>RXID01015093.1:0-77538 GCA_005019695.1 Trichopus zeylanicus subsp. travancoricus
ATCATGACTTGTTACTTATATTAATATTAATAACAATTATCACACGCTATCATCAGCATCCAAACAAGCTCTCATGTTCTAAGATATACAAAAATTATAAAAAAAATTTGAATATTGTGTGATAATTATTCATTTCAAATTAAATGCATAAAACGAACATTTAACAGTTCTTATAATTTTAAGGCATATGCGCAATAAGCCAAAATATAGGGGGTTAATCGTAAATTAATCGTAAATATGATTTCAGCAAAATTTAGATTAAAATTTAGTTTTCAAAATTCAAAGCTTTGCACAGTGTCTTAAAAGGAGGAGACCGCCGTCGAACCGTGCAGTCGCAGATAGCTCCGGCGACGCCGATAATACGACCAGCGAACGGCGACTGTCTGATGGGGGCCTCCGACGGCCGGGATCTCGTCTCCGATGTCCAGTCCCTGCTGGCCTCCCTACGCTCCCGCGTGCAGGCAAGACCCACCGAACCCTTTCTCAAGTCCAAATTAGGGTTATCTTTTTCTTGTTCTCTAATTCGTTCTTGCGAAAATTATTAGGAGTTAGAGCGGGAGAACGCGATGTTGCGATCTCGGTTGTCCAGCTGTCGTTGTTCGAAGGTTCCGTGCGTCTGTTTTCTCTTTGAATTTGGTTTAAACCCGATAAATCCTTATTTCGATAATGATTCTAATTAGGGATGTGATAAGGTCGTGAAAGTTGTGAACTTTCCAATAATGAAGTGCTGTTTGTCTTGTTCTATTTGATATTAATTAAGGTGTAATAAGGCATAATTTTGTTTCTTCAACACAAAGAAGATTGAAACACGAAGTCATGAACCAAAAAGAAATTTAATGAAAATGATTATTCCTGAATAGTTTGAAAAGGTGCAGACTTGCAATGGAAAAGGCAATTTTTTTCATTTTAGGCCCTTTTTAATTGAATATAGATAAAAGCACAGATATTTCGTTCAAGCATGATTAAGAAGATTTCATAGGAAGATCCATTTTAAGGTTAAAGTACCAATAATCAGAAGAGTATACCTTGTTGATATGTTCCTTGATGGTTCACAACTAATATGTTAGGAAGAGGGCTTGACATCTTCAACTGAGGGTTCAATGAGCTTTGAGCATGCTGCTTCAGATGCAAACCGGTGCAAAAAAGGAATAGGGAAGCATTTAGTGAGTTCATCTTTTGATCATTCATATCAACTGATCCATTGGAGGTGGGTTTTATAACTACTTGCAATTGTTGTTGATTTATGTAATTGCCTTCCTATAGAGTTTTCAACTTTGAAAGTATTCTAACATGTACAAGGAGGATGAAGCTAAACCACTAAATCGTCTGCATATGGAGAACCCTACCAAGTTTACTCAGAAAGAGATGATAGACATGGCAGGTTTTCACTCCATATTATTTCAGTATTGAACATCTATTCTACATTCATTGGGTAAATATGAATTTCAGGATGATATTGTCTAGGTTTTTTCCTCTGAGGCTAATAAATTGCTTATGTTCTATTGTCTGAGATCACATATCTTGTCATAATCAGCATGCTACCAACAAGCTATTTGGTTGTTAGGCTGGTTCTTTGAGAAATTTAAACATGATGAGGAAAACGGATTCCTTTTACCGATTTGGAGTGTCCAGTCTTTTCTCTATTTAGACCGTTGGAAACCACATTTTGCAGATTGGATTTTGTACAGTAAAATAGGATATACCAAGTTAGGCAGATAATTTTGAGTTTGTTCATCTCTTTTTGGCTTTGGAACATGGGTTGGGGACCTACTTAATATCATTGTATGTGTTTCCCTCAACTTCACTTTTCCCAAGTTTATGAGACTTATTATATTGGATACCTCTTCATGTTCCAATCTAAATTTTGAAATCATTAGTTCAATTTGTGTTGCGTGCCAAATGCTCTTGGTGAATGGTCCTTATCTGGGCCAAAATTCCTGAAAATTGTAGAAAACATACCTTTTTCTTTTCCTGCATCCTCTTCCTTGGGGTTTTCTCCTCTGCCCTATTCTAATTGAACAAAAGTTTAATGGTGATAATGGTTTCTTAGATGGTTTTACTGTGTTGTATGCCAAATGCTCTTTTGCAGTCTTAGGTGTTGGGCGGTATTTATCATGAACTTCTTGGACTTGAAACTCTTGAAGAATCCTTTCCATTCTTCAGTTATATATGGAAAATAGAAATAAAATAACTACAATTTTAGGTATTCATTTAATTTTGTTAGGTATAAGTGCTTTTCTTCCAGTATTCAAGGCTCTTTACCCTGGCGGCCTATACAATACCTGGGCCCAAGGGAAGGAGATGTAAGAAAAATTACCAACTTGACCCTTAATCCAAGTGTTATATTTTGTTATTTATTAAAATCCCTTTTGGGGAGAGAAGATTGGATTGTTAGTATGGATGATTTAGAGGACATAATTGGAGGGCATATATGGTTAGGTTCCATTTGTATACTTGGCAGAATTTGGCATATCTCAACCAAACCCTTTGCATGGGCTCGCCGTGCATTTGTATGGTCTGGAGAAACTTACTTGTTATATAGTTTAGGTGCTTTATCTGTCTTTGTTTGGTTCAATAATATTGCCTATCCTAATGAATTTTATGGACTGACCAGACCAGAACCTTCTCAAGCTTAGGCATTTACTTTTTTAGTTAGAGACCAATCATCCATTTTGATGATTATGGTGATACTTCTTTCCATGATGTTGGCATGATAAACAGTAATATTGCAATGGTTAAATAGTTATCATTATTGTTGTAAAGAAAATTATCATAGTTTCAAATAATCTGACTCCTGTTTTTGCCAGCAGATTGTCATGCCAGGACCATACATGACACTGGTGGGAGATATGTTGCGTTAAAAATCATCTATTTTGGACAGAGGTTTTCATTTTCCTTGAACTTAGTTTTCGTAAAACTAGATAATTTGGTGGTGGACTTGCCGCAAATTTTTTTTTCTTTCTTATTTTTTTGAAAAAGTTCAATAAGGGTTTTGTTATAACGAAAAGTTAGTGTTGTTAACCAACATATAATGGTGTTTCTATACACTTCACTCAATTTTGTCTGTGTTCCAGGCTTGCATCCTTCGCTGTCATATTTGTTTGTTCCCCATACTCAATAGCTTTTTTGTAATGTGAAGGCTATAACCACCTTTCTAGAAAAGAAATACAAAATGCTATAAACACAAATGAAAATTATCTAGAAGATGCAAAATGCCTTCAACATTGCTTTCACAACAAATTCAAAAACTAGTATTGGATACAAGGAGGGTGTATTTTCAACAAACCTGAAAGATTCATCAGTATTTTTTTGCTGAAATAAGAGCTTGTTAGCAGATGTATTTATGTTATTCCTCAGGTTTTATGGTTTTGCTTCAGAGTCCCAAATGGATCCAACTGTTGAGGTATTCTCTTGACCATATTCACTTTGACAATGGTATTGCTAGTTGAAAGTCGAAGCCATAATTCAAGAAGCTACAGTTTCTTGTTGTTGTTTTTATCAGAATTTATGTTGTGAACTGACACGTTTCTTACTTTAGTAGCTTGTTTGAAGAATCTGAAGGCTTCTTCCTGGTGTTTTATCAGGATTTATGTTGAGAACTGAGAACATACTGCATTATGCACATTTCTCACTGTTGTACTTTGTTTGAAGAATCCAATGTTTTAAGAGAATATCCCACCTGTTAATAAACTATATATACTAAATATTATTGATATAACAGTTCATTGCTATCATTTTGTCACCCCATCTAGCACATTATAGAACTTATCTATTTTACGTGATGCACATTTAATAGTAAGTAATTTCTTTATTGGTTTCATGTGTTCTATCTTGGGAAGATATACACTAATTTGTAGCCGTTTACTTGCCATAACCATTTGTTCAGATTTTCCCTCATCTTTCACTAGGCGATATGTCATGATATTATCAAAATCATTTCACTGCAGTATATTAGTTAGATTATAAGGTACCATGAACACTAATAAGATTTCTTTCTATCATGTGAATATATTCTTGCACTTAAAACTTGTGCTTCTCTTGATCTTGTTTGGAATGTTTGTTTTTAGCTTACTGTTTACGGCTTGAAGTGAAGCGGATGGGCTTGGGTTTAGCATGATGGAAATCCAATCCATTAGAAAAGGGATCATGCTTTTAGATCCAAATCCAATCCATTTAGAAAACTGACGGGTTGGATCAGGCATCCAAACTATCTTCCAGATTGGACTGAATCGGCTTGGTTATATATTGGATCCATAAACTATACTTTGACTAATTTCAGTAAGGATTTTCTATGGATTGGATTGAATAATTCACAATTTGTAAATTGTAATCTAATACATTAGAGGTAGTGCGTACTGTATTCTGACCCAAACAGGATTGAATTTAAATTGAGCTTGGATTATAGAACAAGTAAAGAGTTGCGTAGTGGGATGTGGTTTTCTTGCAGTGCTACTATCATTATATATTTGTATTTTCTTGTTTTTTCCAGTCTGAAATTTTTAAAGCACTTGAGAGGACCAAGCTTTTGGTCAACAGTCTAGAGGAGTTGCAATATTCAAGGTGTGGGAGGACGGACAAGGGAGTTTCTTCCACTGGTCAGGTACTGTGCGTTAAAGATTTAGTTTTCATTATTTTTTATTTCTCAAACTCATGAGGATTTTGAGAAGCATAGTTGCACATGATTTGTGAGTTCTTGTTTTCCTTAATTTCGGGCTATGGCAACTATTTGGCAAGTAATATTCTTAGTTGAAAAGTAGTTGGTAAAAGTTTTTTAGTACAAGGCTTTGGCACTTACAATAGTACCATTGCATTGTGGATGTTATACATAGGTCTTCTTCCTACCATATGCTTCTTGATTGAATTGCAAATGCGGGTAAAAAAATAGTGATTGGCTAATAACAATTTATTATTAAATTCCTAATGGCACATTATTGAAGGTTTTTTAAAAAGACAAGGATGGACTACTTCTAGTATAAAAGGAGTCTATGATCCCTAGCTACACCAACCTCAATAATTCTACATCTGTGACTCAAAAGTGTGACTGCACTCACACTAATTAATGAACAGCTCATTTTTTTCCCTTTTTTTTTGTCAAATTTGAAAATTTAGGTTGATATCATATTTATGACCATATTTATATAATTTTTTAAATTGATTGGGAAACATGTTCACAATAGACATTAAACTATTGTGTTGTGATTGCGACAAAATACTTTATTGCCAATATTCTGTCAACTCTGTTTATAACTTTAGTAGGATGTTCAAGAAGAGGGTTGTGTATCATCATAACAACTGTATGCTATCTTCAAATAAATGGAAACAGAGTTATGGATTTCTAGTAGAAAATAAATAAAGATCTAATGCATGGGCTACAAGTGTTAGGGTTCTTATTTTAGATTAGTCTTGTGTTTGATATTCACACAATTGTCAAAGCAGCGTTACCATTGCTACTTTTTGTTGCCATCTGAATTACTCAATTCTATTAGAAAAGCTATCACTTTGTTCCACTTACTTTTGACTAATCTATGATTTTTGTGGATTAGCAGTCCATTCTTAGAATCTTGTGTTGTAGTTTGTAAACTTGGTAGTTAGAATATTGCTAATAAATCAGTCTGTTACTTTAGTAATGCAATGATGCAATGCCTACAATGTTAACATGTGTTTCATTCTATCTGAATATTTACACTGCAAGTATGGTCATAAATATCATTTATTCCATGTTTCTAATGAAAGGATTTCCAAATTTGATATGAAGATGTATTGGAGTTATTCATAAATTCATGTGAGGGTAACCATAATGTTTTAGCCTTGGATGTGAAATTAACAGAATTGGTCCTATTAGGACTCATTCACTCTTTTTTGTCAAAAGAAAGATCAGTCCTTCATGTGATAATGAACAAGTATCAGTCACTATCCTTTACATGTGCTTTCAATTCAGTTGGAAAGCATATGCTGGTCATAAAACCTCCTAGTGAAATTTGAAAGATGTGGAAACATTGCAGAATTTCTATATTTGCTTTACAGTTTATGTTTGTATTGACCTCTTCTTTTGGTTTCATAGCGGTAAATATTGCCAAAGACAAGTTGCTCCTACCTCCCTTGGAGCTTCTCAGATCATTCATTCTCTTGCTTTTCTAATGTACACCACTTCATTATGATTATAGAGAGTAGCATGTTGGAATGAGAATTAAGGTTGGTCAAAGAGAAAATGTCAATACTTTTTGGCCTTTCATTCATTTATTTGGTTTAGGTCACCAATAGTTTGCTGTTATGCTTATGCATGTATAAAAATCCTATAGTTGTGTTGCAGGTGTATCTTCATAGCTATATCTACAGATTCTGTACACTTCACCAGAAATTAATTTTCAGCTCGTTGTAGTTTTTTGGATTTTCTAGCAATATTTGTGGGATGAACTGAAAAAAATTGTAAAATTCTTTCTTTTCATTGATAGATTACAATGTTTACTAATGGTGCAGGTAATCTGAGTATGTCTACAATCAAAAGTAAAAAATAAACAAGGGAAAAATGAGAATGGGAACCAAATATTTGGAGAAAATTATGGTTTGTGCCTATTTTGCTTATTGTACTTCTTTTATTCACTTTCATATTATTAGTATAAATTTAAGGTGATTAGAATTTTAAACTCTTCTGCTCTAGCTCACTATGTAGAGCTTTTACATTTTGAGAGAGAGAAAAAAATCTGTGTTGGCCTGGTAGAAGTTTGAGATGTTCCAAAGCTTTTGGACAGCAATTAGGTGATTGCAGAGTAAATTCAGAATTGCAAGAAAAGGACCCTATCTTTCTATAGGCACCTATTTGGATGGCATCAAAGTTAGCAAAGAATAAGCTCTTCTTTTCTTTTTGTCGTGTCTTAGATTGTCTAATACCTCACTGGGCATATTAGCTAATTGGTCGATTGGCTCTCTTATTTTGCCTGTCCATAATGGGTTGTCTGGACAGGCGTTAACACCACTTTCTTTATTCCCTACTTGAACAGGCTCTTAGCAGGTGAAGACTCCATGCCAATAGTTAAGTTGTTCGACATGGAATTGAGGTTTTGGCTGAAAACAGCTTCTCAGCCGAAGCAAGAAAATGAACCCTAACCATCTTCTTTTTTGGTATATTTGTGACGGTTCTTGCCACTTAACCATATGTTATGGTAACCTGATCTTATGCTTATAGAGGAGGAAATTGATTATGTGAGGGTGTTGAATAGAGTTCTGCCAAAAGATATTCGAGTGATAGGTTGGCACCCTGTTCCAACTGGTTTTCATGCAAGGTTTCTCTTATCCTTTCCTTTTCTTTGATTTTATGATGCATTTAACATATAAGACAACAAATCTACTTGTGAACATATTGTTTAGCACATTGCGCTGCATGCTTTATCGGGTTCTTTTCCTTTTTTTTTTCCTTTTTGAACTATCATGCATCAGAATGACATGGGCAGAGTATATTCCATTTTATTTTTAGTACCAGATATCATTCCTGCGGTAGCTTTTATACTATAATTAGACCACTGGCTCTTTAGTTGATGGTTGCATTTTGGCTTCTTCAACATGCAAAGTTTTATTATGTATGCTTAGATGCTTTCAAGTGACTTGTCCTCTGGTGCTTATAGTGGAAAATGTGTTATGGTAGTTGCATATGGAATGTGCTCTTGCATGTTCACTTATGCAATTATTTGGATACTTGCACATGTTTTATTACTTACAATATTGTGTTGCAGGCTTAGTTGTTTGAGTAGGGAATATATATATCTTTTCTGGAGTGGTACTCTGGACATATTGGTATTCTCGTCACTAATTCATGTCAAATGCAGTAATCTGTTTCATTCTTTATTAATTATTATTATTATTTGACTTGGAGGTTATTGTTTCTTTGTCTTGTTTTTATCTTTTAACTATGCATCAAGCAATGCAAAAGGCTACAAAGAAATTTGTTGGGGAGCATAACTTTAGAAATTTTTGTAAGATGGATGCAGCAAACATAAATAACTATACCCGGAAGATTAGCACCTTTGATATTTCTCTTTATGGCAAAAGGTGAAGACATCCTTGTTTGTTGTTATAATGTCAAGTGTGATAAATTAGTCTCACATCGGATATTGGATAAATAGGGTCCAATATATACAGTGAAAAAGACCCATATTTCATGAGTTTAAGCTTTTGGGATGGTTTGGTGTCCGGCTCACTATATTATTCCGCTTCGACACTCTTTCGACTCCCTCAACAAATGGTACCAGAGATTCAGGTTTGAAGCTGTGCAAACTCTTAAAACCGAAATTACCGTAATGGTGCGACTGAATTTAGTTGCATGTTAGCTTCTCTTAAAAAATAAAAAAGAATGAGACAAAAAATCCGTTGGTATGGGTCACATGGTGGAACTGATCAAGTAAAGGAGTTCTTGATTAAGAGTGTTAAAATTGATGTGGTCAAATCACACCTGAAGGGGGAGATTGTTATAATGTCAGGTGTGATAAATTAGTCCCACATCGGATATTGGATAGATAGAGTCCAATATATATAGTGAAAAAAGCTCATATCTCATGAGTTTAAGCTTTTGGGATGGTTTGGTGTCCAGCCCACTATATTATTCCGGTTTGACACTCTTTCGACTCCTCCAACAGTTTGTAGAATGCATTGCTTTTCAACCACCTAGCTATCTAAATAAGTCATTTCTGAGGATACTGTTTCTCAACGTTCCTAGTCATTGTGCTTCATCCATGATAAACTGCAATGCTTATGAAATGTTTTAAATTCTAAATTGAAGGTTTCTCTGCTGAACCCTTTAATTTTCGGTACCTTGGTTTATTAGTGAATGTTGATTATCTTCCAGCCTTAGGGCCAAATCATATTTCTTCATTCACATAAAACAGATTTACAGAATCTAGTCTTGGATTAATCTGATTTTCACAATATGAGGAAGCTTTGCTATCTATCTGGGCAATTAATATTGTTCTTTATTTTCTTGGATCTCTCTTATTGATGGATTTGTTTTTGCAGTGTTTTCAGGCTTGATGGAGACAAAACTTTGGGCAATGACCATTAAGGGTAGTGCATTTTTGTGGCACCAAGTTCGTTGCATGGTGGCTGTTCTATTTTTGGTTGGTCGAGGTCTTGAATCTCCTGAGGTTTGCACATGGCATTTTCGTAATCTGTTGCACCATGTTTGTAACTGTCATTCTAACATCACGCAATGTGGTAAACAAATCAAGTGCATACATTTGGTTTTGATGTTTTCTTGAACTTTTGGCTACAAGTGTGAAAAGGTGGTATCTCAGATTGTAGGCTTGATGCAAAGCAAATGTTTTTCGGATTATGTTGGTTTTGGTAGTAAATTTTTGTTGTTGATCATGTTATATATGTATATAGTGTGTGTTAGTTAGTTAGTTAGTTAGTTTGTGTGTGTGCGCACTTGTGTGTGGCTGTATGTTGGTAAGGGCAGTAGCAGTGGATGGAGATGAACATATCAATAGATATTGGCCTAGGCACTGCCAGATCCTAAGTGGTTGGAGATGAACATATCAATAGAGACTGGCCTAGCCACTGCCAGATCCTAACTCTGCAGTCTGGTAGAAATCTATCAAAACCACTAGATCTGGCTAGGAACTAGCTGGAGTTCACTGTAGTGCTCAAGGTGTGTCCCGTGAAGGAAATCCTGGCTGAGTCTTTTGCATCCCTCGTCAGGATTTCAACTACAATGATTTTGACTTCACATTACATTGTACGCAGACAGATTACAGTTGAAATATGGTATTTTCAGGTTACAAAAGGAATATCTAGTGGAAATTAATTGATGAGCACCTGTCTGGAGAAGACAGAAATATGTTAGGACAGATAAATGTGGTTAATGCTAAAAAACATTTAGTTTCAATTTTTGTGTTGATTTGTGTGAGACTTGTTAAGCTCTATATTTGACTTTCAATTAAAGAACCTTATTTGAAGGTCTGATTGCGGTACAGGTTGTGACGAGTTATTGGATGTCCAAAAGACCCCAAGAAAGCCTCAGTACAACATGGCACCTGATCTTCCATTGGTTCTGAGATTTTGGGAGTTTGGAAATCTCAACTTCATATGCTTATCAGGGTTTCATGACCAGCAGTTTAATTTTACTCTTTAGAAAAGATATACTTGGTGCATATTCCATGTAACATTGACACTAATATGGTCAATTTGGTTTCCAGCATCGGTTGACATTGTATTCATAAATCATCTGCTAATAACCCAATTCCCTGTCATATTCAAAAGAATATAATTTTATCCATCTTGCAGTTTTTTGTATTTTAGCTTGTGAACTGCTTAAATTGAGGTCTGCCTTGTGATTTTTTCCCCCTACATAAGCAACTTTTAGATGTATGCTTGTGCTGTTTTTTATTAGATGCCAGTTGGTAATTTATTAGATGCCAGGCAAGTTTTGCACAAGCACTTGCCGAATCAATGCCAAAATTACATGCTGCTGGTTGCCATTTTTCACAAGGCTCTTGGGTGTGCTCATGTGCAAGGTCGGTCAGTTCTGTAGCATTCAAAGTTCTTGTTCTTTTTGTACTCTCCCATTATTTGAGTTTCATTACTTGTACCGAGCAGAAGAAAGATTGTCAAACAATGTTGAAAAGCCGAAGGGTCATATACCTCTCATTTGTCGACCTACTGAGCTTACGTCTATTTTAACCAGATCACTTGCTCTTCATGCTTGAGGCTGCTTGTTTACATGATTCTTCTGTCCAGAAAATAGTAGCCTGCTGCTGATTTCAGGATCACTTGCTCTTCATGCTTGAGGCTGCTTGTTTACATGATTCTTCTGTCCAGAAAATAGTAGCCTGCTGCTGATTTCAGGACTGTTAAGCCAGCAAACATTGCCCAATGCACGATGATATTCCTGCTGTTGTATTAAATGGACACAGGCATTGTTCCCTACAGCTTTTTGCAATGTTAGCCCCTGTTGGATGTCAGGTTGTTGGCGACAGATGCTTCCTAAAGTTCTTAGAAGGGGAGAGATGGCGGCTTATGTATTGATGAACCTTGTTATATCTATCATTTTCATTTATGAGACCCACCTGGCAATCTTTTCTTGTGGTGCTTAACATTAACATGTGACTTCAATTGTAAAGGCTTGATTAACAGTTTTTGCTCAAAACTACTTTTTGTGCAGATTTACAAAACATGTTGGTTTACCTTGGACATTCGACAAAAAGCTCAATCTAAACAATTGACCTCCACAGCTGCATAATCGTTAAGTAAACCCACAACATGCAACATGGCAGCTGGTCCAAGCAGCCAGAACCGAGGCAACCGACAAATTAACTTACCTGGTTTAATGTCACCCCAGAAGCATTAATAAGTTCCCATTATGTCAAGAAAACAAACAGTATCATCCTCAGTAAACTCTTGCCTAAACCTCAAGGACAATATTTAAACCCACATTCTACAGAAGATGGTACACATGTTCTTGTCATGCTAACATATGAAGGGCTTCATGCTTTTGCTTCTGATCCTGAAGCTGAAGCTGGGGACTCTCCCACCTTGGCCTCTCCCATTTCATCATCATCTACCAAGGCCTTAACAAAGTCAGATAAATTCACAAAGATGTAGTCACAAATAATTCAGACTGGAGAAATCAAAATAGGGGATACAAACACATCAGAAATGTCCTATACTTTAGCATGACTACTGAGATTGATCAGGTGATGCACTATCCCTTCACCCAATACACATGCGAATAGGTTAAAACTGCGAAGGAATGTAATATGATTCCAAATGCAAAGTGCACAAAAATTCATCTTCCTGAAGCCTAGTGACTCTATCAGAGAAGACATTTGGTGTTAACATGCTGCTATCAGCAAGCTTCAGATTGGGCTTCAACATGTTAAATATTTGGCTTAAGCTCGCTTTTTCATCTCAAAATTCAAGGAAAAAAAGGGCAGCAATCTAACCTCCATCTTTTTCATCAACATCAAAATCATCTTCTGCACCACCCATGCCTAGTTTCTGCAATTGGAAAACAAAAGTAAGAATTCACTGAAACAAAGGAATCAAGGGATTTTTGGATTTTGTAGGGCACTTACTGAGAAGTCCATGTCCCCAAAGTCCATACCAGGTGAGACTACAAACAACATAGAGTGAAAAAGATCCACCAGGTCAGCAACAGGTATGAATTTCATGAAAAAAAAATGAATTTCATGAAACACACACACAAACACACACACACACACACAAAAACTCAAAATATGAATTTCATGAAAAAAAAAATTAAAGCACGTGACTTACATTTTTTTTCTGTTTCTTCATCTTCATCAACCCACTTGTCCCAGTCAACTTTTAAGAACACAGGAGGCTTTCCTTCCTGTTTTAACAGCCTGTTCCACCACTTCTTCTCTGCCTTCTTGACAAGGTAGCATATATGCCTGGCGCCAACGGCAGCTTTGCTCTCCTGCAGTACAATTACCAGCACATTTGTTATGTAATGGCATCACAAAATGAGATACCAAAACTAGAAGTGTTTATACCACAATTGGATACTCACTTCCACATTAACCTTATCGTACAACTCAAAGTCAATCTCAAATTGGGTATTATCGGATCCTGCACTTGCAGAGAAATGGAAACGCCCATCCGGTTGCAAGGAGAGCTTCACATCCTTAGCATCAGGTAGTTCAATGGTGATAAAAACCACATCAGACCTCTGAGCCCATTTAGTCAATGGATGTCGGCTGTAGATCAAAGAAAGAGCTTACAACTCAGATACTTTATTTGAAACACCCAAAAAAATCCCCAGAAATCAGGAAGATGTCTATCCCTTTTTTCTAATGAAATGAGATTTGACAAAAAAAAAATCATCAGCAATTATGCAAAATCAAGAAGCCAGCACTGTCAAGTCCAGGAACAAAGAAAAACCATCCATGTGGGTCGATGGCAACTTATTTTAATAATCTGGGATTCAAACGTATAGCAGACCATAGTCACAAATAGCAAGATTAACAGCTAATTAGTTAATTACCACAAGATGAAGAATATAGATGTCAAAGGTAACCCTATACACTGTAGTGTGCCGTTCGCCATGATGGATAAGCTGCCCCCAAGTGCCATTTATTAGAACATGGAAACAAAACTATGAACCACATGCAATAAGAATATTATACATAACAGTAAGCAACTTCCTAGTGAGTCTGACCAAGGTTAATAATCCGCTATGTGGTAATGCAAGAATTATTTATTTATTTATTTATATTTTCCTGTGTGGGTGGGTGGGTGGTGGCATTCTTTAGTGGAGGTCTCTACTTCGCTTTCATCTAAGATCAAATTTACATCTCCTTAGTATTTTGGATGTTTATACAGGATTCCATCACGCAACTTTTGGGGGCCATTTGAATGCCAGTGCCGAACAGCCAAATAATATTCTATGAATGAGACCTTTAAAAACAAACTATTTTCAGTCATGAGAAAAATTGGCTAGAGGCATGTGAATGTTTAGCCATGTCCACCCCTTATCTAGGATAACACATTCATTCTAAAGGGTAGTACAGACAGATTATCCTGAAAATTAAGGATTGCATATCCCCCCTCTATAAGATCACTAGCGGAACTTTCCATTATTCCTTCTCACAATAGAACAATCATGGATATTCTACTCAGACATCAACACCAAAACAGGCTATTAGTAAATGATTTTACAATTTCCCAGTCCTTATTTTCCACTGTTAACTTAAGCCACCTTTTCCAATGAATTTAGTGTCCTAGATTTAAGAACAATGTGTCCATACATCCACATGTCTCTTAGTCATTCTCCTACTGATCTTCCATACATCTCATGAAAATCCTAGGTGGTCAGCCACATAACTCACCAACAAAGACAAAGCCATCCAGTTCACCAAAACAACGACATACATCTCAATTTCCCACAAAGCCACCATCTTTCAAACGGATCAGACCCAAACGAAAGGAAAGTCCCAACTCTCATTCCAACAAACAATCTCTCCCATTCACTTCTTCTCACCCAACCATCTCTATCAAAATCAAAAAACCAAATTCCTCGCCATTTATCTCCAACTTGCATCAAAACAACCGCAAAAAAAAAAAAAAAAACAAA
Source organism: Trichopus zeylanicus subsp. travancoricus (assembly GCA_005019695.1). NCBI lineage: Eukaryota > Viridiplantae > Streptophyta > Magnoliopsida > Dioscoreales > Dioscoreaceae > Trichopus > Trichopus zeylanicus. The sequence continues at coordinate 14,084 of RXID01015093.1, forward strand.
AACCTCCAATTCCTAAAACCCTAGACCTCTCATCACCAGAGCGCAGATGACAAATTGATCCAAAAACTAACAAAAATCAAAATACAACACAGAACAAGCTAAAAACCAGGATTACTCACAAAATCGCCAAAAAAATCCAAAAGACCAAAATGATGAACAATTCGAGATAATACCTCATTTTCTTCGCCCTTTTTTTGTTTTCTAGGGTTTCGATTTGGCGATTGAGAAGGCCCAAAGCGAGAGAATGGACTGGAACTCGAAGGCTCCGAAGTTCAAGCGTGGTGGCATAAAGGGCAAAACCGTGTGGTGCCGATACACCAAAATATGACATATGTGACAAGTGTATATATCAGCGCCTATATAGCGGGTGTTCGTTGTAGGGTCTAACAGGGGACGGGTTCTTCTTTGCGGGTCTAGAGGCTTCTATTGATGACTTGGCAACCAAGAATGATCCTGACCATCCATTCCTAGATATCGATCTACAGACAATATAACCCCTACGTAAATCGTAAATTATGAATTTTTATATTCACCAAACCGAAACCGACCCAAAACCGAATTTCGGTCCGGTCGCCGATCCCGATCTTATTCGCTCTCCAATTTCCCACGGGGGTTGGAAGGGTTTAAGCTCGTTACAGACTGCTTCTCAATTTCTCTCAAATTCTCTGTTAAATTCATCAAATTTCGGTTATCTGAGGATAATTTCTGGAGGATATTGTGGATAGCTGCGGCAGATTTCCTGAATTTTTCGGTCTGGAAATGGGAATCTAGGTTTTTGGCTGAAGCGAAGAGTGCTATAGCTACCAAAGTAGCTTCTTTTCGGCTCGCCGTAATGGAGGCAGTCGTGGTCGATGCTGGCTCAAAGCTCCTCAAAGCTGGATTCGCTGCCCCCGACCAAGATCCGGCCTTGGTACCGAATCTCTCTTCCTGCTCATTTTTTCCGCTGATTGTGCAGAAAAATCTCAACGCTTTTGCATTATTGTACCATGCTTTTGATCGTTTACGAGTTTTGTGTTTGGAATGTAAGTTGAAAGTAATGGAATGAGTTGGTGTGAACTAGATAATTCCGACAAAGATGAAGACGGTTGTTGAAGATGAGGAAATGGGGCATAGCTGTGTGTCAGAGGAAGTGACAGTGGATCCGATTGTAAGGGGTTTTATTAAAGATTGGGATGCGATGGAGGACTTGCTGCATCATGTTCTTTACACTGGCCTTGGATGGGAGATGGGAGAAGAAGGGCAGATTTTATTTACAGATCCGCTCTCGACCCCAAAGGTTGGTTGATCAAACATCTAAATCTTTGTTTCATTGGCAATATCTGATTCTTTTAGTTGCTTTTTAAAATTGCATTCTCAACAAGATTGTTCCTCTTGAAATTGCTTTGAATTGACTGAAGAAAGTTGGTTTTATATGAAGCTCAGATGAGATCACTTTGAGTCATGATAAGGTTATACTTTTGCTAGATGTACTACTTTTATCTATTAATACCATTTGAATTGTGACTAAGTTGTTAGTCACTTGAAGCTGTTCTATACGTTTTCTCTCCTAGCCTTCTTTAGCTTTCAGTTGTAGTACTATTGATGTGCTAGTAGATCTAATCAGCTTTTTTGTTTCTCATGTTCTTTTGGTACGTCTTTGCAGGCTGTTCGAGAACGGTTGGTGCAACTGATGTTTGAAACATTTAATGTATCAGGCTTTTATGCATCTGAGCAGGCAGTTTTATCCCTTTATGCAGTGGGACGCATCTCAGGCTGCACTGTTGACATTGGACATGGAAAAATAGGTACTAACCTTATATAGTTTTCATTGCTATAGTCGATGATATTTAATCATAGACATCAGATTGTGGATCTTCATGAATATTGATATATCTGTCACATGCCTCTGAAATGGTGCAACGTATGATTCTCTAAATGTTTGTATATCCATTAATGTCAAGCCTCCGACTTGCATGAATCTAATTCATGCTATTTATCCTTTTCCCCTTGCATTTGATTTACCCTTCTTATGACTGTCTAATGTATTTGGCACAAGATCTACCCGATTGAGTAAATATGGTAACAGTGTCTAAGTTGTTTATAGTTCTGCCTTTGACCCAAATTATGTACTTATTTAGACACTTGAAGAGGTCCTTTTCTTCTTCATTTATTTGTTCAAGAAACTTGAGCATAACTTTTGAAATTCTAATTCTTGCATTCAAACATTATAGTGGATTTGTTGATTGTTTATGCTAACATGGTAACACTGCCAGATATAGCACCAGTTTGTGAAGGTGCTGTGCAACACGTTGCCTCAACAAGATTTGAGATAGGAGGTGTTGATTTGACAAATTTATTAGCTCAGGAGCTTCATAAATCTAATCCGTTGGTGAATATTGACATTTCTGAGGTTGAGAAATTGAAAGAGCAATATGCGTGCTGTGCTGAAGACCAAGAAGCCTTCGAAGAGACAAGGAAGTCATGCGAGGCAGAAAAGCACACCCTTCCGGATGGACAGGTTTGTTACAATCTGAATTTTAGACTTATTATAGTGGATATTACAACAGTAGTAATTGGTGCAATAAAGGTGCCTTTCTAGTTTGAATCCTCACCAATTTGTGTTGCATTTTACTTGGATCGCTACCTGTTTGCATCTAGTTCAGTAGTATTAGGCTTCATAACATCATCGGCTCTTTTGTCCAATCAGGGCTTTTAGTGGATCCCAATTGGCTCCTAGGCTTGAGGCTGGACCCAAGTAGCACACTTTCTTGGCCTAATTCAAGTAATTAGTAATTCAGTCCAAATGCAAAAGGCTGTTTTCTTTCTTCCTCCTTTCTAATGGACATGATGTGGGTTAATATTGCGCGAAATATTGATACCTACCACAATTCACGATGTAGAAGAAAAAAGAGAAAGAAGAATGACACACAAGATATTTGCGTAGTTCGGTTTGTGATTTATTCCATGGGTAAAGGCAATTTAGAGAATCTTATAGTAATGAAAAAGAAGAGATTATAATGATAGAAATAAAACTTTAATATCATTAACTTTCATAAAAAACTAACTAGTCTTGTCGTTATAAGATATTTTGAGAATTTTAATATATATTTCTTTATCTCAGTATATTAAAATTCTTACATAAATAGGGTATTTATAAGAGTGGTATAACTGAATTTGAGTCAAATTAAAAGACTAACTCAAATAAGGATCTAATCCATTAATCCAAGTTTTTTAGTAGGAGACAAATTTAAAAAAGAATTAGGACTACTAAACAACTTCTTAATACTAATCTTAATTTGATTAGAACTCTTCAAACAATCGGAATTTGAGACACGACTAAGTCAATAATTTTCACCTTATCTCGAATTTTCTTTTTCTTTAAATTTGAATATTTAACAAATGCCTTCATCATTATTTCGTAAGGCGAGATCAACAATCTTGAAGATTGATTAAGTCCAAGTAAAATTTGAACTTATCAATTGGAATTACCTTCATCATTATATTTGCAAGATTTCTTGAAATATGAACTTTTTGTAAAAAAATCTCGTCGTCTTCAACAATATCTCAAATAAGGTAAAATTGGACATCGATGTATTTTGATCTGATATGATATATCTGATTCTTTGTAAGATTTATGACTCTCTAATTATCGCAAAAAATAAAAAGAATGTCTTTAGATAAATCAATTTCATTTGACAAACCTTTTAGATATAGAATTTTTTTGATTGCTTCTGTAGCTATTATATATTTAGATTCTGTTATAAATAATACCACAGTTGAATATAAAGAATACTTTTACCTGATAGGATCACCACAGAAGGTGAAAAGATAACTAATGAGGGATCGTTGTTGATCAAAATCTTCAGTATAGTCTGAATCAATGTAGTCAATAATTTCGGTCTCTTGAATTATATTTCTGTCAAAATATAAATCAATATTAAGAGTACTTTTGATATCTCAATAATCACTTTACAATTTGTCGATGCTCTTTTATTGTATTTATCATGTGACGATTAATAACGCTGACTGATTATGCAATATTAAGTCTTGTACACATCATAACATACATTAGATTTTCAATAATATTCGAGAATGGAATATTCTTCATGTATGTATGATTTTCATTTGTAGAAATACATAATTAAGCTGAAAGTTTGAAGTAGATTGTTAAAAGAGTACCAACAAGTTTTGAATTTTACATGTCAAAACGAGTAATAATCTTCTTGAGATACTTGTTTTGTTTAAGACATAACTTGCATGCTTTTGGTTCTGATCAATTTTCATACCAATAATCTTTCTTACAACATCTAAATTTTTTATTTCAAATTCTTTTTTTATTATATATTTTAGATCATTAATTAGAGATATGTCTTGAGCAGTAATAAATATATCATCAATATAAAAAAATAATATAAGAAATAAATTATTGATATGCATTTTAGAATATAATAGACATAACACTCATGCTTGCGATGAATAAAATATTATTCTAATATAAAACTATCAACTTTTTTATACTATTATCTTGACGATTGTCTCAAACCATAAAGTAATTTATTCAACTTGCAGACATAATTGTTTTTATCTTATTGGATGAACCCTTCAGTTTATTGCATAAAAATTTACTCTTTTAATTTTATATGTAAAAAAATGATTTTGAAATCAAATTATTTTAATTCAAGATTATAAAAAAAAATTAAGGTAAGTAGAAAGAAAATGGATGTGTATTTAATCATACAAGAAAAAATTTCATTTAAGTCAATATCTCTTTTTATGGATACCCTTTTGCAATTAAACGAGACTTAAATTTTACACCATCTATTTTAGAAGAATTTTGTTTCTTTTGAAATACTCATTTACAATCAATTGTTGTTTTACTTTTTGTTAATTTTACCAAGTCTTAAGAATGGTTCTCTTAAATAAAGTTCATATCTTCATTTATAGTAATTTATCACTAAATTTTTTTTTATCCTGCACTGTTTCTTTATAAGAATAAAAATTATTATTATCAATAAATAAAGTAAAAACCATGATACTTTTAAAATCATACCTTCCGAGTAGTTTTATGTTTTTTGGAGATCTTTGAAATGAAATTTTCTCAGAAACTTTAACTTAACTTTTAGAATCTTCTTTAGAGTTTGGTACACACTGAATATCTTTTTGTAAAGAAAATGTAGACTCTACTTTCACTTGAATTATATTACTTGGATTTTTTTTAGAGGTTTTAACATAATACTTTCATTAGACATTATATTTTTCTTAACAATTACATTAAAAATATTGGAATCCCACAAATGATAACTCTTAACTCTTTTAACATAATTAAGGAAAATATAATTTTTTGAACGTACATTTAATTTATTCTTTATAACATGTATATAAGTAAAATAATTAAAATTTTTAAAAAAGAATAATTTGCTGACTCACCAATTCAAAAGGAAAAAAGAAAAAAATAGAATAATAACATACAAAATATTTACGTGATGTGGTTTACGACCTACTTCACGGGTGAATGCGATTCAGACGATATTATATCAATGAGAAAAAAAAAATTATAATGATAAAGATAAAATTTCGATATTATTAACTCTCACAATAAGCTAATTAATTTTGCTGTCGCAAGACATTTTGAGAATTTTAATTTACGTTTCTCTATCTCAGTGTATTAAAGTCCTTAAATGAATATGATATTTTTAGGAATTATTTAACTAAATTTAAATGAAAGTAGAAGACTGATTCAAATAAAAATTTGACACACTAATTCAAGTCTTATAGTAGGAAATAAATTTGGAGAAACATGATGATTACTAAACGACTTTCTAATATCAATTCTAATTTGATTAGGACTCTGTAAACAATTTGAATTCAAAATACGTCCAAGTTAACAAGTTAAATCTTTCATTTTTTTATGTAAAAATCTGAAAGTATATTTTATGCAGAAGACAAGTACATAGAGAACATTTGTGATCCTTGTCCAATCCATTTTCAATCTTCCATAGGATGTTCCTTATTGGTTGATTATTTCCTCGCTTTATTATTGTATTCTTTTCTATTATTGTCTTCAAAAAGTTACTTCTGGTCACCAGGTGGTTTCCAGTCTTTCTTTCTCCTTTCCAGCTTGTGCTCAGTTTTCAGAAATTTGAGTGCTAAAAAATTGGCCTTCATGATCTACAATCTGCATTTGGAGATTCTATTTAATTTGTGTTGAAACTGCTTTTTCTTGGGCAACTGTGGTGAGTTGTTGAAGTTGTGGTTTAGGTAATCACAGTTGGAAGAGAGAAGTACATTGTTGGTGAAGCTCTGTTTCAGCCATCAATCTTGGGTTTGGAGGAAAATGGAGTTATTGAACAACTGGTTCGTTGTATATCAAGTGTTTCATCTGAGCACCACCGCCAACTACTTGAAAATACTGTGCTCTGTGGTGGAACCACGTTGATGACTGGTATGTCCCTCTTCCTAACCATCTGGTTTTGCATTTTAGAAGTAGGCTAATGCTTTTCTCTAGTTTTGAGCTATGAACTTCTAATTGAGCAACATGTTCCAACTATTTTTCTGGAGGGATTAGGTTTTGAAAACTCAAAATTGACAGTGAAATGAGAGGATGAGAGTCTCTGTAATAATTTTTTCTGAACTTGATACCCATGGCATTCTTTATCATCACTACTTTTATGTCACACACATATTCAGACCTGATAAGGATTACAGGGTTCGAAGATCGGTTCCAGAAGGAGTCAAACCTCAGCTCATCGTCCATTAGGCCTTTGCTTGTGAAGGTATTACAAACGATGTTTATTTTCATTCTTGAATGCAAACATTTGAGCAATCTGAAGTCAGATTGGCTTCATGACTTTCTCATTGTTCAGCCCCCGGAGTACATGCCTGAGAACTTACCTAAGAACTCAGCCTGGATGGGTGGCGCAATCCTGGCCAAAGTTGTGTTCCCTCAAAACCAGCATATAACCAAGGGAGACTATGATGAATCAGGCCCGGCAATTGTTCACAGGAAGTGCTTCTAAAACTTCACATGGCCAGTATGTGACATGTTCTTAATTCAGGATGCCACTCTAACCCACAATTGGTTTATCACTGACCTTTGTATCTGTGTGCGTCATTTCAGCCAACGTATGACTGAAAAACGCAGGCAAAAAAGATGGTCATTTTTCAGTGTAGATTTCTCATTTGTCCTAGACAGAAGTAAGATTGACGCCGATTTATATTTCTCCATGGTGATCTGTCGAGGTGTTTAAAGATTTTAAGCATCCGTTTCAACATCGAAATCTCAATCATTTCGATTGTTTTAATTTTAATTAAATATTTTTTAAATTTTCTTTTAATTAAAATTTAATTTTAAATTTTAAAATATTTAAAAAAGGTTTAAAAATAAAAAACGTAATAGGCATATGTTTGTTTAAAAATATATTTTAAAAAATTATTTTTTGAAAAAAATTAATTTAAAAAATAAAAAAATAAGAGCTAATATTGTGAATTACTTTTGTAAATTAATATTTAATAATTTAAAATTTAAAAAATTATTTAATTTTTTATAATATTTTAATTTAATAATAATGTAAAATAAACAATATTAATTTTATTAAATAATAATAATAATTTTGAAATGAGTTAATTTTGATTCTAATTTCAAACAAATGAATGGATCAGATCAAATATTTATCTCGATAAATATGAATAGTGACGGTGAGATTTTTTTACATATATACCCCTGTAACATACATATGCTTCTATTCATTAATTTAGTATCCAGAATGCTCCTAGAAAATTATAGCAGCTAAGCCACATGCCATCTGATAAATTCATAAAAATTCATAGAAATTTGAAATTTTAGAATTAAAATAATTAAAAAAGATCGGTGAGAGCAAAAAATCATATTAATTACAACGAAAAGAGAATTTTGCTTTCAAAAATAACAAATAAAACAAATGGGGTGAAAATCGATCAAAGCTCTGCATCCGGATCTCCTCCGCCGCCGCCGTGAGGCTTGGAGACGGTTCTCTTGACCTTCTCCTTGGTCTTCTCCACGGCCTCCTCCGCGGCCCCCGCCGCCGATGCGGCCGCCTTCTCCATCATCTCCTTGCTCGTCTCGAAACTCCTTTTGGCCGCCTCCTTCACCACTCCCCCAGCACCTGAACCCCTGTCCCTCTTTCTATATATATTTTTTCCAATAAAAAAAATGGAATTATTAAGATTTTCGTAATATCACCTAATTACCAGATATATCATAAATCTCTAATAAGAAATAACGGATAAACCCCTAATTTTCAGAAAATTACATAAGAACACAAATTTTAGTTTTTTTTTTTTAGAAAAAATCATTTTTTAGTTCGAAAATAAATAAATTGGTAAACATAATCATTTAACTCAGATTTTTCACAGAACACCTTCGGAATAAATGGTCAAAAAATGTATGTCTATTCCAAATAATAAGAACAAATGGCAAAAAAATGTATATGTATTCCAAATAATACGCACAAAAATATAGTTTTTTTATCATCCTCATTTTTAAGAAAATCAACAAAATTTCACAAACAAAACCAAACGATTGCGGAAATCGCAAGAAGGATGAATCAAAACAGACAAAAAACCACCCCAAAAAAAGAAACAAAAGAAGGAAATCATACTGGGCGGAATCGGGAGGCCTAAGATTCAACCAGGCGAGCTTGGCCCAGTTCATGACGGGGCCCCACCCGCTCCCCCTTATCCCGATCGCCCTCTCCACCTGGCCCGGCCCCCGTTCCTCCTCCACCTCATCGGCGACCGCCGCCGCCGCCGGCGGCGGAGGGAAGAAGACAAGGAAAATGACGAAGAGAAGAATAAAAAGGGTTTGGGAGCGAGGAGTGTCTCCGAAGAGGTCCATAATTCCGTCGTGATTCCGAGGATCGATTCGGCTGCGCGGCGCGCGATCCGTGTGATTTAGCAAAACATGGCTCTACGCGTGGTTTTTGAAAAATAAATAAAAATGAAGAATTTGTTTGGGGCTTCTTGCATATAAACCCCCGTGGAATTGGAAACTTTGTTTCCAAATATCGCCTAGCGGAATTTACATTATTCATCTACACCCCTATCAAATCATATTTTCCACATAAATTTCTTGAACAAACTCGTCTTCTTTTTCTATAGAAGTTGAACTCAAATTCGCCATCATATCAACTACAAACTATAGCATGTTAGTTCTAAAATGTAGTCGTAACATAAATTTATATTAAAAAAACTAACTCTAGTCTTAATCCTCATATTACTAGTTGAGCTTAATTTACTTAATTTCAGTTGTCTATTGTTGAGGAGGTTGGGTTCATCCTCAGTTGATTTAATTAAGTCAATTTTTTAAAATTCGAATCTATTAAGGCCAACCTCCACTGTAATATATAAGTAATTTTAATTTGAAATAATTAAGAATTTTTTATATATATCTTTTTAGGGACGTATATGTAAAAAAATTTAAATACGCAAGGAGGCATCTAATTTTAAAAAGGAGAGGTAATATAATTAGGAAAAATTCTAAAGAGATATATGTAAAAAATACTTATTATTTGATAAGTTTTTCCAAATTTTTGCAAAAACATCCTTCTTGTCCGAACATGATTTCCTGAATTTATTAGATTTGTTTAAAAAATTCGAAGGAAATTATAAAATAATAAATATGTGGGGTCCATAAAATAGGAGGCGTTCTTTAATTGGGCCGCTAATTTTTTTTTTTTTTTTTTTTTTGGCCACGCTCGCCTGTCGCGCCCCAAAAAATTAAGGATGAGGGTTCACTTTGGTATTAATGAACCCACGAGAGGTAATTTGGAATTATTGGAACTTTTAGGGGCTTTATGGACTTAAGTGATATCCTCGTGACAGTACAAATGCGGAGAGTAATGTACAGATATCAGGGGCTAATATGCAATTCTGAACGACTTCAAGGAGAAAAATGCAATCTTGTTTTAAATAGGGCTACAGAGGCAAAACCTTGTTCTTAACTCCAGTGGTCATCCATAATTGAGATATATCTCAGGGGATTATCCATAAAAATTACGACTTTGATTGGTCCGATGAGGCCCGGATCCGATAAGACACTCTTCATCCTGGCCGTCCGTGGATGATGCATCCACATCGTACAGTCCATGAACTGCACGCCATTGGCCACTCACGGCGCCAGGATCCGATACAGATCAGTGACGCGCAGCGCCACCGGCTTCTCCAGCAGTACATGCTCCCGCTGTGGGCGGCCGCTTGCGGTGGTCTTGCGGACTTGGTCCGCCAAAGAAGGGAGGGTGGTATGTGAATCTCAGTCGTTCATTGGTGATCAACGGCTCGACAAGTTTGAGGTGGGTTAAAATATTAAACAAAGTTACCGTCGCTCATTAACACCTAATGCCCAGTGTAAAAGTGGTCCAAATCGTATCATTTTTTAATAACTGGAGAACCAATGTAGTAGATATAAATTCAAAATTAGAGGTAAACAAAATTGATAAATCCTACTAATTTTATACTTTTTAAAATTAAAATTAGATTTTGATTCTTAAATATCTTAAAATCAAAACAATATCGATTTGGGTTTACAATCAGATTTTCGATTCCGGTTCTAAAAAGATTTTAAAATTATTCTAAAACTTGTATGTCCGTTTTTCAAATTATTAATTTCAAAACCTAAAATTTACATTATAATAATTTAAAAATTAAATATAATTTATAAAATAATATTTTTATAGTATCATTTAAAAATATAATTTTAGTAGAGATTAATAAAGATGTTAAAAAAAATATAAATATGAAATTAAATTTTAATATATATATAATGTATGCATTATACACACATATATAATATGTTTATATATTTATTTAAAATTAGTATGGTTTCTATTCACCAGTTTTTTGAAAAATTTCCAATGTGGTTCTCAATCGATACACTACACTATATTGATTTTCTATTTTTGTTGCTCACTCCTAATCAAACTAGCATACAGAACACAAAAATGACATATGTTGTAGTGAACTCGAAGCAAGTACAATTTACACAAAACAAAAATAGCATATGTAGTAGTCTTCAAGAGAAAAATTGAAAAACTGATATATCATAGTACGTCAATTAATAAGTGTATCAAAATTTTAATTTTAAAATAAATTGGTACAATTTTAAATCTCAAATTTGTTAGAATACTGATTTTAATTGCAGTTCTATACTTTACAAAAAAGTAGTAAATTAAAATTGTACTAATTTTATTGCAATATATAAATATTTTATGCGTCAATTGCATATAACTCTTTGAAATCTTACTAAATTACATATTTATCTTCCAAACCCAAAATATATATATATAACTCCTTGAAATTTAAAAAATTACATATAATTCCTTAAAATTTGTCTAAGTTATATATAATTCCTTAAAATTTGCCTAAATTACATATTTCTCCTTCAAACTTAAAAATTAAAAAAATTTGCATTACTAAATATATCGCAAAAATTTTATTGGGCATATATTTATTATTAGGATCAGAAATATTTAGACTAAAGTAAAAAAGATGAATATACTTCTGAATTGGTTAAGGAAGACTTTGGTAGTTAAGTTTTTATTGTAAAAATTTGTTATTATTTACTTGAAAGATTTATCTCATAATGAATTTCAATCCAAAATGTAAAAAAACTATTTCGTCATTGGTTTGGTCTAAACTCGTTTCAGTCCAATCTTGAACTAAATTTAAACCCAAAAAGTAAAATGATAATTTTGTCATGACTCAATATATCGAGTTGATTTAAACTCATTTCAATCCGATCTTAATTAAAACTATGACTCAATTTAGGTCATATCTAAAGTTTGATATAAACTAGATTTGAAGCTAGTTTTTACTCATTTTATTCATTACGTTAATCCACACCGGATCGAAAGTATTTTTGTTCTTCATTTCAACCTAAATAATATCAAATGATATTTTTTTTCTAAATCTTATTAATCATAATGATAAATTTACATTGGAAAATTTTTTTCAATATCACATAACCCACGAAAAATTATAATTTTTAAGTTTTAAGAAGAAATACACAATTTAAAAAAATTTTCAATTGAGCCATATATATATATATATTATATTAAATTTAATATTATATTTTATAATTAGTGATGTGTAGGGGTGAGCAAAAGAATCAAAAAATCAATATATTGAATTATATTAAAAAATCTGTTCACAACTACATTAGTACGATTCCAATTCTTATTTTTGTAGAACCAAAAATTTTGTTTCGATTCAAGTTCTATATTATACAAAAAATCAATAAATTAGAATCATACTAATTATATATAATATATTTATATATTATATTTTTTCTATAACTCATTATGTTGTTGAAGAAAAATTTAGATTTTTAAAATATAGATTACTAAAATATAATTTTTTATGTTATATGTATGCTATGGCATCTAAAATTAAAATTTTATAAGATTATAATGTAATATATATGTCTTTAAAAATAATAATTTGAGAAATCAATGAGTGGATTTTAGAATATGTTTAGAACTGAAATTAAAAATCCAATTTTTAGCCCAAATTAATACAATTTCGGTTCTAAAACATGAAGAATTGGTATGATAAATTGCTTTGTTCACCCCTAGTGTTATGTACTATTCAGTTTAAATCTAGTAGATCGATTAAACCAAAACCGAATAGTTATTTCAATTGAAATTATTTGATTTTTAATTCAATTTGGTTTTGAAAATTTCCTCTTTTTTTTTGGTTTCGTTTCTGGTTTTGATAATTGAAAATCAAATTTATTCATTTGACCTATTCGATTCGTGATTGAATAGACTAAATGCACACTCTTATTTATGACATTTTAATTTCTTTATCAACGTCCATCAAAATCATGGTCGTGATGGATTGACTAATGCCATAAAAAAAATATATTATTTTATAGATTATATTAAAATTTTAAAATATTATAATATAAAACATAAAATTAAAAATTAATAGTTTAAGAAACTGATGTATCTTTTTTAAAACCATGTTAGAATCAAAATAAGAAAATTGGTTCTTAATCCAAACTGCTATAGTTCTGATTCTAAAATTTTTAAGATTCGAAATCTAATTATAATTCTAAAAATTATATAATTGATATAATTTATCGATTTTGCTTATAAGTAATATGCAGAATGGCTAGTGAGCAAGAATGGATGCAAAGGTTTATTCAAAATCCACTATTGGTAATATTAAAACTAACATATTGCAATATTGCATAAGTTTATTGTCTTTAAAATTTATACTTCTTTAATTTGTTTTTTGGTAAATTAAATTTTATCATTAATAAGTCTTATATTGGAGACTAGAAATAAAAGATACACATTCTTACAAAATAAAATATTGGATACACAAAAAAGTTTTAAAACAACGAATCACTGTGTTGGCTTTATGGTATCTCGCATTCGGATTTTCTGGATAGTCTTAATTATATTAGGAAGTTATTTAGTGGGCCTAATTTTTATTTAGATTTATCTTCTACTAGTAGACTTAAATTAGTAGAAGTTTTATTTGAGTCAGTTTTCTACTTTGACTCAAACATCATTAGGCCACATCTGTAAATACACCATTGATGTAAGGGTTTCAATATAGAGTGAGAGATATATATATGTGACGGTTAGGCTACTTAGTCTTTCGTGAGAGTTGGTGATATTGGAGTTTCGTCTCCATCGTTGTAATCTTCTCTTTTTCTTCTCATCAATACAATATTTTCTGGATCGTCTTCGCCACATGTATCTCTTGTCTGCTATTATTTTCTCTTTTCTGTTCTTCCTCTATATCGTGAATTGTGGTGGATATCGATATTTTCCGCAACAAGTGGTATCAGAGCTTAGTTCAACACGTCTACTGCGAAGTTTGATATAGAGAAATTCAATGAAAAGTAAGGATTCCCTATTTGGCAAGTAAGAGTTCTTGCAATTCTTACTCAACAAGAATTGAGAAACACATTGGAGACGTCAAGCCTGAAGATGTTGCCGAAAGTATCTGGGAAAACCAGAAAGCTAGTGCACATAGTACAATCATCCTCAGTCTCACTGATGAGGTACTCTATCCGTTTCTTAATGAAACATCACCTTCGGAGTTATGAAAAAAGCTAGAGAAATAATATATGAGTAAGTCTATCTCAAATCGAGTTTACTTAAAGTAGAAACTCTTTAATTTTCGAATGAGAAAAGGTACAAATATAGTTGATCATCTTAATTCTTTCAATAAACTTGTCTGTCAATTGTTAAGCATTGATGTTAAAATTGAAGATGAAGATAAGACAATTATTTTATTATCGTTTTTAGCTCATTCTCTTGAGAATCTTAAAACTATTCTCATGTATGGGAATGATTTGAAATTTGACGATATTTCAGCTGCCCTTCTATCTAATGAATATTTGAAAAAGATTGGAGGGGATGTGTCACGCTCAGAAATATTAATTGTTAGAGGTCGTACCAAAGAAAGATCAAGGACAGGTTGTTCTAGATCCAAATCCAAAAAAATAAACAGCAAGTACTGTAAGAAGATAGGACATACAATTAAAGATTGTTGGAAGCTCAAAACAAAAAAAGAAAGAGAATCTCTATCTAAAGAGCAAGTGAAAGAACAAATGTCAGTTGTTGAAGGGAGTTCTAATAATGATTTGGGTAACATTCTCTCTATTAGTTCTAATTTTGATCGTTACCATGATATTTGGATTCTTGATTCTGGTTGTTCTTACGACATGCGTCATAATAAGGATTGGTTTGAAGACTACAAGTCCTATGATGGTGGTTTGGTTTTGATGGGTAATAACAATTCATGCAAAACTATTGGAATTAGAACAATCAAAATTAAGATATTTGATAATATTATTAGAACTCTTATTGATATCAGACATGTTCCTGATTTGAAAAAGAATTTGATCTTTTTGGGTGCTTTGGATTCTGCTGGTTATAAATATTCTACTGAAGATGAAGTTCTTAAGGTTGCTAAAGGCTCATTGATAGTGATGAAAGACCTCAAGCATGAAAATTTGTACGAGTTAGTAGGAAAAATCGTTGCAGGTGGAGTAACAATTTCTCAGGTTTCTTCTTTTGATAAGACCTACTTATGGTATATGCATTTCGATCATATGAGTGAGCAAGGTTTAAGTAAGCTCAACAAAAAAAAATTACTGAAAGGCCTCAACTCATGCAAATTGGATTTCTACGAGCATTGTCTCTATGATAAACAGTCTAAGGTAAAGTTTAACACTGGTACTCATTGTACTAAAGGCTTAATTGATTATATTCATTCTGATATGTGGTGCTCTCTTATTCCATCAAAATCTGGTGCTCATTATTTTATCTGCTTTATTGATGATTTTTCCAGAAAAGTGTGGATTTATTTTTTTCATCACAAAGCCAAAGTGTTTTCTGTTTTCAAACGGTGAAAAATTTTAATTGAAAAATTAACTGGCAGAAAAATCAAATACCTCAGAAGTGATAATGGTAGAGAGTACAAATCAACAGAATTTCTCAAATTCTGTGAAGATGAAGGCATCAAACGCCACTTTACCATCCCAGGAAAACCTCAACAAAATAGTGTGGCTGAAAGGATGACAGAACCTTGTTGAAGAAAGCATGTAGTATTCTCAGTACAGCTAATTTTGATAAAGATTTTTTGGTAGAAGCAGTCAATACAACATGGTTCATTATGAATCACTCTTCTCAAATAGTCATTAATTGTAAGACTCCTGAAGAGGTATGGACTGGTCAACCTGCAAATTATTCTTCTTTAAAGATTTTTGATTACCCTGCTTATGTGCATGTTGTCAAGGATAAATTAGATGCACGTTCCAAAAAGTGTATTTTCCTGGATTATGCCAAAGGCGTCAAAGGCTATCGTTTGTGGGATCCTACTATTTCAAATGTAATTATTGAGAGAGACATAGTATTTAATAAAAGTGTTATGCTAAAATCTCTCAAGAAAGATCCCAATGATATAATACAAGTGGAGGGGGAGCATGTAGTTCCTTCAGAAGAAGATATTCAGGGTATGCCCAACTCTCAAGAAAATTCTAAGAATCAAGTTTATGAAAAGACTCTACTTCGAAGATCTCAAAGAAAAATAAAGCCACCTGAAAGGTATGGTTTTGAATATATTGTAGCTTTTGCTTTAGTTACTGATAATGGTGATCTTTCTTCCTATAAAAAGCAGTGCAGGATAAGAATTCTTCTCAGTCGCAAGCTACTATAAATGAAGAGATGGATTCTGTTCAAAAAAATCATACTTGAAATCTGGTGAAATTACCAAAAGGTAATGGTAAAGACATCTATTGAAGATTCAAATTTAGAGAATTAGATGATTTGAGCCAAGGTGGAGATTGTTGGTTTTATGGTGTCTCGAATCCGGATTTTTCAGATAGTCTTAATTATATTAGGAAGTTATTTAATGGGTCTAATCCTTATTTAGATTTATCTTCTATTAGAAGACTTAAATTAGTAGAAGTCTTATTTGAGTCAGTCTTCTACTTTAACTCAAACATTATTAGGTCACATCTATAAATACACCATTGATGTAAGGGTTTCAATATAGAGTGACAGAGAGAGATATAGATCAATACTTTCAAGACGTCTTGTGACGGTTAAGCTACTTAGTCTTTTATGAGAGTTGGTGATATTGGTTTTTCGTCTCCATCATTGTAATCTTCTCTTTCTCTTCTCATCGATATAATATTCTTTGGATCGTCTTTGCCACATATATATCTTATTTGCTATTTTTTTCCTCTTTTCTGTTCTTCCTCTATATCGTGAATTGTGGTGGATATCGATATTTTTCGTAATATCACTGTTCATCAAAAGAACGAGACAGAACAAAAGAGAAAGTAGAAGTTTCAAGATCGAATAGCAGCTTCGGCATTTCAATTACTTGTCTGTGCATCTCTTGGATGCCGGACCTGCTGAACAGAGAGATCACGTGGAGTAATTTCATCAATGAAATGTGACAATTTAATCATTGTAAATACACAACTAGGTTTTCAGAGTCGAGCATTACTTCTTTAATTTGTTCCCACACGTTATGGGCAAGAACATAAATAATACTGATACTAAAAGAAGCAAGAACCAAGAAACTTGGTAGAGTGCAAGCTAGCTATTGAAATTTATATGAAGTTAATTTATATTAAACTTTTCTTTCTCTGAAGTGGAAATCTATTTCGGAAACTTCCTTCTTGTTGCCTGAAGTGGTTACAAGTCAGTGGCCACATTGGCAAGAATGAATACCTCATGAACAGCAACTAAATTGATTCTTTATCTACCATCAACATTGACTATTATGAGAATTTTTAGGGTTTTCAAGCAAGCAAGAGATCATCAAGAATCAAATGTTAAGAATTCAGATTATTAAAGCAGATATTAAGATACTTATTCAATGGAGATGAGCAAGGCTAGGTTCACTGTACAAATGTCAAGGTACTTCATATTCTAACTAAGCTTGCTTTCTAAATCTGATTCAAATACTTTACAGAACAAGGCCAAATAAATGAATAAATTAATGGAAATATTGTCTTGTGACTTTGTGTGGAGCTTCTTGTTTTGGATAAGCTCTAAAAATTTTTTTTTTTATTTGTAATGGTGATGTTTGCTGAAATGTAAGATCAAAATGCTACACAAAATTAAAAATGTGCTTGAAATATGGAACTTGCTTCTTGGTCTAAAAGAATATCAAACTCGATACCTTGGAACCATTTCAATGAAAGGTACCTCCCCTTGAAGAGATCCTCTCAACTCCAGTGTGTATCTATTTGGTGAGATAAGGGACTATGTTGTAGTACACCAAACAAGAAACTCTAGATGTTGAGATCTTCTTTGTTGACAAATAATAATAATAACAATAATAAAAAAACTAGTTGGCCATGTCATGCAAAGACTTGGTTGGAACATGTTGAAGTATAAATTATTTGATCTTCTAGATGCTGACTTAGCTACAAATAATTAATTAATTTGGTTTTAACGATGTTTAAGGATGAAATTCATTATTATATGTGAAGAAACAAAAGATAATACTGATTGATCTTCTTCACATGGAGAAGATGTGGTTCTGGAAGAGTTCGTCAGGTTTAAGCATGTGTTTTCTCTAATGAAGAAACTACAAATCTTCCGACAAGAAGAACACGTCTGAACCGCAGAATTGATAATACTCTAGTGCTCGATTTCATGGCCACGAGAACTCAAACCCTAAAGTGTCTCTCGCACTGTATTGACACTAATTCGATATTCTACCCTTTATGTATCATCCGAAAGTTATCGTTGTAGTTGATAGTATTCTTAATTTAATTAAGTCATGGATGTCACAATCCTAACACTTGCTCCAGCTCAACCCGAACACAGTGAAGTGCCATGCAGCAGAAGCCACCCCACGCAATTATTATGAAAAGCTTCTTTCATCTGGAGCAGAGCCCCCACAAAGTCCAGCTGTTATGTTGCCTTGTATATCAGGTAATGCATTAAAATCTAATACTAATAGATTTTTCAAGTTAGATCCTCAAATTTTAGCATAATATCTTTCTAGTCCAAGTTAAACATAAGTATTGTTTGCGGTAATTATCTCTAATTACTGTCCATAATATTAGTTTAACTCATCACTTTCTCCACGTATATCTATAAATACCGGCCTCACTTTCTAACAATGCTTGCCTTCTCCTCCTCCTCCTCCTCCCACGACGCAGCCGCCTGTCACCGCCACCATGGGATCCTTCTTCATCTCCGACTCTACCATGTTACTCCTTTTCCTCCCCCCTATCCTCACCCCCTCCACCCTCCTTCTCCTCCTCCTCTTCGCCTTCCTCACCTCCCTCCTCCTCTCCTGGTTCCTCCTCCCCGCCGGCCCCGCCTGGCCTTCTTCCCTCCTCCGCCGCGGCCCCGTCCCCATCCCCTGCCTCCGAGGTCTCCCCCTCCTCGGCTCCCTCCTCCTCCTCTCCGGCCCACGTCCCCATCGCCAACTACGCCGCCTCGCCCTCCGCCACTCCGCTTCTCACCTTATGGCCTTCTCCATCGGCGCCACCCCCGCCGTCGTCTCCTCCTACCCCTCTACCGCCCGTGAGCTTCTCTCTCACCCTTCTCTGGCCGACCGCCCTCTCAAGCAGTCCGCTCGTGAGCTCATGTTCGCCCGAGCCATCGGCTTCGCGCCCAATGGCGAGTACTGGCGCCTCCTCCGCCGCGTCGCCGCCTCCCATCTCTTTTCCCCGCGGCGGGTCGCCGCACACGAGCCCGGCCGCCAGGCCGACTGCGCTGCTATGATCAAAGCCATTGCAGCTGAGCAAGCCACCTCCGGCGTCGTCCGGCTTCGGCCGCACCTCCAAGCCGCTGCCCTCAACGACATCATGGGCAGCGTGTTCGGCTCCCGCTCCGACATCGGCGCGGTTCGCGACGACCCTGCAGTGCAGAAACTCAGGAGCATGGTGAGAGAGGGCTTCGAGCTTCTCGGTGCCTTCAACTGGTCCGACCATCTCCCCTGGCTCGCCGAAATCTTCGACCCCTCCGATGTCAAGCAGCGCTGCGCCGCTCTCGTGCCTCGCGTTCGTAGCTTCGTTAAATCAATCATCGACGAGCACAAATGCAACAGGAAGCAGCAGCTCCATGACAGTGCCGACTTCGTCGACGTGCTTCTGTCTCTCGAAGGCGAGGAGAAGCTGCATGAAGACGACATGATTGCTATTCTATGGGTATCATTTAATTTCCTGTTGTTTCCAAAGCATTGCTCTTAATATAAAATGACTAAGATGAAATGACGGGACGCCGCCGACAGGAGATGATATTCCGGGGGACGGACACGACTGCATTATTGACGGAGTGGACGATGGCGGAGCTGGTGTTGCACCCGACTGCACAGAACCGCCTGCGGGCGGAGATCGACGATGTAGTCGGTGGCGGAGGGAACAAGATGGTGACTGACGCCGACATCGCAAGGATACCATACCTACAGGCGGTGGTGAAGGAGGCCCTGCGGGCCCACCCGCCGGGGCCGCTACTGTCGTGGGCCCGGCTGGCCTCCGACGACGTCCGGCTTAGCAACGGGATGGTGGTCCCTGCGGGGACGACAGTGATGGTGAACATGTGGGCCATAGCGCACGACCCGGCGGTGTGGGCCCGGCCGGAGGAATTCCTGCCGGAGCGGTTCCTGGAAGGGGAAGACGGCGGCGCTGACGTGGACATCCGGGGATGTGACCTGCGGCTGGCGCCGTTCGGGGCGGGAAGACGGGTTTGCCCCGGGAAAAATCTCGCGATCGTGACCGTCGGATCGTGGGTAGCGAATCTGGTCGGCGCGTTCGAGTGGGCCCCGGCGCCTGGCGCTGACGTGGACCTCGAGGAAGTGCTGAAGCTGTCCTGCGAGATGGAGACCCCGCTGTGCACAGTGGCCAGGCCCAGATGCCCCGTCATTGGTTGATGGGTTTCGGTTTCGTTTTAATTTGTTATATGTGGTCTGGGGTTGATATGTTTTATGTAAGGTTTTAAGTTTGGGTTTTGAAAATAATTTCAATACTTAAAAAAATTGATAGATTCACATTTCGGTTTTAACCAAAATATTTTTATTTATTTATTATATATTAATTAGAGTTTAATTATATTTTAATTATATTTTGATTTCAAATTAAAAATATTATAAAAATTTGTTAAAATTTAGGAATAAATTAGAAAAGTTTTTTAAAAATTATAAATAATTTTGTCATAATATTAAATATTATTTTAATTAATTTAAATTAATTTTGGTAGTTAATTATTTATATATCATCATTAATGAATTTAATTATATATTATTCCATTTGATTCCATTTAATCCTCTCAATTCAAATTTACAAATACACCCTCTGTAAAATTACAAACCTTCCAATTAAGTCATTATGAAAATATTAATAAAATATTTCAAATTTAATTAACTTAAGCCCAAATTCAAATTAATTTATCATCCAATCAATTCATTCAGATGGCCCAATTTAAGTATAATCACATTTATATCATCATCAAATAATTTAGCTATTGATTTAGTTAATTCAAAATTTACTTAACCCATAATTTTATATAAAATCATACTCAAAATCATTTAAAAATCTTCCATTGAAAATGATTATAATCCAATCTAAACCAGCAAGTCCTAATCTATCATCTGATCTAACCAACTAAATCACCACAAAAACAAAACTCAAAACTCAATTCAATCGAATCTAGACCAATTCAAACCAAACCTAAATCAAAAAATCAAACCCTTCTTCTTCTTCTTCTTACTCAACTGACAATAACCAAATTCTAACCCTAACTCCTTTACCATTACAGCTAATGCACCACCCAAGCCGGCTGTCACCTCGGCGTCGCCCATCGGACCTGTGCCGCACCCCCAGACCTACCCCATTGGATCTCACCGAGCTTGCATGAGCTCCGAAGGTCTTCTCAGAGGCGTTGGTACCACTGTGCCATTTTCTTCTCCGTTCGGGAGTGTTCATGCTAAGTTCAACAAGATGAGCGCACAGGAGATCATGGATGCTAAAGCTCTCGCCGCATCCAAGAGCCATAGCGAGGCCGAGCGCCGACGTCGTGAATGCATCAACGTGCACCTTGCCAAACTTGGCAACCTGCCTCCCAACACTAACCTCCAACACCAGAAACTCAATGCTGGGATGTAGCAGTCATAGTGCATAGTGTCCGCGTCGCAGACAAAGCACGACAGGTAGCACGACAGGTAGTTTGCGCTCAATACCCGCATCACGTTCACAGGCATTGAGTGATTTATCAGTTTTCCGTCAAGAGCAATGACCTTTGTCGTGGGCTCGTCCTCTGCAGCTGAAGAAGAATAAAAAAAAGATGCTGAGAAGCAAGATTCACGTAACCCAAACCATGCACTGTTGCAGGAAACCGAAACGGTCTCGGTCTCGGTCTCGGTCAAAACGTTTCGGCCGATATTTGGAATCATGATTTTATGTAGCATGTGTCGATTTGTTGGTTGATGTAGTGGTACGCGAAGGAACTCCAATTTTGAGGCTGGGATGTACGAGTTTCATATATAGTTTGTGATGTTATCATGCTTGGTCTTAGAAGGTGTGCTACTCTTTTATCTTGTTTGCTAATAATCTTATTATATTTTTAGCTTTTATAATCAGGATGATCCTATTTTTGACTGACTTAACATTTAAATTCCAAGAAGATAGTTAAATTAATTTTACTTTATTTTATCATATTATTTTTATTTTTATTCATTTAAATTTTAATAAATAATATACTAAAAAGTATGATGATCCAAAAAAATTTCATATAATTTTTTAGTCAAATTAGCATTTAAATATCAAATTTTTTTTTTATATTTTATTTTTGATCTTGAGTTTGATTTTGATTTTAATCTTAAACAAAATAAAATCTTGTAATTTATTGATATTTTTGTCACAGGTTTAAACTCGCAATTTTTAGCTGTTGGTATATCTTGTTTCTGTGGATTTCGATGGTGGGCGATAAAAATGTTTGATTTTAACTGAACCATATTTTTTACTCAATTTTTTCCTTGCAAAAGTAGCAATAGTAAATTGGATCATTTTCTAAATACATCCCGAAAGTTTTTCACTCTTCTCCAATTTTTGAAGTCCCAAAAAATTCTATCCATTAGTAATTTTTAGTATAAAAATTTGAAGCATTATTATAGCATATTATATGACTACTATAATAATATAATACTATATAAATAGTAAAATAATATTATAATAGAATATAAAATATTATAATAATATTATACCAGTTAGATATATTTAAAAATTAATTATTATGATAAAAATATATATATATATTTTTAATTATATATTGTTAGTTATAATTATTTTATCTTATTTTTATTTTTATTTTTATTTATTTAGTTTTAATTATTTTATTTTATTTTATTTATTATGTTGAATTTAATAATAATAAATAAAATACTATTATATTTTTTAAAATATTTTTACAATAATTATTAGGGCTAATTACCTACACCCTCGTAATTTTCGGTAATTATGAAAAATCCTCCGTAATTTCCATAATTACCTACACCACCCCCATTTCCAAAATATTTACCTACACCCCCTGATTATTAATTAATCAAAAATTTTCTTCAAAAATTCTGATTTTACTCTCATGATTTTTACAATTAAATTCCTAAAAAATTATTTTCTCACTCTCATTCTTTCTCCCAAACTATTTACAAATAAATCCTCAAAATATTTTTTTTATAAAAAAGTCCAACTACTTATAAACGAGCAACAAGCGCACCAGCACGGGCGCGCGGGCATGGACGCCGGCCGGCGAAGGGTCTATTTGTAAAACTTAGTTTTAAAATAAATAAAATTTAGACTTATTTATAAATAAAAATATTCAATGGGTCTAATTTTAAATATATAAATATTAAACTTGTAATTTTAAATTTTAAGTTTTAAAACCTTCAATGTCTTTTTTGTAAAATTCTATCTAAAACATAATAAAAAATTTAGACTTATTTATAAATAAAAATATGCAAGGGGTCTATGTTGTAAATTTACAACATAAAAGTTGTAATTTTAAATTTAAGTTTTCAAATCTTCAATGACTTATTCATAAAATTTAGTTTTAAAATAAATAACTTTTGAAATTCTTTATAAATAAAAATATTCAAGGGATCTATTTTTAAATGTATAAATATTAAACTTGTAATTTTAAATTTTAAGTTTGAAAACCTTCAATGTATTTTTTGTAAAATTTTATTTAAAACATGATAAAAAATTTAGACTTATTTATAAATAAAAGAATTCAAGGGATCTATTTGAAAATTTACAAAAATGAAACTTGTAATTTTAAATTTTAAGTTGTTAAACCTTCAATGGTTTATTCGTAAAATTTAGTTTTAAAATAAATAAAATTTAGACTTATTTATAAATAAAAATATTCAAGGGTCTATTTTTAAATGTATAAATATTAAACTTGTAATTTTTAATTTTAAGTTTTAAAACCTTCAATGTCTTTTTTATAAAATTTAATTTTAAAAATGATTAAAATTTAGACTTCTTTATAAATAAAAATATTCAAGGGTCTATTTGTAAATATTCAAATATGAAACCTGTAATTTCAAATTTTAAGTTTTAAAATCTTCAATATCTTCTTTGTCGAATTTTATTTAAAAAATAATAAAATTTAGACTTATTTATTAATAAATATGTTTTAGGGGTCTATTTATAAATATACAAATATTAAACTTGTAATTTAAAATTTTAAGTTTTAAAGCTTTCAATGTCTTTTTTGTAAAATTTTATTTTAAAGATGATAAAATTTTGAACTTATTTATAAATAAAAATATTCACGGGGTCTATTTGTAAATGACAAATACTATATTTGTAATTCACAATTTTAATTTTTAAAACTTCAATATTGTGAAATTTTATTAAAAAATTGATAAAAATTGGGCTTATTTATAAATAAAAAAAATTGAGGGGTCTATTTGTAAATATAAAAAATATTGAACTTGTATTTTAAAATTTTAAGTTTTAATACTTTCAACTCTTTTTTGTTAAATTTTTTTAAACTTATAAATTTTCGACTTATTAATCAATAAAAAAAATTCAAGGGACTTATTTGTCAATTCATAAATATAAGATTTGTAATTAAATTTCTTATGTAGAGTTTATTTGTAAAATATTTAAAAAATTTAAGGTCCTTTTTATAAATTTTCGTATAAAAATATTAACATTTGTACTTTTTATAAATAAAAAAAATTCAAGGGGCTTATTTGTAAATATACAATATATTAGGGTTTATTTATATAATATTTAAAATATTTCAGCTCCTTTATAAATATTTTTTTGAAAAATATTAATATTTAGACTTTTTTATAAAAATATTTCAAGGGCTTATTTGTAAATATTTTAGGAGAGAGTGCGAGTGAGAAAATAAATTTTTAGGGGTTTAATTGTAAAAATTATGGTGGATAAAATCAAATTTTTTGGAGAAAAATTTGATTAAATAACTATCGGGGGGCTGTAAGTAAATATTTTGAAAAGGGGAGTGGTGTAGATAATTACAGAAATTACGGGGAGTTGTAGGTAATTAGCCCTAATTATTATAGTAAGAGTTATAGATATTTAATATAGTATTTTAACAGTATTATAGTATAATGTCAAAAGTCAAAACAAAATATTTATTATATCAAAGACATATATAAAAAAGTGAATAAGAAATTTAAAAATTATTTGGTCAACTAAAAAATTTTTAAGATTCATTTAAAAATTTATCCTAATAAAATTCATCACCAACAAGCATTGCGAGTTGTGTGATTCAGGATTGAAACATGAGATAATAGACATGGACAGCAGATTTGGGACATCGATCTAGACACATGAAATGATGTGATTTGGGATTCGCTTCTCTTGCCGGTTGCCACCGATCGCTGTTGTACATCTGCGTGTAGGCATGCCGTCATGCCAGACAAAGCCTGCAGAAACTGTGCCAATGATTGATTGTTGGGGGAGTCGAAGGAGTATCAAACCAGATCAATATAATAGGCCGAATATCAAACTATTAACATTAGAGCAATCTCCCCCTTCAGGTGTGATTTAACCACATCAATTTTAACACTCTTAATCAATGACTCTTTTACTCGACTAGTTCCACTATGTAACCCATATTAATGAGTTTTTATCTCATTCTTTTTTATTTTTCAGGAGAGACTAACATGCAACTCAATTCAGTCATATCATCACGGTAATTTCGAGTTTAAGAGTTTGTACAATTTCGAACCTGAAGCTCTTATACCACTTGTTGGAAGAATCAAAAGAGTGTCAAAACAAATCAATATAATGGCACAGACACCAAACCATTACAAAACCTTAAACTCATAGGATATAAGTCTTTTTCACTATATATATATTGAACTCTATCTATCCAATATTCAATATGAGACTAATTCATCACACTTGACATTACAACAATACCTCCTTTCAGGTGTGATTTGACAATATAAATTTTAACACTCTTAATCAAAAACTTTTTTACCGGCCAGTTTCATAGTGTGGCCCATACTAACGCGTTTTGTCTCATTTTTTTGATTTTTTAAAGAAAACTAACATGTGACTCAATTCAGTTGCATCATCACAGTAATTTCGGTTTTAAGAGTTTGTACAGCTTCAAACCTGAAGTTGTAATACTACTTATTGGGGATCGAAAGATTGTCAAACTAGATCAATATAGTGGACCGGATACTAAACCATCCCAAAAACTTAAAATTATAATATATAAATTTTTTTTATTATATATATATTATATTTTATCTATCCAAAATTTGATATAAAACTAATTCACCACGCTTAATATCATAGTAATATTTTTGAATTATGTAAGGACGCAACACGGACAGCCTACACCTGATCGTTGGTTTATGTCTTCGAGGCTGGTATCTTCGGACCTCTGTTTCATTCGAGAGTCGCGGAATGTGTTTTAAATTATATGTTAAAGATGAATATGTAATTTATATCATAATAATGACCGAAATATAATCTGACCCGAAAACCAGTTTACTGTTTGCTAGGGTTCGGGTGAACGAGGGCAGTCATGCTGCAGTATTCCTGCAGGCGCTACAAGATCAGCTTTTGATGTCGGTCTGAAGTGATGAACTAAATAAACAGAGAGGCTGCTGCCAACTCAATTGCTGCGGTACCCTTAATTATGTTAACCTAATGAATGGCCAGATCTAATCTGGGGCTGACAAAATGTCTGGTGAAGAAGCAGTTTTTAACCGTTGTGTATCCGGAGAAATTTTTTAGCCCTTGGATCTGATTAGTTACGATAACGAGGCACGTTTTTCGACAGCTTTTTGTCCCAGATCGGTGTCTCGGCCTCCATCCTGCCAACGCCGCGATCGGAGCCATCTTTACGGCCGCCCACGACACCTCTTCGCCGCACGCGCCATCGTCTCGTCCACGCAAGGCCACCGCCCATATCTTGTCGCCGCCAAGCTCTTCCCCTCAACCCACAGCCACGAGGACGACGGGATCGAGGAGAGGGCCTAGAAGTTATCGTGTTATTTTCTTGCCTTGAGATCATCACACCCATTACCATCAAAGACCAAATTCCAGAATTTTATTCACTGGTAACAATTTTTTAGGGTATCATAGCCTGGTCCTTGGCATTTTATTTCTGTACTTTCCCTGCTCTTCTCTCTCAGAGTTGGAAATCTGCACGGCGGATTTGCCAACTCTTAACTGTTAATGCAAACCCTAATTATTTAGAAACCTTTTTTTTTTTCTGGCTATAAGAAGAAGGAAGGTGGCTGACGCAAGCTAAAAGCGCCACTAATGGCCAACGATGGTGGCTTTCTGGTTTGGTTTCTAGTGAAGTCACGAGTATAATGCAGAAGAGATTACTTTGATGATAAGGATTGTAACTAGTGACTGCTATTTGGTCGTGGCAGTAGAATTAGGGTTTTCGTGTTGTTACTCCCTTGGCAAATCTGATGATTTGGATTGGATTGCACGTGAGATGTT
Source organism: Trichopus zeylanicus subsp. travancoricus (assembly GCA_005019695.1). Classification (NCBI taxonomy): domain Eukaryota; kingdom Viridiplantae; phylum Streptophyta; class Magnoliopsida; order Dioscoreales; family Dioscoreaceae; genus Trichopus; species Trichopus zeylanicus. Next base: position 41,535 of record RXID01015093.1, read on the forward strand.
CTACGTGGAGGGACAAAGAGAGAAGGCATGGCATGCAAGCAAGACATGCTACGTTAGCGATAAGATTCGGTTCCGACATGCAGAATAATGTCTTCGCTTAATTGCCCAGCCATTAGGCTCTGCTCTGTCATTGTCTGACGACACGCCCTTGTGTGCATGTTTGGCGTATCATAGTCTGGATTTTAGAATTTAAGATTTAGAGTTTAAAGATATCTGTTATCTCCGTTATCTACTTTGTGTCTGCGTAGACACGGTTGGTTTGGATTTGGACTAGGATCCAAGGAATGGGCTCCATGATTGGACAGCAAAATGGCGAAGCCAGCCAATCTCCCGGCACGTCTGCTTGTTTTCTCGTGTCGATTTGATGATGCAAAAGACATGCCTAGTGATGTCGGATCCACCAGGGATTTCCGCTAACACGTGTTGTTTGCTCGCAAAAGAAACAGATTCTTTGCTGGGACTGCGAATCTCAATTGACAAACATGTTGGCAGAAATCTTGCTTCCAAGGATCATCCTTCGATCAAAAGTAACAAACGCGATTATTGCAATTAACATCAACACAGTTGAAATGCTGTTTAGAATCTTGATCACCACATAATTAAAGTTAAATTAAAACTGCAATCAGAAAAAAGAATCCCCACGAACGCGATCATCTCGCGTGGTACTCCGCTGTTACATTATTTGGCGAATGGTGCAGGGAAATCCTAGCTATCCAATGCAATAACATCAACCAATCACACAGCGAAGAGCTTTCTCACAGTCGAAGCTCTCTGATAATTTCAGCCATCCAACGTGCAGCGAAATAAATCTACTCCACCCTCGATCTCATCCAAATTCGAAGCCCTACCACATGAACCCTGAAAAACAGAGCTCCTGCAACCACAGCGAGTTCGTAAATGCCACGCCAGCGTCCCGTGTCTGGGAGCAGCGTACGTCGCCTCTTCGCCCCCCCACAAATAGCTTGGGAAAAAGCCTCCTGGCCGTGGGATCAATGAAACGAATTGCCATGTCAATCAAACTCGGTCGTACGATCTCGATCAGAGAGCCATGTACTCTCGGATCATGCGTACCACCTCCCGTGCCCTCTCTTTTCAAAGCAGGGACCCGCGCCGTACGATCGGGATCGCAGGGCGCAGACGGCTTTTTGCCAGAGAACCCGCGGGACAGCAGACCGGTGTTGACCAGACCGGGAGACGACAAATGGGAAGGACACATGGCGGCGCGGGGAGCAGTGTCCGGGGTTTTAAGCGAGGATTTCGGGCGAAATTGATACGTTTGGAGGCTTTCGATTTTGGTAAAAAAAAAAAATAAAAATTAATTATTAATTATGTGTTAATCAAAGTTTAATTATATTTTGACTGTATTTTAACTTTAAATTAAAAATATGATAAAATTTCGAAAATTTTTTTATAAAAATTTAAAAATTATGAAAGAATTTATAATTAATTTTACTACAATATTAAATATTATTTTAATTAATTAAAATTAATTTTGATAGTTAACCACTATTTTTATATGTTACTATATAAAAAAAATATATGAGAAATAATATGAATATAATTAAAAAATTAAAAATTAATATAAGAAAATTTAACTTATTATTAAAATATAATTAACATATACATAATTTATTAATTATAATATAATATAGCTAATCATCATCCATCAGTTGAGTTTAAAATATCTAGATGTGAAATTATGAATTCAATACATGAACCATGCAGATGAACATTTATAAATATACGAGAACAACTAGTTCTATGCAATCTCGTGACAGCGATTTACATGGGGGTAAGACCGACACAAATTTTTTTTGGCTTTACTTTCGGTGGAACGGTCATGCACGCATGCACATGAACAAAAAAATCAACGTGTTTCGATCAAAATCATTTTTATTTCAGTTTCAACGAAAATATTTTTTTTATTAATTATATTTTGACTAAAATTTAACTTTGTTTTAATTATTTTTTAACTTCAAATTTAAAAAATTATAATATGTTTAAAATTTTTAAAAAATAATGAACAGTTACGTGAATAATATTATGTACGTGAATAATATTTGAAAGAAACCGGTAATGCAGGCCTCAGCTTGCGGGAGTAGAGGCCAGGTCATTGAGGGCGCGAGATAGACGAAAGAGCGGTGACAGGTTGGCGAGCGTGCGGAGCCCTCAGGCTCAAACATGAAACTGGCGCAAGCTTCACACACCCACCCCCCGCCCCCCCCCCCCCCCCCCCCCCCCGGCACGCGCGGCGAGCTCTCGCCCACGCTCGAGCTCTGCTCGTTGGTAAAGATGAACAGTAAATCCTAAGGCGAAACTAAAATTAGGATTTCGGTTTCGGCCGAAACTTAAAACCTTGGTTTGAAACGAAAATAGTCTTAGGGCTATTTTTTAAAAAATTTAACGAAAACCATTTGTCTCACGTTGAATTTGCAAAAAATTTACTATTAGTAATAAAAACTTACTCATCTTTCATAATAAATTTACAAAAAATTACAATAATAAAAATATTTTAATTTAATTTAATTTTATTGATTAAATTAAAAAATTAAATTACGATTGTTTAATTTAAATTTCAACAACTAGTGTGATAAAATTAAATTCTAAAATTTTAATTTCGTAATATCGAACAATCAATCTTATATAAAAACTTAGGTACAATAGGTAACTTTTTATATTAATTTAATAATTATTTAAATAAATATTAAATAAGTTAAATTTATTTTTTAATTTTAATTTAATTGATTAAATTAAATTTAATTAAAATATTTTAAATTAAAGATACTTTTTTAAATTTATATTATAAGACGAATAATTTTTTTGTTAATAGTGAAAAAATAAAAAAATTTATAATTTATCATAAATAAGGGTGGTTTTTTATTATTTTTTTTTTTTTTTTTTTTGTGTCGATGGGCCAAAATAGCCTGTGTGTGTTACTTTGAACAGCCCACTTGCTTGACTGATATTTTGGCTGAAACGATGCCAACCTTCCACGGCCTGAATTCGGGAGTTATTTATGGTCTCTTTCATCGATGGAATAGAGAATAGAGTTAAGTGCAAAGACGGTATCTTGATCGATTAGATTTTGGGCTTATCATATTATCCAATTTGAAGCACAATAGGATGGTTTCGTCCCATTTGAAGTATGCGGCGCTGTTTTTGTTATATAACTCGTGTTAAGTCCTAAACTTTAATTAAGAGATTTTTAGATCCTAAAAATTTTAATTTTTCAAGATTTTAGAATCATAAAAATTTTGATATTTAGTCGATGTTCGAATTGAGTGGCTTGTAAATCCTAAAATTTCAAATTTTATATTTGAAAAAAAAAAACCAAGAAGAGAAATTCTGGTAATTATACGATATTGTGTGAGTTTTTCATGCAAACCAACTGCCCAAGCCTCCGGCCAAGCGACTTCTACTAGCGCGAAGAAAGTCGCCATCTCCCCCGACCACATCCAATCCCTAAAACAGCGCGCCGCAATCGGCAGCCTCCCCTCGCTGCCGACCACCTTCGTGGCAGTCTCCGCCCACGCACGGATGTACTTGTCCAAAGCTAAATCCATCAAACCCCACGAAGACACCGCGCTCACCTGCACCCTCCCCTCCCCGCTGCCTTCTCCGGCAATTACGTCAAGTCCTCCAGCGCCCGGGCCGAGGGCGGAGAGCTGGCGGACAAAGACGGGAGCTCGTTCGCGTGCCGGAGGATCAAGAAGGCCATCGACGCGAGCCTGGAGGAGCCATTGAAGGGGTGCACGGAGTAGGCGAGCGAGTTTGCCGCAGGGAGCATAGAGAGGACGGTATACGTGGCAGCGTAGCCGAGGTTTCGGGTTTACCAGGGTTGGCTCGGAAAGTATTGAAATTGACGGGTTTATAAAAAGTAATATAAAATAAAAAAAATAATAAGAAAAGATACCCTAGTTCATCTAAATTGAACTACGTTTATGGAGGAAGATGAGATATCCATTATTAAAAAATTTTACAATAGTCTATAAGAAGAATTGTACTCTTTTTTATTCAATTAAATTTTTTTATTAAATCTCGAAATTGCCTCTACTTTTAGTGATAATTTTCAAAAAAATATCATGAGAACCAACTACAAGAGAGCATCGATAAACAGTAAAAAAACTCACACACGAGAGTCGACACACTATCTTTTTTTCTTCTCTTTATTCTCTTTATTCCTCTCTCTATTTTTTCTAATTCAACCTCAGCACTACACCACACTCAAATCCTATTTATTATTAAAATATTTATAAATCCTTATTGAGTCTAAGTTTTACTTTAATTACAACTCCTAATATTACATAATAAGTATTTAAAATCAATCATTAGTTTAAATTTAACTTTTGATTCCTACCTTAATTCAGACTCTAATTTGAGTTCAAGACACCAAAAACTTACCAATCTCTATTTTGGCTTGAACTTGGACGTGCCACCATCACGAAGCTTCAACCATCACCTCTCATGCAGCCCCTCCCCCTGCACTACGAGCTTATTCAGCTAATTGCAAGACGCAAACTTGAGCCAATCTCGAATTCGCTCTTCATGCTTACAGTTTTATATTTTTGGAAGCCTTTTTTATGACTTGTATCTACTGTTATAGGAAAAGTAACTCTAGAAGAACGTCTATCTCCCGACAAACTTCTCCACCTCGAGTACAAATTTTACTATCTTGGTTGTTTGCTCCTAAACTTTGATATTAAATGTTGAGATTCGCAACAGAAGGTTCACGAATCACCTTATTCTCAAATAACACAAGAAATAAGAAATAATACAATATAAAAAAAAGACACAGTGATATATGTGGTTTACCCAAAATCAGGTTATGTTCACGGGAGGAGCAAGAGATCCACTATTAAAAAACTTTACAAGAGTCTATAAGAAAAATTATACTTTTTTTTATTCAACTAAAATCTTTCGCCAAGTCTCGCCAACACCTCCACCTTCAGAGAGAATCTCTAAGAAAACACCACGAAAAATCACCATAAGAGACCATCGAAAAACACTAGAAAGACTCACACACAAGAGCCGATACTATTTCTCTTTTTCTTTTCTCTATTCTCTTTATTTCTCTCTCTCTATTTCTCTCTAGTTCAACCTCAGCACTAAAATCATGCCTAAACCCTATGTATTACAAAAATATTTATAGACCCTTATTGAATCTGAGTTTTACTATAATTACAACTCCTAATATTATATAATAAGTATTTAAAATTAATCATAAGTCTGAATCTAACTTTGGATTTTTACTTTAATTCAAACTTTAATCTGAATTTGAGATACCCAAAACTTAACAGCTGATGAGGGTGGAGCTAATGTCCATGAACCATGATGGGGAGGTGGTGCTGGTAGGCTAGAAGGTAGAAGGGGAGGTGCAAGCGTTGGTGGCTATGGTTTTGGAGCATATGGATGAGTTTGCTTCAATGTTCCTCAGTAGCTTTCGGCTTTATGTGTTGGTTTATGTTGGAATTATTTTTTGATGTCAGTGATCTTCGAAACCAGACATTGCACCCACTTCTGAAAATTATAAATTTGAGACTTTTATATATTTTATATATTATAACTTATTCTAAATATAGGTGACTCACAATTTAATTAACTTTATTCTTTTATTCTTAAAATAAATAAGCGGATTTTATGTTGTATAACCCCTCTAATAAATCATTTTCCCATGAGAGAAAAGGAAAGGAAACTATTAAATCACATAAAATACCATTAATACGTAGGTTTAATACCACTATTATTTTGAATTCCATTATAACCATGGTTGGTCAAACCCTAAGCACCACCATTGGAGTCTTTTGTTGGGAAAGTTGGAAGGGTGTTAAATTAAATTAATATAATGTATCGAATATCAAACTATCATAAAAACTTAATCTCACGTAATATAAGCTTTTTTTACTTTACATATTATATTTTATCTATCTAATATCTGATGTGGGAGTAATTCATTATTCCTGACATTATAATAATATTCCCTTTTAAGTGTGATATGACCATATTAATTTTAAGACTCTTAATAAAAATTTATTTTACTAGACCAGTTCCAACGTGTGGCCCATACTAATAAGTTTTTATCTCAATTTTTAATTTTTTAAAAGAGACTAACATGCGACTCGATTCAGTTGCATTATCACGGTACTCTTTTACTTGACCAATTCTACCGTGTAACCCTTACTAACGAGTTTTTATTTTAATTTTTGATTTTTTTAAGAAAAACTAACATACGATTCAATTCAGTTATATTATACAGTAATTTCAGTCTTAAGAGTTTATATAGTTTCAAATTTAAAACTCTGATACTATTTGTTGAGAGTCGGAGGAGTATTAAATTTGATTAATATAGTGAGCCAGATATCTAACCATCCTAAAAGCTTAAACTCATTGGATATGAATATTTTTTATTATATATATTAGACTTTATGTATTCAATATTCGATGTAAGACTAATCCATCATAACTAACATTATAATAGTTTTCATGCTCCACGAACCTTCCTTGCTAAACGGCTTTGGATGTAAATTGAGTAAGTGGAGTAGATAGCGTTACTACAACTCTCACCCTTTTGGCAACTCTACTTATCATTTCACTCATAGATTATTTACATGATGCTTGTTTAAAGGACTTTTTACCTATAATATCTTAAGATTTGTTTTTATTTACTAAAACTCTTTTACAATTTTAATATTTATATGTACTCCCTCCTTTTGAAATTCATTATCTACAATTCATAATTGTTATTTAATTAAAATTTTACAAAAATTCTATTTTTATCCTATGTAATTTTACAGTTAAATCCCTTAAAAATTATTATTTGTTTTGTATATAATTTTTTTAAAAATGGTTGTTATAACTTGATCTTTAACCATCTATCTCCATTTGCTTTAGGGCCTTGACTGCAACCCTACATCCATGGCCCTGCCTTGCCGCCCAGCCTTCACGCCCCCGCGCCCCCGCTCCGCCCTACACCCGCGGCCCCTCGCCCCCCCGTAGCCCAACACCTGCGCCAGCCCTCCTTTGCGCAGCCCCCACGCCTGCGCCGACCCTTGCTTGTGCAACCCTGCTCCCTCTCCGATCCGTGATCGCGTCAGCCCTTGCTCGCGTAGCCCCCTGCCCGCTCTAGCCTGCAATTGCACCAGCCCTCACTCACGCAGCCTAGCGCTCGCTTTAGCCCGCACTCGCGCCGGCTCGTGTCACCTTGCGCCCGTGTAACCCTACGTTGGCTTAGGTTTGCGGCCACATCACCCCACACCCATGCCTTTTGGGCTCATTTGGGGTATCACGGAAAGTTAATTCTCTCATAATTTAATTACTCCTTATGCCACTTCTTGAACTTCTCCATAGGATGTTTTTAGGGCTCATGTTAGATGCATTATTCATAAGTGAGTTTGATGTCTCACTTTTCTTTTGGATGGGAGATGTAATACTCTTGACATGTAGGTTGAATTGTCTATAATATTCTCCTTGCATTGATCTCCAAGTGGCCAATTTATATTTAATGAACTGAAGAACTCCTCGTACAGGAGGGTTTGCAATCTATTTAGATCAAGGGTGATGTATTGAAATATTATTAGGTTCGTAATTTGTCCCACATGGGTGATGTAATTAAAGTGTTGTTAGGGAATAATGTTGAGTAACTCCCACTAAATTGATCAACATTCTTCAAGCCTCAGAAAGTACTTGTAAAACTAGTCATTGGGTTAAATCTATAATCGAAAGATCTTGTATTTCTTGTATTCAGTGCTTGAAATGGAAGGATAAAAATGATAGTATGGTGTTATTGCAATTTAAACTAGTTTTAGATATTGTTTATTTATTTGTGGTCTACTCATGATGTTCTATATTTCACAGATATCTGATTCAGCGAATATGGTAAGATTAGTATTTCGTCATGGAGGGTATTCGAAAGAAGTTAGACATACTTAAAGGACGAAGTATATATTTGGTAGATAGAGGTTTTTGTTAGTTGATGCAAATAAGTAGTTATTTTTGTAGTTATGGATTGAAGTCTGTAAACTAGTTAAATTAAGGATAAATAAATTACTTGTGATTAAATACTTACTTTCAAACAGCACTCCTCCAACTTATATATCAATTAATAGTAAAATTTAGCTCATAGTAATCTAAATAGTGATAAAAAACTTGAAATATAACAATATCTACATATAAGTCGAGGACATAGAAGATCGCTATCAATGGTGCCTGCAACAATGTTGACTTTTTTGACTTTTACATTTGGCACATCATACTATGGCCAAAAAAGATTTATGTTGTGAGAATCTTCTGAGCATCGCATTGTGCAAATAGATGAGTACATTAACTCAAATTTCGATGCTTGTCCTTTTGATTTCAGTTTTCATGATTTGAAATTTTCTTCCGATGATAATGAAAATGAGAAGGATGATGATGATGATGATGCGTTAAGAGACAGAGTAAAAGGAAGAGGATATGAAACAAAGTGAAGAAAGAGGAGTAGAAGACAAAAAAAGAAGATTATTTACTACATTTTCTCGAAAATAATTTGAATGATAATGTTATAAAAAAAGAAAATATGTTTAAAAATGTATATGCATTCAGAATAACTCTTAGACAGTATTGCACTGTGCATAAATTTCAACCTTTATTTGTGAAAAATGAACGAAATAGAGTAATAGTCAAGTGTGCTATATTTGTAAATGTACAAATATTAAATTTATAATTTATAATTTTAAGTTTTAAAACCTTCAATGTTTTTTTTAAACTTTATTTAACAAATAATAGGGTTTGAACTTATTTATAAATAAAAAAATTTGAGGGCACTATTTATAAATATATAAATATTAAACTTGTAATTTCAAATTTTAAGTTTCAAAATCTTTAATATCTTTTTTATAAAATTTTATTTAAAAATTAATAAAGTTTGGATTTATTTATAAATAAAAATATTCAACGAGTCTATTTGTAAATATACAAATATTAAACTTGCAATTTAAAATTTTAAGTTTTAAAACCTTCAATGTCTTTTTTGTATAATTTTATTTAAAAAATGATAAAATTTTGACTTATTTATAATAAAAATATTATATAGGCGGTCTAGTTACAAATGTTAAAATATTAAATTTGTAATTTAAAGTTCTATGTTTTAAAATCTTCAATATTTTTTGTAAAATTTTATTTAACAAATGATAGAATTTGTACTTATTTATAAATAAAAATATTCTATTTGTGTATTTGTAAATGTATAAATATTAAACTTGTAATTTTAATTTTTATAAAGGGTTTATTTATAGAAATTTAAAATATTTAAGATGCTTTTTATAAACTTTTATAATTTAAAATATTTTAGAAGTCTATTTGTAAATGTATGGAAGATGAGTAGAGGATTTGGAAGTTAAGAATTTTTAGGGTTTAATTTAGAATTTACAAAAAATAAAAGTAATATTTTTTAAAAAAATTTGATTAAATAATAATCAAGAAGTTGTAGATAATAAATTTCAAAAGAAAGAAGGTATAATCAAATACTAAAATTTAAAAAAATTTGATAAATAAAATAAATTTTGATGAATTAAAGGTAAAAAATCCTTTTAAAAAATATTTTCTAAAAATTCTCGCTCATTCGCTATATAATATATATATTATTTGGCCTTTTTTCCTTCGCTGCAAACGGACCCGGCCTGGCGAATTGCTTAAAACAGCAGAAACTCGTGTATCTCGTTCAAGTCGACTTACAGGATTAAATCGGGTCGGGTTTTTCGGACAAACGCTTGACCCGATTCGCTTACATTCCAATTTCCAACCGAACGGGCCCAACTTGTTCGACGTGGCATGGTTGGGACCCACGTGATCGTCGACTGGAGAGCCTCAGCGCTTTTGACTGATGTGCCCGAAGTCCATGTTCTCGAGTCGACGCTATATAAAACCGGTTTCGCCACGTGTCAGCCAGTCATTAATATTTTTCATCCAATAGAAAGACATGTAGATGGAGCACTTTAATGCCGTGGGTTAACCGGAAAAGCGACTGAGATAGTCTGGGTAGGGACCGCTGGAGAAATATCCTGATTTTTCTCGGCACGAGAGGGAGGAGGGAAGGGATTTTGAATCTCGATTCCCTTTCGAATCACCTTCTCATCGCTTTCGAATGTCGATTTCCTTCGATTTCATCGAATCCGTGGCCGTCGATCGCGATTGTGGTTTTCGCGGAGAAATTGTTGGGAATTCCACTACCTTCTGAATCTTTATTGGCGGCTCGGGTTTGATTGGGTTTGGAGACGATTCGTGGAGGAAGAGGAGGCTTCAGGTGGAGGGATGACGGCGTGGTTGCTCTGGCTAGTGCTGGTGTTTTTCCCCATTAACAGTTTTTGCCAATCTGGAAGGTATGCTGGATTTGGTGATTTTTTTTTGTGTTTTATTTGTCTCAATTTTTTGTGGTTTTTTTTGTGAAAATGATTGAAGGAGAATGTTTTCTTTCAATGTGTGTATGTGATTATCGCTTCTGATGGATGTGAAATGCGTTGAAGTTAATAGTTATGAGACGCTATAAATTTTTGTACTTGATTAATATATTTCTCGAGTATGATGTAGTTTTAGCGAGTAATTTGTGAAAATTCGAGTCTGTAATTGCTCATTTGATTATCGTGTAGATTTGAGGACTACTTTTTATCGTGTACATTAATGATAATGATATTGATGGATCTTGGAGAAGTGGATTGGAATGTTTGAAATTTAGTGAAAATTGTGGTGATGCTGTTTCAATCATTATTAATTGTGGGTAGCTTGCTGGTTTGATTGGACACTTGGAATACAATACAACTATAAGAGATTATTTGAGTCTTGGAGATAAGGATGCAGCAAGTCTTGGATATAGCATTGGTTTGTTTCTACTTTGAACATCTCATGACCATAGCATTCTGTTCTTTCGAAGGGCTTTCGCTGGAGCATAGTTAGGCAAGGGTCGAATCATTTTTGCCAAAAATTCATTCTTGCATACATTGTAGTGCAAATCCGCGAGCTCTTCTTTTGAGTGTGGCGTCTTTGCCACCAAACTATTACTGCTTCGATATTTTTTATTTGACCCTTTACTTATTTGGGTTCTGTTTTCTAATGATTTAAGCTATTTGGTACCTCTCTTTGATGGAGTTTTGATTCTCCTAAACTGCACCACGGTCCCTTCGGAGCTGCTAAATTTTAAATGATCATGCCTAAATGATCTAGGCCTACTAGTTAGTAGATTTGAGGTTATGGGAGAGAGTCTAACATGCTTTTTGGGCAAAAATATCTAATTGCAACTTGTATGATCAGAAAATTAATGGGATGAAGTATATATGGATTTGTATAGGGGGCTTAACCTCAAGCCAAGTAGGTTTCTTTATTGGATCACACATCATCTCAGAATTAGCCTGCTTCACGTTATATATTACTAACCAATGTCAGCTGCGCTCCTGAGTTTGATTCTCAATCTGCTACTTGTATTGAGATTGGTTATGTAATCCACAAGTAAGTTTTCATTTCTCAATAAATATTTTTATTGTTGTTCAGTTTCTCAGCTTATAATTCAATTAAGAGTTTGTTTTTCATTCCCAATGGTTCCTCATAATGTTTCTGTATTTATCACCAGGTGATGCACTGCGTACTTTGAAAAACAACTTAAATGACCCTACTGGTGTGCTAGAGTTGGGATCCTACTCTGGTCAATCCATGCACATGGTTCCATCTTACATGTGACAATGACAATAATGTTGTTAGAGCGTAAGTGTTTGCATTTCTCCCTTAGAAAAAAAGAAGTTTGCTTTTCTGTCAGTATTTGATGTCGTATTGTTGTACCTTCCTATCACTGCTCTCTGTCTTGATGCTAAATCTACTTTGCCTTTTTATCCTTCAGTGATCTTGGAAATGCATAGTTGTCAGGAACACTAGTTCCTGACCTTGGTCAGCTGAAAAATTTGCAGTACCTGTAAGTTTGTGATCTAAATGCAATTCTTGATCCTTAATTATTATTGCCAACTGAAATCTATTATTCATCATGGTATATTCAGGAAAATCATTGGAAAGAACTTATCACTGATATTTATCATGATAAATTTTCAAATATGTCCAATGCAACACAAAGTTATGCTTCTTACTAGCATTATTACCTTGCAGAAAAAGGAAAAAACAAAAGAACTACTACTATTAGGGCCATGTTATGACTCTAAGTTCATATTTTTACTTGTTGTGATTGGGATTGGGGAACTGAGAAAGATAATGAGAGGGAGACACAAGACAGGTTGGGTTCAGAGAAAAGGAAAGAACGAGTTTATTCCCATGCTGAATCCCCCACCTTATGGCTGGCCTTCTCCTTATGTAGGTCTACCTTACAACTAACCCCCTTTACTTTTTAGGCCATATCAACAGTTAGAAAATCCTAACCCGGCCTCCGGCGTCCACGCCAGGGCGCCGTCACGCGCAGACGTCCGCCACCCGGCCTTCTTCCGCCGGGCGTCCTCGCCGGCCTTGGCCGCGAAGGAAAGGGGGCGTTCGGGAGGAGGGGGGGGGGGGTTCGGAAGAAGGTGGTGGCTTACCGAGGACGAAGGAGGGCGGCAGCGACGGCAGTGACGGGACGGCGGTGTTCTCGCCGGCGGGGCAGCGACGGCGCGAGGGCAGAGCAGGGGACTGAGGACGAATGACAGAGCACCGACGGCGACGGCGTGGGGGGCGCAGGGCAGCGACCGGATGACGATCTCCTCGCCGGCGGGGCAGCGATGGCAGCAGCTGCGCAGGGAGCGGCAGAACGGCGGCGTCGGCAATGCGGCTAAGGGCGACAGTAAGAAGGAGAGGGTTTTATATGAAAATTTCGATACTTTTTTGTAATTCGAAATAATTTCGTAGTATTATTTGTAAAAATCCGAATTTCGAGAATTTTTTTCGGAATAATTTCGGGGTGTTATTTGTAAAAAATCGAATTTTGGGATGTTAGATTAAAAAAAAAGAAATTTTAAAAATTTAATTGTAAAAATAACCGAGACTAAAATATAATGACTTAATTGGGCACACCCATTGCTCCAAGGCCTGTTACTTTGAACTTGTGAACAAAACCAAAAGCAATCCAGGTGTTCTACACTTGATGGGAACCCATGCTACTCTAACTTGATCTCAGGTAGCCACCTAGTGAATTTGGACATTGTTCAACCTTGCTAGGTCAAACTTAGTTCCAGAACAAGTCTTATTTTGTGTTTGGTTCCCATTCAACTTTAATCTGTCTAATCTGTTTAATATGAAGTGGGTCTTTTTATGTTAATTGGGTTTCTGTAGTGTGTTTTAGAGTTTCTGTTGTGAGATATTGGACTCTATGAGTTCAAGAAAAAGGTGTTTATTACATTCTGGATTCTACCTTCCACTTCCTAAAACATTTTGTGCAAATCACATGATATCCATTAGAAGACTTGGCTGAGTCGTGTGTATATTTGATGAGATTGGTTGCAGAACTTTGTTTGATGAATTTTACTTGCCAGTGACTCACTCATTGTGCTGAAATAGTTATTTATCTGCATACGCCACAAAGAAGAAGATTCCTGTGCAAGTTTTATGAAATTTGAGGAAAAAGAAAAGACAAATCACGAAACTTTATATTTAGAAGATTCTTTGATAGAGTACCAAAGGAATTTCTCTGTAGCAGACATAGAGAATCAAATCTTGTAGCAAGTTTTCATCTATAAATCATTATGAGCTTTGCAGATTTTATCTTGTTTGAACCTATTTTAGTTGCATTGCTCTTTTAATCCAATGTTGTTAGATCCTAAAAAACAGAAATGACAAATGCTAATTTACCATTGTTGTGCAATATCGAATGCTTATATGTACTTGCATTGATTTTTTCCCTAGCTAGTATCCTACTATATCCTAGCGACACACACGGACTTCAGAACCTTGGAGGGGGCACGTTCATTTATCTTGCTTTGTTTGCCATGCATGTACCTCATCCATTTTATTCTGTAAAAGCTATAGAATATGAGAGAAGCATTCAAATAATTGCCTACTGATGCCAGTGGCAGAGCGGGTTTGTATCCAGGGACAAAGGAAATAAAGACTAAAATTAAAAAATAGAAGGAATAGCCTTTAGACTTGTTGTCAGGTAGCATGATAATAATTAACATAATCAAGATTGTGGATAAAGTAAAACACTTAACAATTAGTTTGCAGTTGAAGATTGTTGCATTTTTGCTGAACTTTCAACTGCACCATTATGACTGGTTGTGGATGAGTGTAGTCTGATGTATTTGAATACCCTTTCTTTTTTTTTTTTCTGATCTAGATGCTGAATTGTTTCCGAGTTACTTAAATCATTATTCTTAATCTTCCATGATGTTATAGTTTTAGGTGTGATGCATTAGTCTCGCATCATATATTGGCTAAATAAAATATGATATATATATAGTAAAAATGCTCACATTCTATAAAATTTAGGTTTTCGGGATAATTTGATATTCGACCCACTATATTGATCCAATTCGACGCTCTTGCACTCCTCCAACACCATGAAACCAAAGTTGACTCAATAATAATAGTTTGACAGTCTAATTCCTCAATCCTTAACTAATATAATGAAACTCCAAGTTTTTTAAGTTTCTTTTGCCCTACTACTAAAATATTTTGCGTAATCTTCTTCCACCATATGTATATCATGCTACAACAATATGCAGGGATCTGTCAAAAAAATGGAACAGTTCCATCAACTGGGTCTTTCTCTCTATTCACTATAAGGTGCCATTTCAAGACAGTGTTCAACATCATTTGTCCCTTATTTGAATGCTATTAGTGCTGACAACACATGGTTAAAATTTTGCAGTTTTGCCAACAACCCACTTTAGCGTGGTCCTAGTCCAGAAAGACCATGTCCTAGGGCTCCTCCATTTTCTCCCCAGCCTCCATTCACTCCACCAGCTCCACCCTAATCTAAAGGTAATATTGCTTATGTTTTCTCTAAGTCAGTCTCATGCATGTATTCTGCCAATGAGTTTCACCCATGCCTAAGTTGAAGTTTATGCAATTTGTTTTTAAGTACCCTTTTAAGCCTTTTAGCGAAAATGTCACTCTGCTTATGAAGTTGTCAAAGATGGATTTATTTTTTTTGTCTACTTGCTGTTGGTTGTCTCCACAGGAAATTTTACAGATGTCAAACCTTTTTCCTTGGATATGTGCAAGCATATTCCCTTTTTACTGTAGGTGCTGCTTGTGTTGATGTAAATGCTAGTCTATCATCATACTGGTTTTATCCTCAAGCATAGTTGTTTGGAGGTGGATGCCTTAATAAGACCATCAATATCATAACCGGTTTCAAACTTCAAACTGAAGCAAGCTACAATAGTCTCCACATATCTCTACTTGACTTTCTATATAATAAACATCAGAAAACTATTTGGTGATGAATCTTATGCCTGTCTATTTTCTTCCAATAGGAAGCAGTGCCTCTTGTACCGGAGCAATTGCTGGAGGTGTTGCTGCTGGTGCTACTTTTCTGTTTGCTGCTCCTGCCATTGGATTTGCATGGTGGCGTTGTGGTAAACCATAGGAGTATTTCTATGATGTACCTGGTTGGTAGTTATTGTATACATGGTTTTATCGAGAAGATAGAATATAACATGGTTTGCTCTAATAGGCACTTCAACACTTCTTTTTGCAGCTGAAGAAGATCCAAAAGTTCATTTGGGCCAGCTTAAATGATTTTCATTACGAGAACTACAAGTTGCAACCGATGGCTTCAGCAACAAAAATATTTTGGGAAGAGGTGGGTTTGGAAAGGTGTACAAAGGACAATTAGCAGATGGTTCTCTAGTGGCAATAAAGAGGCTCAAAGAGGAGTGCACACTTCGAGGAGAGCTTCAATTTCAGAAAGAAATTGAGCTGATCAGCATGGCTGTACATTGAAATCTACTGTCTCTGCATTTTGCATGACACCTACAGAATGCTTGCTTGTGTGTCCCCTCATGGCCAATGGAAGTGTTGTGTCATGCTTAAGAGGTATGTTCCTCATAGTTTAGTGCGTCAATATCATGCTTGTTCTTTAGATTTTATAATTTTGTGTACCTTATGATTTGCATATCGTTTTCTGCAGAACGCCCATCATCTCAACCTTCTTTTGATTGGCAATCCTGGAGACATGTTACCCTAGGATCTGCGAGGGGGTTGTCTTACTTGCGTAACTATTGTGATCCAAAGATTATACATCGTAATGTCAAAAGCTGCAAATATTTTGTTGGATGAGGAGTTTGAGGCAGTTGTAGGGGATTTTGGCTAGGCCAAGCTGATGGACTATAAGGATACCCATATAACAACCGCTGCCCGTGGAACTCTTGGACACATAGCTTCGGAGTACCTATCCACAGGGAAGTCATCAGAGAAGTCCAATGTTTTTGGGTATGGAATAATGCTTTTGGAGCTCATTACAGGGCAAAGGGCTTTTGATCTCGCTCAGCTTGCCAACAATGATGATGTTATGCTGCTTGACTGGGTAAGAAGTTTTCTCTACCTTCTTTTACAATGTGATGAACCAGGTCTAACAATTCATTTTAGGGATGTCAATAACATTTGTTAAGGGTTAGTGACCTAATATCTTTCCTATCATTGTTTAGAGAAATATATGAATGTACCATCCACTAGGTTTGCGTGTTGAGGAGCTGCACCAATGGGTGCATATAGGAGGCGTTTTTATGTATATCTGCCAATATTCTGCTATATTTCCCATTACCATCTGCATTCTTAACATCTGCAGAAAACTATTTTTATTCTGTATTGTCAAGCAAAAGCCGCCTAGTTTCATCGGTGACACTACAAGGCAATATCATTTGTTCACCGTGCAGGTGAAATCACTTCTCCGAGAAAGAAAACTAGAGATGTTGGTGGACCCTGATCTGTAGAACTAACTTGAATCGGAGGTCGAGCCCCTCATTCAAGTTGCACTGCTATGCACGCAGGGCTCACCTGGGAACGGCCCAAGATGTCGGAGGTGGTGATAATGCTGGAAGGCGATGGCCTTGCCGAGAGGTGGGAGGAATGGCAGAAGGTGCAGGTGGTAAGGCAAGACCTGGAGACTGCAACACACCGAGTGGGTTGTCAACTCAGACTGAGAACCTTCATGCAGTTGATTTATCTGGTCGGAGGTGATTTTCGTCTGATAGAAGATTAGTAAAATCATTTACAGCCTTTTCTGTTTTTGCACTCATTGGATCATGTACAAAGTCCACAGTATGCTCAAGTAAATCAGGTTTGATGATTGACCTTGTTAGAGAGTTAAGGAAATGTGTATAGGTTTCTCAGCTGTAATCTAAAAATGTGCTTTCCTCGCGCGGGGTATATTTCTTAGCGGAGAAGTCTTTCAACCGTATGAATCTCTCTCTTTCCCAGAAATCTTCCCCCTAACCCTCGGAGCTAGATGACTACATCGAATGATTACGAGATACAGAATGAGACAAAGCCTGAAGGGGAGAGCACTTGGACAATTCACTTCGAGTACAGGGAAGTCCGCTGGGAGGAATTCCTCAGGGCGTGAAGGACAGGTTGTGATCCGCGTGCCGCTGCTCTTCGAGTTTGGGTTCCAAGTGCGGAAGATGAATAGGAAAGACTGGCTCGCGACTCCAGGCTAAAGAGGAAAAGCCAACCCATGGAAGTTTCTACGGAACCATTGAATTAGCCAGGATAAAATAGCCTTTCGCATGAGGCGTAAGTTGTGGTCAACTTTGTATTTTATATTTTATATTTAATGAGAGTTGGGCAAAGAAAAATTAAACAACACTTGGAAGAGGAGTTCCTTGTTGATTGTTGTTTTTTATTTATGGACTGTCCATTAATAAGCAATTTGGATAATAATCATGTATTAATTCAATGGTTATACTATTTTTGCTAAATTCTGAAATATTGTTTATTGTAGTTTACAAACTCATCCTAAATCAGGATCAAATTGGGTTTATCATCTGCCCCATGTTCCGGGGGAGCCTCGGTTGAAGGTCAACTCAACTATGTAATTGGTCTCTTATTTTCTGAAAAAGCAAACAAGCAACAGGTTTGAGTTGTTCACAAAATAAAACTGTAGCATGTTACTTATGACTCCAGATCAGAAGGTTGCGTGTTCGATTCATGTTGGGTTCGAATGGCCGCAAATTCTTTTCCCTTGAGCTTTTTGGAAACTGAACATAACAAAATACATTGCCAAAACTTCCAACGTTGATTTGTCAGGAGAATATTTGTAGAAATAAGCCCTATCCTGCCAAAAATTATATACTAAAAAATTTGACTGAAAATACCCAAATGAACATTTTGTCGGAAGAATAAGAAAATATTTTATTATCAGAAGAATAAGAAAATATCGATTCCATTCCTTTCTTGTTTACTTACAATTATATGCAACAACAATTACAGATAATACCTAAAAAGAACAGGAAAAAAAGCTAGCAAGATGCTACCCAAACATGCTCTTGATCACCAAGCAGCGCAATTGATCAGATCATGTTGTCATCGTCATCGTCAGTATCAAGCTCAAGGCCTTCTGCCGCTAGAAGCTGACTGATGACCTTTTTCTTTTCTTCCTCCGCCTTCCTCCGCATTATATCCCTTTTCTTAAGAACAAGTGTGTGTCTCTTTAAAGTGGTGTTGAAATTCTCCAAAGAGGCCTTCTTCTCCCTGGCCAATATCTTCCTCTCTTCATCTGGATCCATCTGATACAACAAAAAAACTTTCACATAAACAACAAAAGTGAATAAAAAAGAAAATGCTAAACAATGTTGGGGCGTTGGGAAGTTATGGTACACAATATCTTATTGTTCTGTGGAAATATGTTAATATTTTCTTCCACAAATCTGTGGAAATATGTTAATCAAGAGGACTGAAAAATAAATTTGAAGAAGTGGAAACCTTGTACAGGAAAAGTATTTGAAGAACTGAGTGCTCATATAATGTACTAGTGAAAGGATGTAATCAAAGCAGTCAGCATATGTACCTGTCTAGTTGATAATGGAGCGATCAGAGTTTTACAAGCCATAACTAGAAAGAATAATATTTGTTTGGTGAAGTTGGAGGATTTGCCAAGGATATATATTTCTAGGAGAAATTATTTCAAGAAGTTATCACAAAGAATTGGAGGAAGCTTTTGTTGGCAAGAAACCAGGACTCAAGGACATTCTTGCATGCGACAAGTCCCTTAGTGCAGGAAATTGACAAACAAATAGAACTTGTTTCAGCTACATAAAAGGGAGTCCACTGAATGAGACATCACCCAAAGTAGGGTATGGGCAGGTGCAGGTCAACCAAGCAAAGGCCTGCATGTGGAGAGGCAATTTCCATCCCAAGAACATAGGGTGTCCAGTTAAAATATAGATGGAACAAACTATTGTCTAGTTAAGGTAATGAAAGGGGTTGTCATTATATTTGATGTGCAAATGAAGCAAGAAAAGAAAATTGGCATTACAGATGAGAACAATATATGGTAAAACTACCTTTGAGCGAGAGAGACGCCGCACACGAAGATTCAACTCACGTTGTTGTTGTTCAGCCCATGCTGCAACAGCCATGTCACCTCGCTGATCAAAAGCTTTTCGCTTCTTCATCAACCATTCCATCCATGCCTGAGATGCCTGAAAGAGAAATAGAGAAATAGAATCTACAGATCAGTATGAAGAAAAAGAGATCCACATAAGTGTCCAGTGAGATATAACAACATAGCTGGGAAGGATCTCATATATCTGAATTCCTACTAAATTTTTTATAAATGACCAGACAAGAGTTATTCAACTATCAAAGTAAGAACACAAGAAATATATAAAGATAGTGCTTGTAGAGCAGACAGGATTATGCAAATTAGGACACAGTAACATTTGAGACTCTCCAAGAATGATTCTAAGATAATACCTGATTGCTATGCTTATAGTACAACATACCTTCAATGGATTGACGCGATGCTCTCTATCATATTCTTGCCTCCTGTCCTCGTCTATGAGTAGCTCATAAGCAGCTTGAATTTTAATAAATCGAGCTTCAGCAGTTTCTCCTTCCTCGAGTGTTCCTCTACCATCATATACTTTCACACCAAAGAATCAGTAAGCATTCTCTACAAGGTGGAAAAGTCAATGCACAGTTATGTAAATGCTAGAAAAACCTTACTCCACGGAAAATCCACCAAGAAAAGTTCATCACATCTTTCATTTGACATCTAAATAGTTGTTCTCCTATACAAAAAAAAATATGGGGCAATGCATACACAGAGCTTGCCTTCTGGTCTAAAAAACAAAATTAAGCTTGCTCGGATACTACTCAAGGTAATAATTCATATGAAAATTACAAGAACTGCTTCATGCTCATATGACAAAGAACAAAGGAAAGCCTACAACAAGTGTAGCAAAAGTAATGTTAACATAGGAAAAGAAGAAAGTTTGAAAGTGCATGGATGCATAGAACGGGCTATAACAGGAATACACAAAAAAACATTATGATCCAACTAAAAGAGTAACAATAACAACGTGGAGGGTTCAACATTTGCATTTTCACAACAGCAGGTAAAACAGTAAAAAATTACTAGAGTTATTGCACCAAAAGGTTCAGCCATTTAAAGTAAATCTTACCATCTGGATGATAGAACTTGGCCAATTTCCTGTAGGCAGCCTTTATTTTATCTTCATCCGCATCTCTTTCCAGCTCTGTGCCATCACATAAATCTTTAGAATGGAGGCCAAAGTTGCATGTTTCCAAGAATTAGAAACCGTAAACATAAGATACATGACAAAATACAAAAAACATAGCAAATAAAACAAGGAAATCACCAAAAGGTCTCAAATTATCCCATAAAAGAAGAAATTTTGTCATGGGTAAGGATAAAATCATAAAAAAGCTATTAAGCAGAGATCTTAAGCAAGCAACATATTGCAAATGTTTCTTTTGCTTTGGTAAAAAAAAATTGATGCAAAGCCAATGCCAAACAATAAAAAGTCTCTTGAACTAAGAAGTGTCGTTTAAGTTCAATCAGGGGATCTTATTCAGATTCAGTCAAAAACTCGCAAGAGGGGAGGAAAGGGGGGCGACCCGTTAAAGTACCCAAGAAAATGAAATTTAACAGGAAAACAATACGTACAAATTGGAAAAGAACCAGCTTTAAGAGATTACCAAGAGTTTCATAAGGCGACTTCTCAGAATCCCACTTGGCGACCCTGGTGAGGGTCCTCCTGGGGCTCCATCGCGACGCCGGAACGACCCTAGGCAACTCGTCGACGAAGAAGGGGTGCACAGCGGCGTAGGGGGGCGGCGGCGGCGGCCGGAGATTAGGACTCCGGCCTTGCGAAGCGGGCCCCAGTCGGGCCTGGGAGCGGCAGCAGCTGATGAAGGAGGAAAGCACCGAGTTTGGGCGGCAGATCGCCCTCAGATTGCTCATCCTGGGGCAAGGGAGGCAGAGACCGGAGATGCGGTTGGGGTTAGGGTTTCGCGGATGCGAGGAGGAAGAAGGAATGGCCGGAGATTCCTTTCGCTGCCACGCATTGGTAGGGTCCGGCGTGGACGCGTGCCGAAATACTGGTGGTGGGTATTGCTGTTTGGTGTTTGTCAAATGGCCGATTTCTCGATTTTTTACAAGAACATAAAATTAATTATCATTTTTCTTTGGTAAAATTAATAAACAGATAAATTCCAATTTATTTGTAATTTGAGACAAGTCTGCAGTCTGCACGGAGGAAAGCTTCTGATAAATTTGTTTTGCTTAAAGCCTTACACTAATAATCACCACATTTGCGATGGTATGTATAAATGAATAACAATACATAATATTTAAGATACTTAAGTTTAAATAAAAATTTTATAATTTAATTTTTTTTAAATAATTACCAACTTTATGGTAAATTCATGCAAAATAATTTATCTTTTTACTGTTATCAAATAAATCACTTATTTATACTATAACTTTTAAAAAAAATATTGATTCAAATATTTTTAAAAATTATTTTAATTTAATTCCATAGATTAAATTAATATAAAGATCAAATTATTTCCGTATGAATAATTTTAAATTAATATAACAAATTGCTTATTTTATTTTAATTTTTATGAAGGAACAAATTAAAAATTTTAATTTTAATTTTATCAAACCAACTATCCAATAATTATAAACAGTAATTAAAATGAAATAAAATAAAGTAAAATCTTTTTATATTAATGTAACAAATAAAATTAAAATATTTTAATCGAGATGATTTTTAAAATTTATAATATAAAATAAGCAAATTTTTGTTAATAGTAATCAAACAAGTAATTTTTTCTAAATTTTCTATAATCCACCTTCTTTATTATTAAAAACTCTGTAATTTAAAATGCTATCATCCATTTTCATGGCGGAATAACGGGTTGTCGGACTCAAAAATCCGTTAGCCTATAAAAATCCGATCAAATGCATCTGGCCCTTTCATCGCCAATCACAACCGTTGATTCCATCTTCACGCACTCGGTAAATTTCCTTCGGAAAAAGGATTAGGGCTTCCATCAGCCGCCAACCTCTCCTGTGTCTCCTCCGCCTTACCGCTCTCAGCTTCGACTACCGATGGCGGCGCCGGCGAAGGAGTCCGTCCAGTGCTTCGGCCGCAAGAAGACTGCGGTGGCCGTGACCTACTGCAAGCGCGGGCGTGGACTGATCCGCGTGAACGGCGTCCCGATCGAGCACGTCACCCCGGAGATCCTCCGATATAAGGCCTTTGAGCCCATCCTCCTCCTCGGCCGCGACCGCTTCTCAGGCGTAGACATGCGGATCCGTGTCCGTGGCGGCGGGAAGACCTCCCAGATCTACGCCATCCGCCAGAGCATCGCCAAGGCTCTCGTCGCCTTCTATCAGAAGTACGTCGACGAGCAGGCCAAGAAAGAGATCCGCGACATCCTTGTCAGGTACGACCGCACGCTGCTGGTCGCCGACCCGCGCCGCTGCGAGCCGAAGAAGTTCGGTGGCCGCGGCGCGCGTGCGCGGTTCCAGAAGTCGTATCGCTGAGGACTTTGGGCTCTTCGTATATGGTTCGCAAGCTCATGTTGTTATTCATATAAGCTGTTTTTCTGAGACTAGTTGAGTAGGCCAATGCTTTATATGCTGGAATTCTAGTGTTTGATGAAGATTTTGGCTCATATTATATTAATGTTTTGATAGCTATTTCATTATGTTTTGTGCATTTGGGGGATGGTGTTATGCTTTTAGATAAATTTCTTTAATTGCGTGCTTGTTAATTGCTTGTGAATTTGAAACTGTGTTTTGCTTGTAGTGCTTGGAGCTGTTTATTTCTTACATTGTGATTGTGAGAATGAATACTGATATGAGAAATGAATGCGTAAAGAAATGTTTGATTGTGAGTCTCACACTAGCATGCTTTCTCTTGTTGTCACAAATATGGTGCGATCTAAATAGGTGTCAAAGAATTGGAAATTTTTTTTTCTACTTTGTTTATGGAAAATTTACATAAATGTACAGGGATTGGACTTTGGAGTAGTTTCTTCTATATGCAGTATCAGGTCTTGTATATCTTGGTTAGGGTTTAGGCTATATTCTAGTTTGGGAAAATAATGTATATGCTGGAGCAAAAGATGATCACCAAAAAGTTGAGGTGATATTTTAGGGAATTTGATTGATGGTTGATTTCAAATGAGTCAATAAATTGCTCAGTTCATATATGGTCCAATAATTATTTGGGTTGAACTGCCGATTAGCTTATGACTTGTGGGTTATACTGCTCAGTCATTTGATAAAACTTGGGCTTGTTTGCATTGGTATTAGTAGTATGATCATCACATGCTGATCATATAGCTGATCACAAATTAACCCAAATGCTTTTTAAATTAGGACTGCCAAACTTACCCAAACACGCCATTCCAGTTTAGAAAATTTTTGTCATTAAATTTCTGTCCTGACTCACTATTCACCCAACTAGGTAATGGCAATTTTCTCGTAATCATCCCAATCCAAACATGCCTTTAGAGTTTAGGATGCGGAGGGATTTTGTAGAATCTTGTGATGGCATGGTAATGGAAGGAAGACAGTCTATCAAAATCAACCATTAATGTTTTCTTGAGGAAAATAGAAATCATTTCTTTCTTTTGTCCCACAAATTCAGCATCTTTTTTCTTGTATAATAACACAGCATTAACTTATACCTAATAGGATTTTCGTTCAGCTTGTCTTGGTTTCTGGTTTTCAATTCTTGGTGCTATTCCTATCGGCATCTTTAAAAACTACTGCTTCAGTAAATTGTTTCATTTTTTTAATTTTCTATGGGAAGTAGGATATAAAATCCCTTTTTTACTTGTGTTTGAATTTGCGGTTTTCTTACATTGCGCTCTTTTGTTGTTTTAAGAATTGTCCTAATGGGAATTTAAATTGTTCTAGCTGGTTGAAATAGTTGAAGAAGGTGGTTCTGGTCCTTGTCCAATGCTGGAACTTACGGATGCCTCCTGAGCAAGATTTTTTAAAAATGTGGTCCTTTCTACTAGTTTTTGGTGTGTTAATGCCTCCTTTTTTTTTTTCTGCTAGTGTTTCTTTGCTCATAATTGGGGTCGCAAATCCATTATACATGTTTTGTCATCATCATATTTGTTTTGGCAACATTTTACAGTTCAACTTCCTTCTCAGTTCCAGACTTCATTCTCATCTTTTATATCCATTTTCTTAACATGTTCTGGAAGAATTAGGTATGTTCTTGCTTTGTGATTGTTATCACATGAGCGGGGTTATCCTTGGGAAAATATCTAATTGAAAGATTTTTGTAGACCTTAGAATTTTATCCTTCTTTTATATTTTGTATATATACACTCCGAAAAAACTGTATTTTTGATGGATATTTGGAACTGTGTTATAAAAAAAAAAGTAAATTGATTATTTACATTGCAAAAATGGGATCTGGGATTAGATATTGGCCCCTAAAATAACCATGAAATTGTATATACCTTTAAATTGTGATTTCAACCTTTTAAATATGCCTGTATTCATGCATTATTTTTCATAACTCTTGCAAGGTTTCATCAGTCTTCTTACATATCTCAGTAGTTAATTGGATAAAAAGGTACAAACTGGGTATGTTTGCAAATCTAGGGTTGCATATGCAAATATTGATCTGCAAACTGTTTCAGGTGTCTATGCCTTTTTTTTTTTGCAAAAAAAGTGGATTCATTGTTATTGCTGTTACCCTGGTACACTTTTATTTGTTTACTGTTCTCTGAAATTCAGATAAAGCCTGGGCATTATGTGAAAACAGAAAACAAGTTTCATAAGGGCCCCTTTGATACAAGGTCAAGGTCAAAATCAAGACTAGTGAATCATTTTTGTAAACTAATATCTTTTTATCAAAATTAAGACTTCAATAATTTAAAGCTCAAAAAATTATTTAATTTTTTATAATAATTTAATTTAATAATAATATAAAATAATAAATATTAATTTTACAAGAAAAAAAAATTCTAAAAAAAGTTGACATTGTTCCCTTCAAGGGAATTCCCCCTAAAGACCACACCAGAACTCAAGTAAAGAATCTCCTCAGCCTCTGGCAAGCTTCTCTTACTTGCCCTTGCTGGCCGAAGGAGCTAACCCTAATGAACCCTTCGCCGCTTGGACCGAACTCTATCCCTGGGATTGTCACCACGTGTGTTCTGTTGAGGATCTCGGTGAAAACATCCCATGATCTCCGGCGGGGGAAATGAACCCAAGCATAAGGCGAGTTCTCTCCACCGTGAACCTCCAGGCCAATGTAGCTGAAGGTCTCTACTAGTTCTCTGGCATTCTGCCTGTACACTTCCAGTGCTCCTCGTATGTCCTGCATATCCATGTAGTCAAACGCAATTCCATGCAATTGTTCTGCTAGTTTTTATGTATCCACACATACTTTAACTACTTCACACATATCTATAACTAAGTTAATTAATCGAAAAATAATGAAAAAACTTTTACATGTGAATAAATTTAACAAGAAAATTGTAAATAAATATCTATAAATTAAGATTTATCCAAAAATTTTTAAAGCTTATTATTACCTTAAGACCTTGTTCTGATAAGCAAGCCAATCCTCCTGCCTGAGAAATACTAGAAGCGCCATTAAAGCACGTGCACAACACACGATCGAAGTCCTTCAAGACATTACACCCATCGCCGTACCGGAGCTCCTTTGGCACCACCGTCCACCCGAGCCGGACGCCGGTGAACCCTGCAAACTTCGAGAATGACGAGACCTCTATCGCCACCTCCTTCGCTCCGGGGACCTCGTAGATGGACCTCGGGCTCCCGTCGACCACGAAGGCTGCGTAGGCGGCGTCGAAGACGACCATGGATCCGTTCCGCTTTGCGAAGCGCACGAGCTCCTCTAGCTGCCGGCGCGAGGCTGCGCTGCCGGTCGGGTTGTTGGGGGAGCAGAAGAAGATGACGTCGGTCCTCGGGAGGCGGGAGAAGTCCGGGAAGAAGTTGTTCTCCGGCGTGCATGGCATGTAGACTATGCCTCGTTGGCCCATTATTATGCTTGTGTCTACGTATGCCTGCTATATGCATTGCACCTCCTTAATTCTATTATATGTTTAACTGATTTTATAAGGTTGCATATATACAAAATGTCACTATTTATGTTCTAATAAGTCCTCGATTATTTTTCCACACAGCTATCATTTTTATGCCATTAATACATTGTTTATAATCAAATAATGGTTGCAATAAGTATGATAGCACAGTGTGTGTTAATCATATTTTTTACAAATCATTGTGTTTACTAATCACGAATCACACCAATCCTATGCTAAGTTTTTTTTTTTCTTTGAAATTCGCTTCGCAGGAAAATTCCGAAGTGAAAAAGCAAAAATAAAAATACTTCACAGTAAAACATGAAATGACTCGTAATAATTCACCGGAAATGTGGGGTCTTGGACTGCTATTGTGACATTGGATCCAAGCATCAACTGCGAGAATCAGATAACGTACGCATTAGCTCGAACTGAAGTAATAAGAGGAAGAAGAAGAAGTAGACGAAAAGGCGTTGCTTATTTACCTGAATACGAGCAATGTCGCCTTGTGCTCCATCAGAAACAAAGACTTCTTGCTCGCTTACACCAATGTCCTTATAAATTACCTCCGCAATTGCCTTCCGTAATTTCTATAAATATATGATCGAGATTTGAGCTTCTGATTGAGATTCTTTCTTAACCAAGACGATGGGAATGATTACTACCTAATGGTTAGTTTAACTGCCCAATTTTACTGAAAATAGGGTGTTTTAAAGATCAGTTTGGAGATTAAAATGGGAATAATTTCCTACCTTGTCTCCTTGCTCATCTCCATAGCCCCTGTAGCCTTCAACAGTGGAGAGGTCATGTGAATACTGCAACAAGAAAAAAGTTTTTCAGATCAAGAAATGCATAGCATTTTGGTCTTTGGTTCTTCGCTATATCTGCAACTAGGGTTTTAGTTTGTCAATAACATATACTTACAACCTAGATCCAACACGATGATTTGTCAACAGAGGAAGACTTTGTATGTGTAAGATATCAAGAAAACCTGGAGAAGAACAGCTCGAATACCTCGGCCATCGCGGATGTTATAAAACTCGGGATCGGTTCGGTTGTGTCGCCTACTCCAAGGCTTATGATCTGTGCATCCGGATACTTCTCCATGTGCTCCCTTGTCCTCTTGCATATCTGATAAAACTACTGTTCAGAAACTAACTTGACTTCCTTTGACTATAAGGTATCAATGGTATTAAGAGAGACTACTACTACCTCTGGAAATAAGTACCCATTTCGCAGTTTCTCCATGTTTGAATTGCGATGGACATTCAGACTGATCTCCGGTTTTGGGCATGTGATGCATGCTTGGAATCCTCTCCAATATAACAAGCTACAGAAGAGAGATCCATTGATGAGAAAACAAGCGATTTCGATAATATTCGATATATATTTCACCCATGAATGCTAAGCATTACCCTGAAGAAGCCATCCTAGCAAAGAGAATACTACTTCTAAAACAAAGACTAGGGTACTGCTATTAGTTTGCTCATGAGCAAGAACACAAGACCAATGTGCTCAATTTATAGACACTGTGAAGGAGCCAGCGAACCCTAAAAGTGTTGGGATGTTGC
This sequence comes from Trichopus zeylanicus subsp. travancoricus, assembly GCA_005019695.1. NCBI lineage: Eukaryota > Viridiplantae > Streptophyta > Magnoliopsida > Dioscoreales > Dioscoreaceae > Trichopus > Trichopus zeylanicus. The sequence continues at coordinate 69,596 of RXID01015093.1, forward strand.
CAGGGATTTCAGGTTCAATGTAGCAAGACGAAGTTTGAAACCTGCACCCCCCACATCCCTTTCCCTTGTTTGGAGAATAATACACGCGATAGTTAAGGCCAACCAATCCCCTACTATCACTTCTGATGTTATTCAAGGTTGGAAAATGGTGCATTTGATCCCAGACTTGGGAGAAGGCCAACCGATCCTAGTGCTTTCAGTTCTGATAGAGTCTGGCGCTTTCGTATGACTCCGAAACGAGAGGGTTTTCCAAGCCAGCTCAGGCCATCTTCTTTGCTACTCTTCCACATAATTTCCACAAATTTTCTGATCGCATTGATGGACTTCTCTATGATGCTTGAAAAGCCAATCCGTGTTCATTTATGGCGAGGTCCTAAACCTAACTCAATTTGGAGATTATGGAAGAGCTATCTCACTTTTCCAAGATTCACATATGCTTTTCCAAGCGTGCAGCTCTGATCTATTTGCAACATCAATCTTGTCGGAGGTGGACCATGTCACGCGAAACCTAACTCCACATGTATGGCAACCAATGCAAGCAGTGAAGTGTTATTAGATTTGCAATTGTGCTTTTCTCGACCTGTTCTTTTCAATGTCTTTCTCATTAAATACCAAGAACTATGTCCGTTGCATCTTTTGCATCAAACGGAAGCCTCAGTGAGATGTGCACGAATTAAATTTGATGAATGACGGAGAAATAGACAAAAATACAGAAGGAAGCCAAAGCTTTTCTCTTCATCTTTCTTCCATTTTGGTGGTGAAAGATCAAAGAAATGGAGAAAAAAAAAACTATGTGCAATATGATCCTATGCACTAGCTTTTGAATTCAAGAATTAAATAATGAGTCAGTATTACTTATGAATTTAATTTGATTTGTTGGTACCAACTACAAGTCTTTGTTCTACTGGAGTCAAAACATTCAAATGCTTGGAAGTCAGTGGGATTTTTCAAGAAACACGCGTGAATGCATGTGATCCGATCGAGTCAGGAGTCTTTGAGAGGCAATCTAACTTGTTCACTTCCTTGCAATGTCTTTGTAATTTAATTTATCAAAGTCAAACACACATCCATTCTCTGTTTTGGTTAGTTTTAATCGCAGATAATGATAAAAATATCTGTCAAATTAAGTTTCATTTTTATTTTATCAAATATAGCAAGGTTTTTTTTGTTCTAGTTTCTCGTATTAATTAAAATCGTCAATGAATTAGGTTTAATTTTTCTAGTTTCTTTCTCCATGGAAATTGATGAGCAAGTTCGGAACAACTACTCTTTCCTTTGGTCAGCATGGACCCGTTTAGTAACATATCAGAGTTAAAATAAACATCAATACTAGTAAATTTTTTTTATAAATTAATTTTTTAATCAAAATTAATTTCATAATAATTTAAAATTAAAAAATCTAATTAAAATTTTTAATAATAATTTAATTTAATAATAATGTAAAATAATTAATATTATTTTTTAAAAAAATCTTAAAAATTCCTGACTCTAACTCCGAACCAAATAAACCTCCATACAAAAAACTTCATGAAAAACCAGTCTTTCTTGGAATTTATGTGATTTGATCCCTTTTTTATTGACATTTTGATTCTTGTTTGGCTAGTTGACTAATTAGGTCCAAATAAATGATTAAATTGGGGTAAATTGTTAAAATCTCGAATTTTAGTTTTAATTTTAATTTCTTCGACATTTCTTGGCTCTTTCAGTTTGAGTTAAATTAGCTTGACAAACCAGTTGAAAACAAAGAAAAGAAACTTCGCTTTCATTGCTCGAAAGCTGTTGCATACTTTTTCTGCCCTACATTGCATTGGCAATTTTGGGCCTCCCAAAAATCGGGCCGGGCCGTTCCAAATTTGTAAGATTCTAATCAGATCTCGTCCTGTCCCGGTCCAAATGTGGGCCAAATGCCCCATATTTGTACGTGCTTGATAAATTGGGCCTTTCCTTCTTCGGCCCGTTTGGTTCAAAGATAATCCTCGAGAACTGAATGTAATGACAATAAATCGTCATTGTTTTAGCGAGTGAATAATCTGATTTAAATGCAATTCAGAAACCAAATAAAAAAAATAATTTAATAAAAAATCATTTACAAGTATTTTATTAATTAATATATATTATATTATTTAAAATTGATGGTTGGTAATGTAAGTAAAAAACGACCAATTAAATGTTTGACATAAGTTGATCATCTAACTATGTAGTGATTAATTATATCAGATATTAGGTGACTGACTACTCACTCATATAGTATCTAAATATTTATTTGATTATCTAACTTTTCTTGTAAACATCCACCTAATTATATAAATACTTATTTTAATAATTAGTATTTTAATTTTACGGTTTAAATATAAAGTTTATAATTTTATAATAAAATTGTATAAGCTTTCATTTGGACATCTAAATGATCCATTTAAAGTATGTTTGTTTTGTAGAACTTAAAAATTTTGAAAAATTTAAAATTTTAAAATTTTAAATTTTGAGATTTGAAAATTTTGATAGTATTTTTATTTTGTAAAATATATAAATTCAGAATTTCAAAATTTCATGTTTGTCTTATTGGATTTGTAAATTTCAAAATAATAAATTTTTTATTTTATTTGATTATAAGGTTTAGCACGTGATTTTACATGTTGAATTTAAAATTCAGAATTTTAAAGTTCGATCAATTTTGAAAAATTAATAAATTTTGCCATTACTGAAATTTAAAAATTTAAAAATTTTCTATAACAAATACTGAATTTTATAACTTTCGAATTTAAAATTTTCAGAACTTTAGAATTTTACAAAATAAGCAGACGCTTAGATATTTTGAAGATCTACAGCTAATACTGTATATACTGTTTAGATATTTTAAGGGATAATTACGGGTGACCCCGTAATTAGCCTTAATTACGGTTAACCCCCCGTAATTTCCGTAATTACCCCCATCCCCCTCAAATTCGCCCATATTTACCCACAGCCCCCTGATTGTTATTTAATCAAAATTTTACCAAAAAATTCCGATTTTACCCCCGTTATTTTTACACATACACCCCTAAAAACTTATTTTTTATAGTTAACCCTCCGGATTTCAGAATTTTACAAATAACACCCCGAAAGAATTCAGATTTACAAAAACGTCCTCCAAATTCGAATTTTTGCAAATAAACCCCCGGAAATTATTTCGATATAGAGAAAAGTCCCCGAAATTCGGATTTTTGCAAATAACACCCTGTCGCGCGGCCGGGAGCGGAGGAGGAGGCCGGCAGGCCGGCCGCGGGAATGGTGGCGGCGGCCGGCAGCGGGAGCGGAGGCGGAGGCCGGGACGCCGGCGCGCCGAAACGCGGGCGCGGACGGCCACGGCCGAGGCCGTTCCGCGCCCGCGTGCCGGGGACGGAGGCCGAAGCCGGCGCGCCCGCACGCGGGCGCGGGCGAGGACGGCCACGGCCGAGGCCGTTCCGCCCCCGCGTGCCGGGGACGGAGGACAAGGCCGGCGCGCCCGCACGCGGAGGCCGAGGCCGAGGCCGTTACGCCCCCGCGTGCCGGGGACGGAGGCAGAGGCCGGCGCGCCCGCGTGACGGGGACGGACAGCCTTGGCCTTGGCGGTCCGCGCCCGCGTGCCGGCGGGCCGGCCTCGGCCTCCGTCCCCGGCACGCGGGGGCGGAACGGCCTCGGCGTCCGCCTCCGCTCCCGCCGCCGGCTCGCCGGCGCCCCGGCCTCCGCCTGCTTCCCCGGGCGCGGCGCGGATTTTTGCAAATAACACCCCGAAATTATTCAAATTTACAGACAAGTCCCCGAAATTTTGATTTTTGCAAATAACTCTCCGAAATTATTCCGAATTACAAAAAAGGCCAAAACTTTCTTATATACCCCTCTTCTTCTTGTAGCCCTAAACGCATCTGCGTCGCCGCCACCGCTGTGCTCTGCCGCTGCCGCCGTCAGTCCCTGCGCAGCTGCTGCCGTCGCTACCCTGCCGGCTTGCCGTCGCTGTCCGCTCGTTGCCTTGCGAAATACAGTGAAAGTTTAAAATTTTCAAATTTCAAATTACAAGTTTATTATTTTGTACATTTAAAAATAGACTACCTTCAATATTTTTCTTTATAAATACGTCCAAATTTTATTTATTTTATAAATAAATTTTATAAATAAGTCATCGAAGGTTTCAAAACTTAAAATTTAAAATTACAAGTTTCATATTGTACATTTACAAATAGACCCCTTCAATATTTTTTTTATAAATAAGTCTATATTTTTAATCATATTTTAAATAAAATTTTACAAAAAAGACATTAGTATTTTTTATATTCATAATTACAAATTTAATATTTATAAATTAAAGAATAGACCCTCAAATTTTTTTAAAAAAAATAACTGTAAAATTTTTTTTAAACTAATTTTTACTTTTTTTACATTTAAGAATAAACCACCTTTAATATTTTTTTTTATAAATACATCCAAAATTTATTTATTTTATAAATAAATTTTACAAATAAGTCATCGAAGGTTTCAAAGTTTAAAATTTAAAATTATAAGTTTCATATTGTACATTTATAAATAGACCCCTTCAATATTTTTTTTTTATAAATAAGTCTATATTTTTAATCATATTTTAAATAAAATTTTTACAAAAAAGACATTAGTGTTTTTTTATATTTATAATTATAAATTTAATATTTACAAATTTAAAAATAGACCATTAAATTTTTTAAAAAAAATAACTCTAAATTTTTTTTAAAACTAATTTTTACAAATACACCCCTCGCCGGAGGCCCGACGGCGCGCCGGACGGCCCGCCGGCACGCGGCCGCGGACGGCCTCCGCACGCGGGAGCGGAGACGGACTCCGGCCCCGGCACGCGGGGGCGGAACGGCCTCGGCCTCGGCCTCCGCGTGCGGGCGCGCCGGCCTTGGCCTCCGTCCCCGGCACGCGGGGGCGGAACGGCCTCGGCCGTGGCCGTCCTCGCCGGCGCCCGCGTGCGGGCGCACCGGCCTCGGCCTCCGTCCCCGGCACGCGGGGGCGGAACGGCCTCGGCCGTGGCCGTCCGCTCCCGCGGTACGGCGCGCCGGCGCCCCGGCTTCCTCCTCCGCTCCAGCCGCCGGCCTCCGCCTCCGCTCCCGCCCGCCCGGCCTCCGGCTCCGCTCCCGCCGCCGGCCGCCGCCTCCGCTTCTGCGGCCTGCCGGCCGGCCTCCTCCTCCGCTCCCGCCCGCGCAACGGGGTGTTGTTTGCAAAAATTCGAATTTGGAGGACTTTTTTGTAAATATGAGTTCTTTCTGGGTTTTATTTGCAAAATTCCGAAATCCGGGGGGTGAAATATAAAAAATAAGTTTTTAGGGGTGTATGTGTAAAAATAACGGGGGTAAAATCGGAATTGTTTGGTAAAATTTTGATTAAATAACAATCAGGGGCTGTGGGTAAATATGGGCGAATGGAAGGGGGTGGGGGTAATTACGGAAATTACGGGAGGTTAACCGTAATTAAGACTAATTACGGGGGGCCACCCGTAATTATCCCATATTTTAACTGACGGACCGTCCTCCTGCTATTGCTTATACTGCTTATTATTAATTAATAATTTGATTATTTCTGATTTGTAATAACACTGTTCATCACGTGATAGCCGGAAGCTTTGTAGTTGGCAAGCGGCAGCAGCGCACGTGATCAATGATGATGGAACACGCCACGCCACGCCACGCCACGCCACGCCACGCCGCGCCGCTCACGTGATCCCGCTGTCTTCTGACCGAAACTGGACAAGTGTCTAATCCTGACCGTAGATCTGAGAACACTGCACACTGGGATTCTTTGGCGGGGCCCGCAAATCCAACTGCCATTTCTGAATCCCTGATGGGCAGACAATTTTGGATCGGTTTGGCGCCGCCAGCGACGAAATGATTGCACGGTCAGGATCAATCCGATCCATCTACTTTATATTATACAAATTGCTCCCGGAAATATTTTGAAATAACATACATATTCCTAAACTCTGCAATTCTCTTTCAAATTAGTCCCTCGAACATGTGGATTTTTCTTTGTCTTTTTTTATCGTGTACAATTAGAAGATTGCATGACAAAATGGCCGTCACAGTCGGATTCCGATAATCGTAATTAATGACTAAAGTGGACAGCAAGTTATGATAAAATTTTAATTGCATGAGTTTTTCAATTTGTATAATTATATTTGAATGTAAGTAAGTTTAATAGCAAAATTTTAAAATATATTTGAATAAATAAAGGTGGTGTTTACTTGATAATTACAATTCAAATTTTGTCTAGGGGCTTATTTAAAAAGAGACAGATTTTAGATGTATATATAAAAACCAAAGGGGCTGATTTGTGATAAACCCTTTTTAAATGAATATAGAATTAGTTAAACTTTGCCGCTAGCCTTCCCACCGTTTGCTGTTTAGTTTCGGTGTCAAATCATGGATTTGTTTTTTAGTCCTCGATTACTGGGACAGCATTAATTTGTAAAAATAATTAAAATTAAGGAAATATTATCAGAAAACTCTTAAAAAATTTTAAAATTTGTGATCAGTCCCTAAAAATTTTTAAAATTCAGAATTAACTTTTAAAATAATTAAATTTCTAAATGAATGTGTGGAGGATTAATTCTAAGATAAAATATTTGTATATAAAATAAGGAGTTAGTAAACAGCGATAAATTCACACATTCATTAATATAGTCAGTTGCTCTAAATTTCGAAATTTTATAAAATTTTAAAAACTGATAAAAAATTTCAAAAATGCAAGTGGTTAATCAGAAATTTCAAAATTTTCTCACAAACATCTATTCCTATTTAAATGTAATTAATTATATATGGAGCTTCTTCATTATGAGTATTATTTATTCATTGATTTGCAAATTTATTTATTTTATTATATTTTATAATTTAAAATTACTTTATATTTGAATATAATTAATTGTTTTTGCTATGTTCATTATGGATGACATCTTTTTTATTATTGTAGTTCAACTTATATTATTTTTTGAAACTTATTATATTTGTTACTGTTTAGATTATTAATTTTTTGATTAAATATTTGTGTGCGAGACATGCCTTCATTACCGATAATTTTCAAATTAGAAAGTTTGACCAAAAGATTATTTTATGTCCCATCAAATCCCAAATCGCGCCCGATCTCTTGCAGAACTAGACCATCTAATGCGGCAAATCGGGCCCTTTTTTGTTTATTTTTAATTTATTATCTAAAGAGAAAATGATATGATAACAACCAAAGTTAAGTCAAAATTCATAAATTATTTTCATAAACTAAATTTTTTAATTAATTTTTTTAAAATAGTTAATTAATATAATAATTTTAATTTAATAACAGTGTAAAATAATTAATATTAATTATTTATTTTTTTAAATTTTTTTTTTTCTGATATTGACTTTCATTCTGAACCTTAACTTATTAGCATAACAAATAATTACAATGGAATTTCTTTAACATGATTGGTACCTCCCTACAATCTTGTGTTATGCAGAGTTCTTTGCTTTTTTGTATTTTGTATTCATATTTTACTGGCTTTAGTTTTGATTTAAAAAATTCTTTTAGCAAAAAACTATTCCGTAACGTTGTATTTGTCCAAAATTATTTTTACTATCATTGTTAGTAAATAAAATTTATAATTAACAACCACCTTATAATTAGTTTTTTTTAATATTTATTTAATTAAAAAACCATTAATTCATTGTCCTTTTAAATTAATAATTGAAAATATTTATTCTAATCTCTCTGGTTCTCTCTTCTAAGATATAAAAAAATTGAATATTATTTTCTCTCCAATTTCACATATTAATAATGAAAAAAAATAAGATATTCAAATTTTCAGAGTTATTGTAAGTTAGGAGAGAGAGAAAAAAAAAGAATTTACATTTGAGCTTAGAGGATTTAGGACATTTTGATTTTTTCATATTAAGTTCAAATATATAAGTTGAATAAAAAATATTGACCAG
>RXID01015094.1:0-17517 GCA_005019695.1 Trichopus zeylanicus subsp. travancoricus
GGTGGGCTGCACGGGTAGGGGCCGAGGGCGGATGGGGGGCACTACAACGGACAGGTGGGCGGAGGCCGAGGGCACACAAGGGGGTACCATGGTGCGTAGGCGGGCAGACCTCGCAGGCAAGGACTGAAGGCGCACGAGAGGGTGTCGCAACGGGTGGGCTGCGCCAACGAGGGCTAAGGGCGCACAAGGGGCCTTGTGGCAAGCAAGTGGACGGGGCTGCACCAAGGGTTAGGGAGGGGCTGAGGGGGCGAATGCATGTGCACAACTAAGGTTTTGATCACACAGTGAGAATAATAAAGCTAATAATGCCGACGTTTTTTCAAGAAATGACGGCAATTGCTGGGATTTTTTATAAAAACACCATACAAACACCGATAATGCCCAACGTCTTGTCGACCGCTGAACAAACGCCGTGAACTCTAGCATTTTCTTGACCGCCGAAAAAAAACCATCAACAATATCCCCTTTTCTTATAGTGGGCATGTATCATCCAAAATTATGTAAAATTGTCACAATTCAATGGTGTTCTTATATGTTTTCATGCCTGCAATTTTCAGCAGGCTAAAAAAATGTTAGCAATGATAACAGCAGTGCGTATTGGAAACCAACGGCACGAGCATGAATTAGTAAAATGGAAGCTTGCATTTACTTTTAGTATGAGTCCTTCCAAAACTAATAGCTGGAGAATCAGCAGGAGGCTTCAACAGTTCAGGATCATAGTGGATAGACATGAGACATAGTCCTTGAGCAGGCGCAGACAGAGCATACTTTGCGAGCTCTCTACGATCCTGAGCAACTAAAATCTTGGGCACAATATCTGGAGGAAGTGCTTCTCTTCCGATTTGCAGAAGCAAAGCAATCTGTGCAGAACATAGTAAATAAGGAGAAATTTTCATTTAATTTCTTGAACAATAATTACATAAAATAATATAAACCATATAACAAACAGAAAGAACGGCTGCAAGTGAAACTCACCATGTTCCTTACTTGTCTGAACAAGAAACCAGTACCTTCAACCTCGAGCTGCAACATGGGTCCCTAGAATAATGTGTTCCAATATTAAAATGATGGACCAAAACAAAAGGCTTATGCAAAATCTACAACCAATTTCATGCAATAATGACAAAAAATATAATGAATGACAAGATTTGGTTACAAGAATACCTGTCATACCATTTCAACAAGATCAAAACCAAAAATCTCTTTAACTGGATTCCGGATTAGATCATCATGTGAAGCATTTGCGAATGATGAGAAGTCATGCTTTCCAACAAAATATTTTGCAGCCTCTCTCATGGCATTAGGTTCAAGCTTATAAGTACTGTGGTAGGCATAATGATATTGGAAAGGATCCATCACAGGTTTATTGTATATCTTGTAATGATAAATCTTGCTCTTTGTGGAGAAACGGGCATGAAATTCAGGGCATGCCGGTCCAATTTCTCTCACTCGAATTTCAGGGGGAAGTAGCCCATTAACTGCAGCATGAAGACTTTCCAAGCTATCATAGGTGAAAGGAGTAACAAAGTGTGCAACCTGAAATCTCAAAAGGTTGAAAAAAAACATCTTGATTTGATGCTCCCTTTCACATTTCAGCAGAAAAGATATGATGAAAGTTTTTGAAGTCAGTTGGGTTTCTGTAAACTATTATATTGGAAAATGTTGGGGACTATTATCTTAGAAATCTTGTCCATAAACTGCAGTTTCATTGTATCTATCAAACAATGCATGAAACAGATGTTGCATTTGTCCAATTAGGAAACCAGACCTGACCCCAGGCATGAACCCCAGTGTCTGTCCTGCTTGCACCAACTAAACAAAGTTCCTTACGGTTGAGCTTTGTGATGCGCATTAAGGCCTCCTCTATGAGACACTGTATGGTAGGTGGTGATTGTTGATACTGCCAGCCTGAAGTGGAGTTTGAAAAGTTTTAGGAATCAATTCAGAAAGCAACACTGCAAACCACTAGTTGATTCCATAGGCTTCACAATTGGTGATAACATTTACCACCTATTGTACAAAGAGACTAACAAACCAATTACCCCAGCGAACGATGTTCATAGCCTACTAAGTTATTATCTGGCCATTAAACATTCATAAAACTGGCAGCCAGGAAGGAAAAGATTTGGATGATTTTTTCGGGTAAATTATCATCAAAATGACTATAAAACAGGATACTAAGAAACACAACTATTGAAGCTGAGATCTAATTTTAGGTTTATAGAGAAAAGAAATTCCATATTGGCAATGTTACAGAATGCCATGAGTTAATTCTAGGTTTGGTATTAGGATGGCACATTTGAAATACAAATCATTACAAGCATGGATATTAGCATGCATATAAAATGATTCAAATCACTGGAAAAAGCAAAACCTGCCTTTTTATAGTATAATCAATAACTGTTTAATGACTACTAAGTATGATAACAATCTCCATATTTTTCTTGAAAATGTCATCAAAATCAGTACCTGATTTTGCTTACAAGAAGGGGAATGCGCAAATTAGGTTTTGATATCAAGAACAAGAGGCACAAAACAAAACCTGCCAGAAAGAGATTTGGAGATTTTTTGGGATAAATTATCATCAAAATGCCCACAAAATAGGACAACAAAAAAAGCATCTATTGGATCTGAGACCTAATTTTCGGTCATCACAACAGGAATTCCACATCTACTGAAAGAAACAGAGAATGCGATGAATTAATTCTAGTTTTGGTAGCGCCCTAAAACAAAAATTGAGATATAAAAATGGTTCTAATTGCTGAAAAAAGCAGAACTATGCTGTTCATAGTATAATCAACAAGTGGCTAGCAGGCATGACAACAATCTCAACATTTTTCTGGAAAACGTCATCATAATCGAGGCAATTTTTTTTCTGCTGGGATTACGTTATGATATCAAGGACAAAACGCAAACACAGAAATCAAGCATTTAATTCCAGAAAACGTGAACCTGAGAACTTGGTGCCATCGTAGGCGATGACCATCCTCCACTTGTGGGAACTCGGGAGCACTGGATTCGCATCGCGGCTCTTCTCCTCCAAGCCGTTCTCCACATGGCGCTGAGAGCACAGAGGGAGGAACCGTACTGAGGTGTTGGAGATGGAGCGAAGTGGAGGAGGCGAAGAAGAGAAGGCGGCGGCGGCGGCATCGGCAACGGCACCGGCGCCGAAACCCATGAATGATTTCTCGATGCCAGATGAGAAGAGATAAGAGGGCAGGCGGAGAAGATGACGGGCATGTTTTGGGCCTATTATGTTATCGGGCTTTTGAAATTAGTTGACGGGCCACTTACACAGGTCCATTATGGTTGAAAAGCCGGTATATATAGTAGGCATTATGGGCCCAGGGCCCAGATCTGTCGCCACCCCGGACCTAAATTCCCTCCTATCCCGCATCTGTGAGAAGGAAAATATATTTTGTTTTGTGGCTTGCCTTGTTTCTATAGGAAACAATCACACCAGTCGCGTTTTGCAAATATGGACCAGCTGCAGACCTGGATTTTGTATGCCAGGTTGGTTTTCCAACTCTAAATTCAGCTGCTTTCAAATGTGCATTTAGTGTTGAAGAAACTGAGCATTGAAATCCTATCAAACCATTGATAGCACAGCGACAGATGCATCACCGTTAGAAACAAAAAATCTCGAGTTTGAGCCTGTGTTGAATGCAAAATCAAGACGCGGATTCCTGGTTGTTCTCAGAAAACTCAAAACAGTAGTGGGCAATCTGCAGGAGAGATTAGCGGATCTCTATTGGCTATCTGAATTATCATCTCAAGCGCATTAAATCCTTGATACTTGTCTTCACCTAACTGAGTGTTGAGTTAGTGAAACATATGCATCTGAAGTCGTGGATGGACTCGCATCACTACCAAAAGCTCCTCATTTAAGCACGCAATCACTCTCTCGCTGTGCTACTATCGGCCTGACCATCTGCCAGCGTCACTGAACCTATGGCTTTTATTTATTATCAATGTGCCTCACGGACGTCCGGTGATTCAGCGACTCACCTGGTGGCTTGCAAGCAAGGGTTTCATAATGGTACGGTTGGACTGGTTGGATGGAGACTTCCAAGGGTGCAATAACAGGAAAACATGTGATTGAATAGCATGTGAAACGTTTGCCTTTCTTTGACGTAAACATTTCATTTGACATTTTTTATGTCAAAAACAAAGACTAAATCTTTTGTTGTGACGCGTGTAACAAGCATAGCATGCTCCAATAACTTCAGCTTGTTTTTTCCTCAAAAAAAAAGCGATATGCGCGGCGACTGGCTCCCCTACTTTTTTTTTTTCAGGTGGGAATATTCTCTTTTCAGTATTTATTTTAAATTATTAGAGATGTGCTTGATTCACAATCATAATTAGAATTATTTTGTTCCTACCGATTTATTATTTAAATATCAAAAAAAATAATTAAGGTATTTTTATTTTATTTTTAAAAAATAAATTATTATACTATCCTTATTTTTTTATTTAAATTTAAATAAATAATATATCCAAGATATAAAGATTCAAAAGAAAATTTAAACCATTCACTAATCAGACTAACATCCAAACATTAAAATTTTGATTAAACTATTTTTTTATACTTTAATTTTGATTTTGACTTCAAATTAAATGTTGCCTAAAATTCGCATGGAAACAGAGGAATAAGTGAAGACAATAACGATAAAAATGATGATAAAGAAAAATAAAAAAATAAATATGTTTCATCAAAGAAATTACAATAAACGGAATACAAATTTTTTTTTATATAATTACCAAACTACCACATGATATATACTCGAGAAAATATTAATGATATTTTCAGGTCTCGTCATGCTCACTAATTTGTTTATTTATTTATTTATTTAATATTTTTTTGACGTGAGAAGGCCAATAATACGAAAGCGCTCCAAGTATTTGGAGTAGTTGAGAGGTTTTCTAACCAAATCTCAACAGCATGTGAGCCTTGCGTAGCTTATTATAAATAGTTAAGCATAATTAACTAGAAAATTTCTCGTGATATGACCTAAAAATAGCTTCTTTTCTGGACTAAGTATGGATTTCTGTTAGTTTAGTGAGACAAGTTAGGCATCAATTGTTAATTTATGCTCGGGTTTCAGAGCAGCAATATCAAACTTGTGCTTTAGAGTGATTTCAGGAACTTTTATGGTGCCTTGATCCGAAATCCAGCTTCAATGGTAATTCAATGGTTAATATTTAAAATCATTTAAAAAGAAAGAAATTATTAATTGTCATATTTATTTATAGTTTTTTATTTTAAATATTATGTAAAATTCTCTAAAATTTGATGGAAATTACTTGTAATTTTCTGAATACGTTACGTCCATTTGACTTTGAATTATTTGATAAATTATAGTTAGACAGAGATACGAAAAATCCTTTACTTAAAAATTAAGTTATGGGATACGTTTTTTATAGAGTTGATTCAATAGTCAATAGTCAATCAACTCTAAATCTTGACCGAACATTTCGCTGGATTTGATTTCAAATTTAAATCAAGAAAGTACGGATGAAAACTAATTAAAAATAGATTGGCGAGATTTTAAAATGTACAGATAATTTGTATATTATATGACAAATCTCGATATTAGCCCGAATTATTTCCATCGGGGGCGCACCGGAGAAATTCACACGTGTAGGTCCCCGCCCTGAAAGGTGAGGGAATCGTGCAGCATGAACAACCGAAACGAACGAAAAGCGTCGGTTCAGTGAAACGTGCAACGAGTGGCCTAAAAAGCAAGAAACGCTACGGACTCTAACCTGCCAACCGCACCCTTTTTCTCTATTCACTCAATGCCGCTGCCTGCTGCCTTCACAATTTCATTGTTCGAATTATTATGCTTAATCCTCGTTAATTTATAAATAATTTATCTATTACAACTCTCGCAAATTTAATATATTTTTTTAAAAGATTTCATTACCTATAATTTTTAATTTTAAAAAAAAATTCACTTATTTATTTTATTGACTGAAAATTTTCAAAATTTTTCTACATTTTTTAATTTCTTAAAATTTCTTTCTGACTTTTCAAAATTTTAATATTTTTTGAAAAATCACATGCATGTTTAATTGGTGGAGTACGATTATATTAAATCTTGATTCGAGGAAGGACAAATAGCTTACATCTACGAATGTAAATAACTCCAACTTGAATTCGACTCAACTACATAATTGTTTGCGTGAACTCAATTGGAGCTTTGCCAATAGGGGGGCGTTTGGAACGGGGTCAGGGTCAGGCTGATCCCATTCTGACCAGATTATCTTTTAAACACTAAAAATTTGACCGTACTAATATTTTTTTTCATTTAGATTTTTACCAGTTTTGACTAAAATACCCTCACTTGATCTGAACCGTCGGATCTCGATCCCACGGTTCAGATCGGGGAACTATTCTGCCTCTTCAAACCCACCCCCCCCCCCCCCCCACCCTCGGATGCCGCCGCCTGCAGCAGAGCTCCTTCCCCGCCGACGACGCAGCAGACGCCGCCCGGCGAGCTCCGCGCTCGAGCTCGACCGGCGAGCTCCGTGCTCGAGCTCGCCCGGCGAGGAAGATAAACAGTACTGTGTCAACAGTACTCAACGGAGGGCATTTTTGTCCACAAAAATTTTAACCATCTGTTAGTCAGATCAGTAACTAAATAGGATTTATTTGACCGCATTAATATTTTACACATTACCCTTTCCTTTAACCTTGACTTTGACCTTGACCCCATTCCAAACGGACCCTAAAGCTCCAATGTGGCTTCATATGAGCTCAAGCTAACTCAAACTTGACTCAATTCAACTCTTGAGCTCAAACAAACTATCCTTAAAGTTAATTTTAAATTTTAGTATTTAATAATTATTTTTAGTTAATTAATATTAAAAATAATTACAAAAAATATTAATATTAACATGATGAATTAGCATTCAAAAATTATAATGCATAAATAATTTAATACATTAGTACAAAATTTCCGTCTCATAATAAGTGAAATTTTATTCTAAACTTTTAAAGCTAAAAAATTTTAAGTAAACTTTCATTATGCAATTTTCAAAAAATCGTAAAATTAGAGTTACTAGATATTTATCTATCTAAAATTATAAATATATTTTATATAAATAATATATATTATCTAAATACAATAAGGATTAATTATATATTATTTCTTATAAACTTATGAAATTACATATAATTTCTTTAAAATTTAAAAATTATGTGTAAACTCCTTGGGTTATAAGTTATGTTTTATATACTTTTTTAACTAGATTTTTTCATTAAAAATATAATGTTATGTGAATATTTTGTTTAACGACGTTAGATACTACATTAAAAAATTGTCTCAAGTTTGATTGTCGAAACGTAGTAGACACAAGGTAGAAATCATGTACTGCTACTACTAATGCA
This sequence comes from Trichopus zeylanicus subsp. travancoricus, assembly GCA_005019695.1. Lineage (NCBI taxonomy): Eukaryota > Viridiplantae > Streptophyta > Magnoliopsida > Dioscoreales > Dioscoreaceae > Trichopus > Trichopus zeylanicus. The sequence goes on from RXID01015094.1 coordinate 7,394, forward strand.
ACAACAACTACTAATGCTACTACTACTACTACACCTCCTAAAACTACTACTACTAATACAACTACAACTTCTACTACTATTACTACTAGTACTACTACTACTACTATTATTGCAATTACTACTCCAAAAACAACTACTACTCCTCCTCCTACTACTACTACCACCACGACTTCATCTACTACTACTACTACTGCTATGATATCAACTACAATAATTACTATTACTACTGTTGCTGCTGCTATTGCTTCTGCCACTATTACTACTACTGCAACTATTACTTCTAATACTACTAATACTACAACTACTAGTAGTACCTCTACCACTAGCACAATCGCTACAACTACTACTCCTATTATGGGTACTACTACTAGTAACACTAACACTACTACTACTACTACTACTACTACAACTACAACAACAACAACAACAACAACAACAACAACAACAACAACAACAACAACAACAACTACTACTACTACTACTACTACTAGTACTACTACCACAACTACTCCTACCCATTTTACTGTTGCAACAACTACTACTATTACTTCTTCTACTACTACTGCTCGAGCTTCTATTGCTGCTATTATGGCTATTGCTGCCACTCCTGCTACTACTGTCGCCACTACTACTGCTACTAATACTATTATTAACGTTGCTGCGGCTACTACTACAACTACTACTATTACTTCACCCACTACTACTACTACTAATACTACTACTACTGTAACCACTTCTAACGCTATTGCTACTGTTGCTAATACTACTACTACTGCTATTGTTACTGCTATTGCTATTACTATACTAGTACTACTACTACAACTATTATTACTACTACATCTGCTGCTACAACTAGTACCATATCGCTATTTCTCCTACTACTACTACTACTACTATTGCTGCTGCTTCTGCCATAGCTACAGCTATTGCTCTAGTTACTATTGCTCCTGTTTCTACAACTATAATTACCATACTTCGCCCACAATAACTATTATTGCTATTACTGCTACTACACTACTATTGCTACTGCATCTACTTCAACCACTACTAGTACTACTGGTATTACTTTGGGTGCTACTCCGACCGCTTCTACGTGTGCTACTGCAGCTACTGCTATTACTACTAACACAGCTCCTACTACTACCACAATTACTACTACTCCTACTACCATGACTACTGCTACTATTGCTACAACTACAACTAAAGCTACAACAGCTACTACTGCTACTACTAGTGCTACTGTTGATACTAATGCTACTTCTACTGGTATTGGTACTACTACTACTACTACTGCTGCTGCTGCTACCGCTACTACTACTACTATTACTACTGCTGCTACTACTATTACTACTTGCACTACTACTACTACGGCTATTGCTACTACTACTACGAATACTCCTACTACCACCTCCACTACAACTTGTACAACTACTTCTACTGCTACTAGAACTTCTGCTACTACTTCTAATACTACTACTACTAATATTGCTACTGCTATTACTATAATAAAAATAACAACAACAACAACAACTACTCCTACTACTACAACTACTACTACAAATACTAGCACTGCTACTACTACTGCTGCAACAACTTCTACTACTACTACGGCTGCTACAAAACTACTACTACACAAGTACTAGAACTACTACCATTGCTATTACTACTACTCCAATTACTACTTCTATTGCGACTACTACTACTACTACTACTACTACTACTACTGCTACTGCTACTGCTACTATTACAACAACAACAACTAACACTATAACAGCTAGTACTACTACTACTACTACAATAACAACAACAACAACAATAACTACAACAGCTAGTACTACTACTACTACTACTACTACTACAACTACTACTACTGCTACCACAGCTACTTCCACTACTATTACTACTACTATAACTACTACTACAACTACTACTATAACTATTACTACTACTATTATTGTTGTTGCTGCTGCTAGCAGTGCACTACTATTGCAATCACTCCTGCTAGCACTGCTACTACTCCAACAACTACAACTACTACTATTACTACTACTACTACAATAACTCCTTTTGCTACTACTACTACTACTACTACTACTATTACTACTTCTACTACTGCAACTACACCTACCGCTATTACCAATACTACAACTACTAGTAATGCAATTACTACTCCTCCTCCTACAATAACAACTACTAATATTACTACTACTTTTACTACTTTTACTACTATTACTACTATTATTACTACTACTACTACTACTACTACTATTACTACTACTACTCCTCCTAATACTACAACTATTACTCCTACAACAACTACTACTACCATGACTTCTACTACTACTACTACTACTACTACTACGACTTCAACTACAATTATTACTACTATGACTGTTGCTGTTGTTGCTGCTGCTTCTACCGTTATTACTGCTACTACTACTACTATTATTACTACTACTAATACTACTACTACTATTAGTACTTCTACAACTAACACAATTACTACTACTACTCCTACTAAGGGTACTACTACTACTAACACTTACACTACTACTAGTACTACTACTTTAACTACTAGTACTACTACAACTACTACTACTAATCATACTACTACTCCTAGCACTCCTCCAACTCCTACATCAACTACCACGATGACTCCTACGACTAATATTACTCGTTATGTTACTAATACAACTACTAATCCTAATAATCATACTACTACCACTACTACTAGAACTATTACTACTACTACTACTCCAACTACTACTACTAGTCCGAGCACTCCTACTATTACTATTACTATTGTTGATGCGGCTATCCCTGCTTCTACCACTACTTCTGGTATAAATACTACTACAACTACTACTACAGCTGCTACTGCTCCAACTACTACTACTACTGCTGCTGCTGCTGCTGCTGCGGCTGCTGCTGTTGCTACTACTGCTACTACTACTACTACTACTACTACTACTACTACTACTACTACTACTACTACTACTACAACAACAACAACTACTTCTACAACAACAACAACTACTACTCCTACTCCTACTACTACTCCTACTCCTACACCGACTACCTCTGCTACTCCTAATCCTACTATTACTAGTACCACTCCTTACAGTCATTCTACTTTGCCTAGTACTGCTGCTACTACTATTACTACGACTACTACTACTACTACAACTACTACTATAGTTGCTGCTGCTACTACTGTTACTATGACTACTACTGCTGCTACTACTACTACTACTTGTGCTATTAATACTACTACTACTACTACTACTATTACTACTGCTGCTGCTGCTACTACTGCTACTACTACTACTACTATGACTTCAATCACTACCACTACTACACCTACTTATTTTACTGTTACTACTACTATTACTTCTTCTCTAACTCCTACAACTACTACTATTACTTCTTCTCGTACTACTGTTCTACCTTCTATTACTACTACTGCAATTGTTGTTGCCGCTGCAACTACTACTACCACTACTACTAATAATAATGCTATTACTGTCGCTGTTACGGCTACTACTAATACTACTACTCTTACTGCTTCACCCACTACTACTACTACTACTACTACTACTACTACTAATACTGCTACCACTACTACGACTTCTACTGCTATTGCTGTTGTTGCTAAGACTACTACTACTACTACTACTGTTGTTGCTGCTATTGCTAATACTACTACTACCAGTTCTCCTACTACAACTGATTCTACTACTACATCTGCTGCAGCTACTAGTACCATACTGCTATTACTACTACTACTTCTGTCGCTACTGCAGCTATTGCTCCTACTCTTATTGTTGTTGCTGCTATAAGTACAACTACCAATACTTCACCTACTATAACTATTATTGCTACTACTATTATTACTTCTTCTACTACTACTGCTCCAGATTCTATTACTACTACTGCAACTGTTGCTGCCGCTGCAACTACTATTGTCACTACTAGTACTAATACTATTACTATCGTTGCTGCAGCTACTACTACTACTACTCCTACTACTTGACCCACTACTACTATTACTACTACTAATACTACTACCACTACTACCACTTCTACATCTATTGCTGTTGTTGCTAAGACTACTACTACTACTACTATTACTATTGTTGTTGCTATTGCTCATACTACTACTACTACTTCTTCTACTATAACTGTTACGACTACTACATCTGCTACTGCTACTAGTACCATACTGCTATTACTACTACTACTACTATCGCTACTACTATTACTTCCGCTGTTGCTGCAGTTATTGCTCGTACTATTATTGTTGTTGCTGCTACAACTACAACTACCAATACTTCACGTACTATAACTATTATTGCAACTACTACTACTACACTACTAATGCAACTGCATCTACTTCAACCACTACTAGTAATACTCGTATTACTTTTGTTGCTACTCTTACCGCTTCTACTAGTGTTACTGCAGCTACTGCTATTACAATGACCACAACTACTATGACTACCACTACTACTATTACTACTGCTACCACGGCAACTGCTACTATTGCAACTACTACTACTACTGCTACTACTGCTACTACTAGTGCTATTGTTGCTACTAATGCTACTTCTACTGCTACTAGTACTACTACAGCTCCACTTCGATTACTACTACAATTACTATTACTACTTCTACTACTTCAACTACTACTACTACTACTACTACAACTGCCACAACTACTACTATTACTTCTATTACTATTGCTACAACTACTGCTATGACTACTATGACTGCTACTAATACTATTTCCATAACTACTACTACTACAACTATTATGGCTCTTGTTGTTGTTGCTACTACAATACAACAATAACAATAACTACTACTACCGGTACTACAACTGGTATTGCTTCTACTACTACTTCTACTACTACGACTTCTGCTACTTCTACTATTACTACTATTGCCACACTACTCCTAGAACTGCTGATACTACTGCTACAACAACTATGATTGCTACAACTATTACTACTATTGCTACTTCTGCTACTACTTCTATAGCTACTCCAATTACTACTTCTGCCACTCCTACTACAACCATTACCACTGCAGGTATGACTACCACTACTACTAGTTCTGTTGCTATTACTACCACCACTACTACCACTGTTGTTGCTTCTACAACAACAACAACAACATCTGCTACTTCTCTCCTACTATAACAACTACTACTGCTGCTATTGCTACTATTACTACTACTACTACCACTACTACCACTACTACCACTACTACTACAACAACAACAACAACAACCACTACTATTATAATAGTTACTACTAATACTAAAATGACTACTACTACTACTACCGCTACTACTACTACTACGACTCCAACTACCACCACCACTACTACAACTAATACTGCTACTTTGCGACTATTATTGCTACTGCTACTAACACTAATACTACTACTAATCCTAATACTCCCGCTAGAACTGCTACTTGCACTACTATTACTACTACTACTCCAACAACCACTGCTACTCCTAACACTCCACTTTCTACAGCTACTATTGCTAATACTTCTATTAGTTCCACTGCTACTACTACTGATACTACAACAACAACTACTACTACTACTATTACTAGTTTTCCTACAACAACTACTACTACTGCTACTACTACTACTACTACTTGTGCTGCTACCACTACTACAACTGCTACCACTATAGCTATTATTACTACTCTTACAACTACTAGTCTACTACGATGACTACTAGTGCTACAACTACACCTACGCCAACCCCAACAGTGACTACAGCTCCTACTACTACTACCGGTACCACTACAACTACTACTACTCCTACTACCATTCCAATTCCTACTACTACTACTAATACTACTATTACTACTACTACTACAACAACAACAACAATAACTACTACTACTGCGACTTCTACTACTACAACTACTTCTACTACTACAACAACAACAACTACTACTACTACTACTACTACGATTACTACTACTACTACTACCCCGACCTATACTACAACTACTACTACTACGACTTCAACTACTACTATTACTACTACAATTGTTGCTACTGCTACTGCTTGTACCATGACAACTACTAATACTACTAATACTACTACTATTACTACTATAACTACTAATACTTCTACCCCTACTACTACCTCTACTACTAGGACAATTGCTACTACTACTAAAGCTAACACTACTACTACTACTGCAACAACAACAACAACAACAACAACTAATACTACTATTACTACTCTTACTCCTACTACTACTCCTACTCCAACATCAACTGCCGCTATGACTCGTACTACAGTATTACTGCTACATTACTAATACTACATCTAATCCAAATAATCCTACTACTGCTACTACTACTACTATTACTACAACTACTCATCCTACTACTACTACTACTCCTGCTATTCCTGCTACTACTATTACTACTGTTGCTGCTACTATTCCTACTACTACTACTACTACTACTACTATGACTATTATTACTACAACAATAATAACTACTACTACTCCTACAATTACTACTACTACTACTATTCCTACTACTACTCTAACTCCTACACCGACTACCACTACTACTCCTGCTACTCTTATTAGTTCCACTCCTTACACTTCTACTACTACTAGTACTGCTTCTACTACTACAATTACTACTACTACTACTACTAGTGCTATTAATACTACTACAATGACTAATACTACTACTACTACTACTATTACTACTAATACTACTAGTATAACTACTCCTACTACTACCACTTCCATTACTACCACTCCTACTCCTACTCCTTTTATTATTACTGCTACAAGTACTTATGCTCCAACTCCTACTATGACTACAATTACATCTACTACTACTACTCTAGCTTTTATTACTACTACTATTGCAGTCGCTGCTCCTACTACTGGCACTACTACTGCTGCTAATACTATTATTGTCGTTGTAGCAGCTACTACTACTACTACTATTACTACTTCACCAACTACTACAACTACTGCCACTTGTACCGCTGCTGCTGTTGTTGCTAATGCTACTACTACTACCACTATTGTTGCTAATGCTACTACTACTACCACTATTGTTGCTACTGTTGCTAATACTCTACTACTACTCCTCCTATTACAACTATTACTACTACTACAACTGCTGCTGCTACTAATACTATACTGCTATTACTACTACTACAACTACGACTACTTCTGTCACTGCTACTAGTATTGCACCTGCTATTATTGCTGCTACTACTATAACTACAACTACCACTACTTCATCTACTACTACTATTATTGCTACTACTACTACTACTAAACTACTAGTGCTTTTGCATCTACTACAACGACTACTTGTACTACAGGTATTAATTTTGCTACTACTCCTATCGCTTCTACTAGAGTTGCTACAGCTACTACAATTACTTCTACTACTACTACTACTACTACTACTACTATTGCTACAAATGCTACCGCTACTATAGCTACTACTACTAGTGCTACTGCAGCTACTACTGCTACTTCTACTACTATTGGTACTACTACTACTACTAGTGGTACAACAACTGCTACTTCTACTACTACTACTACTATTACTACAACTACAGCTACAATTAAGACTACTACTACTATTACTATTACTTTTACTACTATTGCTACAACTAGTACTATGACTAGTACCACTGCAGCTACTAACACTACTTCTACGACTACTACTACTACTACTACTACTACTACTACTATGGGTGTTGTTGTTGCTGCTTCTACTATAACAACAACTACTACTACAACTACAACTGCTACTACTACTACTAATTTTACAACTACGACTGTTTCAACTTTTGCTACTAGTACTATTGCCCGACTACTGCTACAACTATACCTACAACTGTAACGACTACTACTATTGCAACTACTATTACTACCGCTGCTGCTGCCATAACTTCGACTACTACTTTACTACTACTTGCACAGCTGCTCCTACTACTACTTCAGCTACTACTACTACTACTACCATTACCACTATGGCTATGACAACTACTTCTACTACTAGTTCCATTGCTATTACTACCACTACTACTAGTTCTGTTGATATTACTACCACTACTACTACTACTATTGTTGCTTCTACAACAATAACAACAACAACTACTACTAGTCCTCCTACTACAACAACTACTACACTTGTTGCTACTACTAGTACTACTACTACTAGTACTACTACTTCTACTACTACTATTACTACTTCTAGTACTATTACAGGTACTACTACTACTACTATTCCTATTGCTACTACGACAGCTACAACTACTACAACTACTACTACTATTACTACTACTACTACTCCTAGTAGTACTCCTAATACTGCTACTATAACTACAACTATTACTACTACTACAACAACTACTACTATTACTAGAACTTCTACTACTACTCCTTCAAGTATTACCAATGCTACTACTACTACAATAACTACTACTCCTACTTCTACTCTTATTACTGATGCAACTACTACTTCTACAACAACTGCTACTACTACTCTTGCCAGTACTACCACTTCTACTACAACAACTACTACTTCTATTACTACTACTACTAATACTACTAGAACTACTACAGCCACTACTACTACTACAACCCTACTACTACTATTAGTACCACTACTACTCCAATTACTGCTGCTCCTACTACTACTACTACTACTACTACTACTACTACTACTACTACTACTACTACTACTACTACTACTGCTACTTCTACTACTACTACTACCACTACCACTCCTAATACTACTATTAGTACTACTACTGCTATGACTACTACAACTACTACTATGGCTACTACTAAAACTACTACTACTTATATGACTTCTACCACTACTTCGACAGCTACCCACTACAAATGCTACTACTAGTACTACTACTACTTATTGTACTACTACAATTGCTACTACTTCACCTAAAATGACTACTACTACTATTACTTCTACTACTATGACAGCTGTTACTACTACTACTCCAACTTGTTTGACTATTACTACTACTACTACTGCTGTTGTTGCTGTTATTACACCTACTAATCCCTCTACCACTACTTTTTCTATTACTTCTTCTTCTACTACTGCTACAACTATTCCCACTCCTAATATTACTACTACTAATTCTACTATTACTACTACTACTCCTACAACTATTACAACTCCTACAACTTCTACTACTGCTAGTTATTTTACAGCTATTAATACTACCACTACTAAAGCCACAACTACTACAACTTCTACTTCTATTGCTACTACTACACCTACTACAACAACTATACTACAACTGCTGCTACTGATGCTGCTCCTACTACTACTTTTGCTACTACTGCTACCACCACGACTACTACTACTACTACTACTACTACTACTAAAACTAATACTAATACTACTACTACTACTCCTACTCCTACTAGTACTACTATGACTACTACAACTCCTTCTACTACACCTACTCCAACTCCTACCCCTAATACTCTGAATATTACAACTAGGACTACACTCACTATTGCTGCTACTACCGCTATTACTAATGTTACTACTAGTAGCACTACAACACTTACTACTACTACTACTACTACTCGTTTTATGACAACAACTGCTAGTAGTATAAGTAGTAGTAGTATAAGTAGTACTAGTAGTAGTAGTAGTAGTAGCAGCAGTAGTCATTGTAGTAGTAGTAGTGGTGGTAGTATTAGTTGTGGTAGTAGCAGTAGAAGTAGTAGCAGAACTAGTAGTTGTTGTAATAATGGTAGCAATAGTAGTAGTAGCTGTAGTAGTACTAGTAGTAGTAGTAGCAGTAGTAGGAGTAGCAGTAGTCATTGTAGTAGTAGTAGTGGTGGTAGTATTAGTTGTAGTAGTAGAAGCAGAAGTAGTAGCAGAAGTAGTAGTAGTTGTAGTAATGGTAGCAATAGTAGTACTAGTAGTATCAGTAGCAAAAGAAGTAGTAGCACTTGTGGCAGTATTTATATTAGCAGTAGTAGTAGCAGTAGCTGTGGTAGTAGTAGTTGGAGTAGTGTTAGTACTAGTAATAGTAGTAGTTGTAGTTGTAATAGAAGTAG
>RXID01015095.1:0-18818 GCA_005019695.1 Trichopus zeylanicus subsp. travancoricus
ACCATTGGAACACCTTCGCATCAAAACACCAAAGACAAAAAAAACCTCAAATAAAATCAAAAATTCAAGAGGCTCAGATGGCTTTAATGCATCATCAAAAACGAAGATGTCTCCCCTAAGGCATCAACCTGCTTGGCTGCTCCTGCAAAATAATAGTTGGATACATACCTGTCCCTCGATAGTTGGATACTACTGCTATGACTACTACTATTACTACTATTACTAAAGCTGTTGTTGCTGCAACTTCTACTATTACTGCTACTACTGCTGCTACTACTAATACTACAAATACTACTACTACTGCTGCTACTACTAATACTACAAATACTACTACTACTACTACTACTCCTACTGTTGCAACTGTTGCTCCCGCTGTTACTACAATAACTACATCCACTACTATAGCTACTACAGTTGTGCCTATAGCTTCTACTGCTACTACTAATACACTTCAATAAGTACTCCTGCCACTACAGCTACCTCTACAACTATTGCTACTGCTACTACTACTGCAGCTACTTCTAGTGCTATTGCTACTCCTGCTAGTACTACCACTATTGCTACTACAACAACAACTACTACTACTAACACTACTACTGCTACAACAACAACTACTACTACTACTACTACTACAACTAATACTACTACTGTTACTACAACTATTACTACTACTATAACAAATACTACTATTACTATGACATCTACTACTACACCTACTTCTACACTTATTACTACTGCAACTACTACTACAAAAACTACTACTACCCCTAATTGTACTACTAGTACTCTTACAACTACTACTACTACTACTACTACTACTACTACTACTACTACTACTACTACTACTATTGCTACCAGAACAACTACAACCACTATTACCACAACTACTACTACTTGTACCACTACTACTCCTACTGTTGCTACTACTACTACTACTACTAATAGTACTACTACTACTACTACTCCACCTACTACTCCACCTACTACTACTACAATTACTACTACTAATTACTACTGCTACTACTACAACTACTACTACAATAACTACCACTACAACAACAACAACAACAACTACTACTACTACAGCAACTCCTCCTACTACTACTTCTATTTCTACAACTGCTACTACTTCTCCTTTTACTATTACCACTACAACTTCTACTACTCTAGCTCTTACTGCTGCTGCTGCTACTACTACTACTACTACTTCACCAGCTTCTATTATTACTACTCCTACTACTATTGTTGCTGATGCTACCACCACTACTGCTACTACTACTACTAATACTATTATTATCGCTGTTACGGCTACTACTACGACTACTCCTACTACTTCACCTACTACTACTACTACTACTACTACTAATACTAATACTACTACTCCTACTAGCTCACCTACTACTACTACTGCTATAGTAGTAGTAGTAGTAGTTAGCAATAGTTGTAGTTGTAGTAGTATCTGCAATATTAGTAGTCATAGTAGCGGTAGTAATAGTAGGAGTTGTAGTAGGAGTAGTAGCAGTACTAGTAATAGTAGTTATTATTGTAGTAGTATGAGTAGCCATAGTAGTAGTTGTTGTAAGTGAAGTAGTAGGACTAGTTGAAGTAGTAGTAGTAGTAGCAGCAGCAGTAGCTATAGCAGTAGTATTGTAGTAGTCATAGTATTAGTAGTAGCACTAGCAGTAGTAGTTGTAGTAATAGTAGCAGAAGTAGTAATAGTGGCAGTAGTTATTGCGGTAGTAATAGCAGTAGCATTAGTAGCAGTAGTTGTATAGTAGCAGTAGTAGTTGCAGTAGCAGTAGCAGTAGAAGTTATTGTAGCAATAGCAATAATGGTTGTAGTAGTAATAGTAGCAGTCGTAGTAGTAGTATTAGTAGTAGAAGTAGCAGTAGTAGTTGTTGCAGTAGCAATAGTAGAAGTAGTAGTAACAGAAGGAGTTGTAGTAGTTGTCACTTTGGTAGTAATAGTAGTAGTAGTAGAAATAATAGTAGTAGCAGCAGCAATCGTAATAGCAGTTGTAGTAGTAGTAGCAATAGTAAAAGTTGCAGGAGCAATAGCAGTTGTAGTTGTAGTAGTAGTAGAAGTAGGAGTAGGAGTTGGAGTAGGAGAAGCATTAGTATACATAGTACTACTAGTAGTAGTAGGAGTAGCTGCAGTAGTAGTAGGAGTAGTAGTTGTCATTGTAATAGTAGTAGTAGTAGAAGTATTAGTTATTATAGTTGTAGCAAAAATAGTAGCATAAGTAATAGTAGTAGTAGTAATAATAGTAGCCAACCAGTAGTAGTAGAAGAAGAAGAAGAAGTAGTAGTAGTAGCAGTAGTGGCAGTTGTAATAGTAGCTATAATAGTAGTAGCAATAGTTGTAGTAGTAGTGGTTAGAGTAGTTGTAGTTGCTATAGTAGTAATAGAAGTAGTAGTATTAGTAGTAGTATTAGTAGTTGAACTTGTAGAAGTTGTGGTAGTAGTCGTAATAGTAGTGGGGGAAGTCGTAGCAGTAGGAGTAGAAGCACCAGTAGTAGTAGTAGTTGTTGTTGTTGTTATTGTTGTTGTAATGTTAATGGTAGTAGTTGTTGTAGTAGGAGTAGTAGTAGTAGTTGTAGCATAAGTAGTAGTAGTAGTAGTACAAGTAGCGGTAGAAATAGTTGTAGTAATAGTAGGTGGAGTAGTATTAGCAGTAGGAGTAGTAATAGTAGTAGTATTTGTAGTAGTTGTTGTTGTAATTGTAGTGGTAGTAGTAGGAGTAGTCATAGGAGTTGCGATAGTAGGCAAAGTTGTAATTGTAGGAGTTGGAGTTGTAGTAGTAATAGAAGTAGTAGTATTAGTAGTAGTATTTGTAGTTGAACTAGAAGAAGTTGTAGTAGTAGTTGTAATAGTAGTAGGAGAAGTAATAGTAGTAGGAGTAGTAGCACGAGTAGTAGTAGTAGTACTCGTAATAGTATTAGTAGTCGTAGTAATAGTAGTAGTAGTTCTTGTAGTAGTAGTAGTAGTTTTAGTATGAGTAGTAGTAGGTGTAGTTGTAGTAGTTGTGGCATTAGTAGTATTAGTATTAGTAGAATAACTAGCAATAGTATTAGTAGTGGTTATAGTAGTAGGAGTAGCAGTAGTAGTAGGAGTAATAGTGGGAGTAGTAATAGTAGCAGTAGTAGTAGGAGTATTTGTAGTAGTTGTAGCAGTAATTGTAGTGGAAGCAGTAGGAGTACTCATATGAGTAGTAGTAGTAGTAGAAGTTGTAATAGAAGGAGTTGGAGTAGTAGTAGTTGTAGATGTTGTAGTAGTTTGAGTACTAGTAGCAGTAGTAGTAGTAGTAGTCATAGTAGTAGTCGTAGTAGTAGTAGCCATAGTAGTTGTAGTAGTAGTTATTGTTGTAGCAGTAGTAGTAGTATTGTTTGTACTAGTACTAGTAGTATTTGTCCTAGTAGTCAAAGTAGTGGTAGCAGTATTTGCAATAGTAGAAATAGCAGTAATGGTAGTTGCACTAGTAGTAGTCGTCATAGTAATACTAGTCATTATAGTAGTGGTAGCAGCAGTTGTAGTATTAGTTGGAGTAGCAGTAGTAGTAGCAGTAGTAATAGTAGTAGGAGAAGTTTTAGTTGTTGCAGTAGTAGTAGAATTAGTAGTAGCAGTTGCAGTAGTAGTGCTAGTGGTAGTAGCAATAGTACTAGTAGCAGTACTAGTAGCAGTAATAGCAGCAACTGTAGTTGCTGTTGTAGTGGTTGCGGCAATAGTTATAATAACAGTAATGTAGTACTAGCAGCAGCAGTAGTAGTAATAGTAGTAGCAATAGCAACAGTAATAGTAGTAGTAGTGGTTGCAGTAGTAGTAGTTGTAGTAACCATAATAGTAGTAGTAGCCATGGTAGTAGTAGCAATAGCAGTAGTAGTAGTAGTAGCAGCAGTAGTAGTAGTAGCAGCAGTAGTAGTAGTAGTAGTAGCCGTAGTAGTAGTAGTAGCTGTAGTAGCAGCAGCAGCAGTAGTAGTAGTGGTAATAGTCATAGTTATTGTAGTGGTTGTTATAGTGGAACTACCAGTAGTAGTAGTAGCAGCAGCAGCAGCAGTAGTAGTAGTAGCAACAACAGCAGTACTAGTAGAACTAGTAATAGTAGTAGCAGCTGCAGCAGTAGTAGTAGTTGTAGTAATAGTAATAGTAGTAGTACTAGTACTAGTAGTAGCAGTAGTAATAAGAGTAAGTGTAGGTGTAGGAGTAGCAGTAGGATTAGTAGTAGTAAGAGTAGTAGTAGTTGTAGAAGCAGTAGTATTAGTAGTAAGAGTGGTAGTTGTAGTAGTAGTAATATTAGCAACAATAGTAGTAGTTGGAGTAATAGGAGTCGGTGTTGAAGTAGGAGTAGCAGTAGGAGTAGAAGTAGTAGTTGTAGGATTAGAAGTAGTAGTAGTCCTAGTAGTAGTAGTCGTACTAGTAGTAGTAGTGGTAGTAATAGTAGTAGTAGTATTAGCAGTAACAGTAATAGTAATAATAGTAGTAGTAGTAGTAATAGTGGAAGTGGTAGTAACAGCAGTAAGTGTAGCAGTACTAGTAGTAGTATTAGTAGTACTAGGAGTACTAGTAGTAGTAGGAGCAATAGTTGTAGTTGTAGTAGTAGTTGTTGTCGTTGCTGTAGTTGTTGTTGTAGTACTGGTAATAGTAGTAATAGTATTAGTAGTAGTAGTAGTAGATGCAGCAGTAGTAGTAGTAATAGGAGAAATAGTTGTAGTAGCATTAGCAGTAATACTAGAAGTAGTAGAAGTAGTAGTAGCAGTAGTAGCAGTAATACTAGAAGAAATGAAGTAGTAGTTGTAGTAGAAGCAGTAGTAGTAGTAGTGGTGGTGGTAGTAGTAACAGTAGTAGTAGTAGTAGTAGTAGCAGCATTAGTACTTGTAGTAGCAGTAGTAATTAATGTGGCAGTAGGAGGTGGAGTAGTAGTAGTAATAGTTGTTGTTGTTGTAACAGCAGTAACAGTTGTAGTTGTGGTAGTAGTAGCAATAGTTGTCATTGTAGTTGTAGTGGAAGTAGTAGTTGTAGTAGTAGTAGCAGTAGGAGCAATAGTAGTAGCAATAGGGGTTGTAGTAGTAGTAGTACAGTAGTAGTAGAAGAAGTAGTTGCAGTAGTAGTTGTAGTAGTTGTTGAAGCAACAATAGTAGTAATAATAGTAGTAGTAGTAGTAGTAGCAGTAGTAGGGGAAGTTTTAGTAATTGTACTATTAACAGTAGTAGTATTATTTCTAGTAATAGTTGTAGTTGTAGGAGTAGTAGTAGTATTAGTTGTTGTTGTAGTAGTAGTGTAGTTATAGTAGCAACAGTAGTAGTAGTAGAGGTAGTAGAAGAAGTAGTAGTTGCAGTAGTAGCAGCAACAGCAGTAGTTGTTGTAGTTGTTGTAGTAGTAGCACTAGTAGTAGCAATAGTAGTAGTTGTGGTAATAGGAGGAGTAGTAGTAGTAGTTGTTGTTGTTGTTGTTGTAGCAGCAATAGTAGCAGTTGTAGTAGTGGTAGTAGTAGTTGTAATAGTAGTAGTTGTAATACTTGTTGCAGTAGTAGAAGTCGTAGTTGTAGTAGTAGTAGCAGTAGGACTTGTAGTTAGCAGTAATGGGAGGAGGAGTAGTAGTAGTAGCAGTAGTTGTAGTAGTAGGTGGAATAGTAGTAGCAGCAGCAGTAGTAGTTGTAATTGTTGTTGCTGTAATAGTAGTTGTAGTAGTAGTTCTAATAGTAGGAGGAGGAGTAGTAGTAGTAGAAGCATAAGTAGTACTAGTGGCAGCAGTGGTTGTAATTGTAGGTGTAGTAGTTGTAGCAAAAGTAGTAGTAGCAGCAGTTGTTGTAGTAGTAGTCACAGAAGTAGTAGTATGTGTTGTAGTACTGGTGGAAGTAGCAACAGCAGCAGTAGTAGTAGTTGCAGTAGGAGTAGGAGTAGTAGTAGTAGTAGCAGTTGTAGCAGCAACAGTAGTAGCAGTACTGGTAGTAGTAGTAGTAGTAGTAGGAGTAGTGGTTGTTGTTATAGTAGTAGTAGTAGTAGTAGTAGTAGTAGTAGTAGTAGCGGTAAAAGTTATTGTCGCTGTAGTAGTAGTGGTAGTAGCAATGGGAGAAGTAGCAGTAGTAGTTGCAGTAGTAGTATTATTTGTTGTAATAGTTGTAGTTGTATGAGTAGTTGTAGTATTAGTAGTAGTTGTTGTGGTAGCAGTGTAGTAGAAGTAGCCATAGTAGTAGTATTAGAGGTAGTAGTAGAAGAAGTAGTTATAGTTATGGCAGCAGCAGTAGTAGTAGTAGTAGTATTAATAGTAATAGTTGAAGTAGTAGTCGTAGTACTAGTAGGTGTAGTCGTAGTAGTTGTAGCAATTGTTCTAGTAGTAGAAGTACTAGGAGTAGGTCTAGTAGTAGCTGTCGTAGTACTAATAGGAGTAGTAGTAGTAGTTGTAGCAGTTGTAGTAATAGTGGTAGTAGGAGTAATAGTAGCACTCATAGCGGTAATAGTAACATGAGTAGTAGTAGTAGAAGTAGTAGCCATAGTAGTAGTTATAGTAAAAGTAGTAGTAGTAATAGTAGAATAGGTAGAAGTAGTAGTAGCAGTAGTTGCAAAAGCATTAGTAGAAATAGTATTGGTAGTAGTTGCAATAGCAGTAGAAATAATAGTAGTAGTAGTAATAGTTGTAGTAGTACTCATAGTAAGAGAAGTAGTATTAGTAGTGGTACTAGCAGCAGCAATAGCAGTAGTAGTAGTATTTGTAGTTGTTTTAATAATAGTAGTTGTAGTAGGCGTAATAGTAGTAGTAGTAGTACTCATAGTAGGAGCCGCAGTAGTAGTAGTATAAGTAGTTTTAGTAGGTGTAGCAGTAGTTGTTGTAGCAGCAGTAGTAGTAGGAGTAGCAGTTGTAGTAGCAGTAGCAGTAGCAGTAGAGGTAATTGTAGTAGTTACGGCAGTGGTAGTAGCAGGTGAAGTAATAAGAGTTGTAGTTGAATTTGTGGAAGTAGTAGTAGTACTAGTGGTTTTAGTAGGAGTAGAATATGTTGTAGTAGTAGTTGTAATTGTGGTAGGTGTAGCAATTGTAGTAGTAGTTGTACTAGTTGTAGTTATAGTAAAAGTTGTGATAGCAACAGCTATTGCAGTAGCACTAATACCAGAAGTAGTAGTACAAGTAGTCATTGTATGAGTAGCAGTGGAAGTAGCAGCAGTAGTTGCAGCAGTAGCAGTAGTAGAAGTCGTAGTAGCAACTGCAATAATAGCAGGATTAGGAGTAGCTATAGTAGGAGCTAGAGTAGTAGTAGTAGCAAGAGTAGGAATAGGTGTACAAGTAGTAATAATACTAGTAGTAGAAGTGATAGTAGAAGCAGTAGGAGCAAGAGAAGTGATAGTAGTGGTAGGTGTGGGAATAGTTGTAGTAGTAGCCCAAGTAGGACTTGGAGTAGTAGTAGTAATTTTGCTACTACTACTACTACTACTATTATTGCTAGTACTTCTACTCCTAGAACCACTGCTACTGCTTCTGCTGCCGCCACTGCTGCTGCTACTTCCGCTAGTACTACTATTGCTATTATTACGGCTACTACAGTTACTACTTCCACTACTACTGCTACTACTGCTACTAGTTTCATGACTATTGCTACTACTGCTACTGCTACTACTATTACTTATCCAATTGCTACTACTGCTACTACTGCAACTTCTACTATAACTATTACAATTGCTCTTGCTACTGCTGCTTATACAGCTACTGCTACTACTACTACTGCCACTAGAAATTCTACTATTTCTACAACTTCTAATACTAATGATACTCCAATAGATACTACTACTACTACTAGTACTCCTGACACAACAACAACAACAACTACTACTACTCCATCTCCTCCTACTATTATTGTTGTTACTGCAACTACTACTGCTACTACTACTGCTACTACTACTGTGACTACTACTACTACTATTGCGACTACAACTACAACTGCTACTGCTAGTACTCTTACTACAACTATTACTACTACTGCTTGAACTGCAACTACTACTGCTACTGCTGCTATGGCTGCTACTGCTACTACCATTGATACTGCTACTCCTCCTGTTAATACTACAACTACTACTACTACTTGTACTACTACTGCTACAACTACTACTACTAATATAGCTACTACTACTGTTACTACAGCTGCTACTACTATTACAACCACTACTACTGTAATTTCTACTACTTCTACTACTTCTACTACTTCTACTAATACTACTATTAATACTACAACTACTACTATTAATACTACTACTGCTACTGCTACTGACAATGCTACTACAATTAATGCTACTACTATTAATACTACTACTGCTACTGCTACTGACAATTCTACTATTACTAATACTACTACTACTGACACTAATAGAATTACTACTACTACTACTACTACTACTACTACGACTACTACTACTTTTGCTACTGTTGCTGCAACTACTGCTGCTACTATTGCTAGTACTACTACTACTGCTACTCGAACTAGTTCTACTTCTACTACTATTACTGCAACTAATTTTGCTGTTATTACTACTACTTCCCCTCCTCCTCCTCCTCCTCCTCCTCCTACTACTACTATTACCACTACCACAGCTACTACCGCTACTATTACCACCACCACTACCACTATTACTGCTACTACTACAATTACTACTATTACTTCTTCTTCTTCTACTACTACTACTACTACAACACCTGCTATTACAACTACTACTACTATACAACTACTGCTGCTGCTGCTGCTACTACTACAACTACTCCTATTTCTACAACTAATATTGCTATTACTACTACCATGACTACTACTGCTACTTCGACTACTACAACTTCTACGACTACTACTGTGGCAACTACTACTGCTACTACTGCTGCAGCTATAACTTCTACTCCAACAACTATAGCCACCACTGCTGCTACTGCTGCTACTACTACTACTACTACTATTGCTACTATTTCTGCTACTACTGTTAATACTAATACTACTGCTTCTCCTACTGCTGCTCCTCTTGTTGTTGTTACTACTAATACGGCTATTGCTACTACTACTACAACTACTTCTATGACTGTTGCTGTTGCAATTGCAGCTACTGCTACTAATACTACTACTTCTATTTCTCCTCCTCCTACTACTACTGCAACTACTACTACTTCTACTACTACTGCAACTACTATTGCTACTGCTACTACTACTACTACTACTACTACTGCTACTAGTACTGCCACTAGTACTGCCACCAGTACTACTACTAGCACTACTACTACTACTACCACTACTACTACTACTGTTGCTACTGCTATCACTATTGCGACCACTACTACTACTACTACTATTGCTGCTGCTACTACTTCTACTACTACTACTCCTGCTAGTGTTGTTGCTGCTACTGCAACTACTACTCTTGGTACTTCTACAACTACTACTACTTCAACTGCTATTACTACTTCTACTCCTTCACTAGTTACTGCTCCTACTAATACAACTGCTGCAGCAAGAACTATTGCTACAGCTACTACTTTTGGTACTACTACTACTACTATTGCTACTACTAGTGCTACTAGAAATACTACTACTACTACCACTATAACAACAACAACAACTACTACTACTATGACTACTAATACTTTTACTACTGCTCCTAGTAATACTACTACAACTGCTATTATTGCAGCTACTTCCACTGCTCCTACTACTACTACTATTGTTGTTGTTGTTGTTGCTACCACTACTACTACTACTACGACTCCTCCTCCTCCTCCTCCTTCTACTATAGCTTCTACTACTACTACACTGCTACTGCTTCAACTAGTACTGCTACTACTACTAGTACTACTACTATTGCTACTTTTTCTAACACAACTACTACTACAGCTGCTACTTCTGCTATAGTTTCCATTGCTACTACTATAATTGCAACAAATGTAGCTATTAATGCTTCTACTATTACTGTTACTACTACAACAACTACTACTACCATTACTATTATAACTACTGCTGCTACTAGTACTACTACGATAACAACTACTACTGCTACAATAACAAGAACAACAACAACTACTACTACTTTTAATACTACAGCTGCTACTGCAACTACTACACCTACTACTACAACAACTAATGCTACTGCTACTAGTAGTAGTAGCAGTACTACTACTTCTACGACAACTACTGCTGCTACTACATCTACTACTACTACTGCTACTACTACTTCTATTATTGCTGCAACTACTACTATTTCTACTACTACTACTGCCACTACTATTGCTAATAGTACTGCAACTACTACTATTACTACTACTACTACTACTACTACTACAACTACAACTACTTCTTCTGCTACTGCTACTACTCCTCCTAATACTACTACTGCTACTACGACAACTAGTGTTAATACTACTACTACTACTACTACTACTATTGCTACTACTACTACTGCAATAGTTGCAACTGCAACTACTACTACTACTACTATTACTACTATTGCAACTACTGCTACTACTGCTGCTGCAACTTCTCCAACTACTACTACGACTACTAATACTGCGTCTACTACGACTACTACTACTACTCCAACTACTACTACATCCTCTCCCCCTACATCTACTATTGCTACTACTTCTACTACAACTACTAATATTATTACCACTACTACTATTGCTGCTACAATGACTACTGCTACTGCTAGTACTACTTCTACTTCGGCTACAACTATGACTACTTCGACTACTACTTCTACTACCGAACTGCTACTACTACAACTCCTGCTACTACCACAACAACTACTACTACGGTTACTACTACAGCTGCTACTACTGCTATTGCAACCACTACTGCTACTACTACTGCGGCATCTAATGCTGCTACTACTACCATAACTACTTCTACTACTATTACTACAACTATTACTTCTACTACCACAACTGCTACTACTACTACCACTACTACTCCTACTACTATACCTGCTACAATTCCAACTAGTTTTCCTATTGCAACAACTACTAACCGTATTGCTGCGGCTACTACCACTGTTGCAATTACTTCTACTACAACTACTCCTTTTCCTACTACTAATACTACAACTACTACTATTACTATTACTACTACTGCTACAACTATTACTGCTACTACTACTACTAGTACTACTCAACTACTACTACTAGTACTACTACTACTGTTACCGCTACTCCTGCTATAACAACAACTATTCCTACTACAACATCTGCTACTACTCCAACTATAATAACTACTACTACTATAACTAGCATTACTACTACTGCTACTGTTACTACAACTAGTAGTCCTACAGCTACAACTACTACTACTATTCCAAATACTTCTACTACAACTACTATTATTCGTGCTACAAATTTTACCACTACTACTATTACTGCTACTACTACTACAACTACTACTACTATTACTGTTGCTACTATTACTACTACTACTAGTACTCCTGCTACTACTACTACTATGGTTGCTACTATTACTGCTACAGGAATTGCCACTACTACTACCAGAACTACCATTGCTGCTGCAGCTGCTACTACCACTACTACAACTTGAACTGCTACTATTGTTACTACAACTTCAACTACCACTACTACTGCTATTGCTACTCCAGCTACTACTACTACTAGTACAACTACTAGTTCTGCTACCACTGCTGCTACTACTACTAGTACCCGTACTGCTACTACAACGACTCCTACTAATACTACTACTACTACTTCTGTGGCTACTACTTCTCTTACTGCTACTACTACTAATACAACTACCACTACGACTACTACTACTACAACTACTGCTACCACCACTACTGTGACTCCTCCCACAATAATTACAACTAACCGTACAACTATTACTACTGCTTCTACTAATGCTACTACTACTACTACTATTACTACAACTACTACTACTATTACTACTGCTACTACTATTAGTACTACAACTACTACTACTACAACGACTACTGCTACAACAACAACTATTACTACTACTGTTGTAGCTACTACTTGTACTACTACAACACCTATTACTACTAATACCACTACTATTGCTACTACTACTACTACTAGTATTACTAACTACTATTACTACTACTACTACAACAACAACAACAACTACTCCTACTCTTACTATTATTGTTGGTACTACTACTACTGCTGCTGCTACTACTACGACTATTGCTACAACCACTACTACTACTACTACTATAGCTACTCCTACTACTACTACTCCTACTACTACTACTACTGCCATTACTTCGATTGCTACTTCTACTACTACTACTAGTACTACTATTGCTACTTATATTACTACTACTGTGACCACTACTACTAATGCCACTAGTACTATGACCACTACGACTACTATAATAACTACTACTACTACTGCTACTTCTACTACTACAACAACAACTACTACTATCAAAACTAATACTGCTACTGCTACCACTAGGACTTCAACCCCAACTATTACTACAACTACAACTACAACTTAAAACTTCTCCTACTACTACTGCTACTACTAGTACAACTACAACTACTCCTGCTGCTGCTACATCTACCACAAGTACTACTACAACTGCCACTATTGCTACTATTTCTACTAGAACTACCCCTACTGCTGCGACTACTACAGTTGTTGCTACAACTACTATTGCTTCTATTATTACCTCCACTACTGCTACCACTATAGCTTTTGCTATTGCTACTGCTAGTGCTGCTATGGCTACTACTACGACTACTACTAATGTTGTGACTACTACTGCTACTACTACTACTACTACTACTACTACTATTACTATTACTACTACTACTATCACCACTACTACTGCTACTAGTACTACTATAACAACTATTAATAAGACTAAAACTATTGCCTACTGTTACTGTTGTAACTGCTACTACTACTACTATTACCACTACTACTACTACAGCTGCTACTACTGCTACTGCTACTACTACTACTATTGCTAAAGCTGCTACAACAGCTACTATAACAACAACAACAACAACTACTACTACTACTACTACAACAACAACTACTACTACTACTACTACTACTACTACTACTCCTACTACTACTCTCACTACTACTGCTGCTTCTACTACAACTACTATAGCTAATGCTACTGCTACTACTACAGTTGCCGCTACAACTGTTACAAGTACTATAGTTGGTCAACTACTTCTACTACTACCATTGTTTCTGCTACTACTACAACGACTACTAAAACTACTACTAATACTACTACCGCTATTGCTGCTACTGCTACTACTACTACTACTTCTCATACTACAATTATCGTACCTACTGCTACTGCTACTCCAACTACTCCAATTATCGTACCTCGCAATTACCATGACTGCTACCACTAGTATTACTACTACTACTAGTACTACTACTGCTACTACTACTACTGTTACTACCTACTACTACAACTTCTGCTAGGTCTTTTACTACTTCTACTACTACTACTATTACTGCTACTACTTATGCTACGACTGCTACTACTACAGCTAATGCTGCTATGGTTACTATTGCTACTACTGCTGCCACTTCTTCGACTGCCACTACAACTACTACCGCTACTACTATTACTTCTACTACTGCTGCAACTACTGCTACTGTTGCCCCAACAACAACAACAAAAGGAAGCACTGCTACAGCTACTACTACCACTACTGCTGCCAGCAGTTTCACTGCCACTAAAATTGCTACTGCTACAGCAACTACTTCTACTACTACTGCTATTACTGCTACTATTGCTTCAACAACAACTATTACTAGAAATACTACAACCACTACTCCTACGGCTACAACTACTGCTACTGCAATTGCTACTAGTGCTACTACTACTACTACTACTACTACTACCACCACTACTACTACTAATATTACAACTATAACTTCTATTGCTTCTACTACTACTTCTGCTACTACTATTACTACTGCTACCATCTCTGCCACTACTATAACTGCTACTACTTCTACTACTATAGTTGCTACTACTACTACAACTACTACTAGTATTGCAACTATGACTATTAATACTGTTGTTATTACTACTACTACTACTTGCTATTCTACAACTATTATAGCTACTACTACTGCTGCTGCTGCTGCTAATACACCTCCAACTGCAACTATTGCTACTTCTGCTACTGCGGCTACTATTGCAACTACTGCCACCATTACAACAAATGCGACTTCTGCTACTAATGCTACTACTATAACTACTGTAACTACTACTATTGCTACTGCTGCTACTAATGCTAAACTACTGCTACTACTTCTACTACTGCTATAACCACTGCTACTTCTGCCACTAATGATACTAGTACCACTACAGCTACAACTACTGCCACCACCACCATTACTACTACTAGTATTGCAAATACTACTTGCACTACTACAACACGTATTACTACTAATACCACTACTATTGCTACAACTACTTCTTCTACTATTACTATACTACTATTACTACTACTACTACTACAACAACAACAACCACTCCTACTACTACTATTACAACTTCTAGTACTATTGCTGCTGCTACTACCACTACAGCTACTGCTACTACCACTACTCCTACTACTACTACTCCTACTACAACTACTACTTTTATTATTACTGCTACTACAGCTACTACTTTTATTACTACTCCTACTACTCCTACTACTACTACCACCACTGCTACTGCTACTACTATGACTGTGACGACTACTACTACTACAACTGGTACAACAACTAATGCCACTAGTACTACGACCACTACGACTACTATACCAACTACTGCTACTACTGCTACATCTACTACTACTATAACAACTACTGCTACTTCTTATACAACAAAAACTACTACTACTATCAAAACTAACTTTGCTACTGCTACAACTATGACTTCCTCTACTACTATTACTACTACTACAACTGCGACTACAACTTCTCCTACTACTACTGCTACTACTATTACGACTACAACTACTCCTGTTGTTCCTACATCTACTACGAGTACTACTACAACTACTACTGCTCATGCTACTACTGCTGCTGCTGCTACAACTAATATTGCTTCAATTATTATCACTACTACTAGTTCCACTATGACTTCAGCTATTATTACTGCTAGTACTGCTACGGGTACTGCTACTATTACTACTAATGCTACTACTACTATTACTACTACTACTACTACTACTATCACTACTACTACATCTACTAGTAATATAACAACTACTACTAATACTACTACTACTTCTGTGGCTGCTGCTGTTACAGCTACTACTACTACTATTACCACCACCACTACTACTATTACTAGCTACAATTGCTGCTGCTGCTGCTACTACTACTACTACTACTACTACTACTACTACTATTACTACTACTACTACTACTACTGCTACTACTACAACTGCTATAACTACTGCTATTGCCACTACTACTACCACTACTACTACTACAACTGCCGCTACAACTGTTACAACCACTATAGTTGCTCTACTACAGCTACTACTACTGCTACTATTGCTGCTACTACAACGACTACTACAACTACTACTAATATTACTAACGCTGTTGCTGCTACTACTACTACTAATACTAATTCTCATACTATAATTTTCGCAGCTACTACTACTTCTACTACTGCTGCTGCTACTCCAACTAATACTATTGCTGCTACTATTACAACTGCTACTAATAGTATTACTACTATTACTACTATTACTACTACTACTACTACTACTACTACTACTATTACTGCTATTACTATACTTCTAGTTCTATTATAACTTCTACTACTACTGCTGCTGCTACTACTATTGCTACGACCGCTACAACTACTGCTATAGCAACTACGGTTACCACTGCATAATGCAACCCCTGCTTCGACTGCCACTACAACTACTACCGCTACTACTATTACTTCTACTACTACTACTACTACTGCTACTATTGCTACAACAACAACAACCACAATAACTACTACTATTGCTGCTCCTACTACCACTTCTGCTAACACTAGTTCGTCTGGCAAAAAAACTACTACTACTACTAGTACTACTTCTACTACTATTGCTACTACTCCTTCTATTGCTACAAAAAATACAACTACTACTACAAATACTACTACCACTACTCCTACGGCTACTACTATTGCTACAGCTACTGCTACTACAACTACTACTAGTGCTACTACTACTACTACTACTACTTCTACTACTACTACTACTAGTACTATTGCCACTACAACTACGAATATTACTACTAGAACTTTTACTACTTCTACTACTTCTACTACTTCTACTACTTCTATTGATACTACTACCACCTCTGCTACAACTACAGCTGCTACTACTTCTACTACTACTGTTGCTACTACTAACACTGCTAGTACTAGTATTGCTACTAAAACTATTAATATTGTTGTTACTACACTACTACTACATCTTTTGCTATAACTATTACTGCTACAACTACTACTCCTGCTGCTTCTACTACTGCTACAACTACTAATACTGCTACTTCAGCTACTGTGGCTACTACTGCTAATACTGCCACTACTACAACGACTGTTACTTCTGCTACTAATGCAATTACTATTACTACTTTAACTTCTACTACTGCTACTGATGCTACAACTACTGCTACTACTCTTACAATTACTATAACTACTGCTACTTCCGGCCCTAATGCTACTAGTACCACTACTGCTACAACTACTGCCACTGCTACTATCACTACTACTATTACTACTACACTACAACTTCTACAACTGCTACCAATGCTACTGCTACTACTGCTTCTTCTACTAGTAATTCTACTGTTACTACGACTACTACTACTACTTCTACTACTACTACTCGTACTACTGCTACTATCACTACTTCTACTGCTACTACTACTATCGTTGCAACTACTGCTTTTCCTACTACTATTACCACTACCACAACTATGGCTGCTGCTACAACTGCCACAACTACTACAATTGCTGGAACCACTGCTACTAGTACAACAGGTGCTACTGCTACCACTATGACTACTATAGGAAGTACTAATACTACTACCACTACTGCTACAACTACTACTACTTCAAAAAGTACTATGGCAGCTACTACTACTACTACTCCTACTACTAGAATTACAACTACTGCTACCGTTATCACTACTACTACTATAACAATAACAATAACAACAACTACTACTACTGTTACTATTGCTATTTCTAGTTCTAGTAGTAGGAGTAGAAGTAATAGTAGTTGAAGTTTCCGTAGTAGTTGTAGTAGAAGTAGTAGTAGTAGTAGTATTACCAGCTATCGCAGTAGTAGCAATAGCAGTAGTAGTATTTGTAGTAGAAGTAGTAGCATGAGGAGTAGTTGTTGTAGTAGTAGTAGTAGTAGCAGTAGTAGTAGAAGTACTAGTAGTATTTGTACAAGTAATAGTAGGAGAAGAAGTCATACTAATAGTAGGTACAATAGCAGTATTATTTTTGGTAGTAGTAGTAGTTGTTATTGTAGTAGAAGTAGCAATAGTTGTTTTAGTAGTTATAGAAGTACCAGTAGTAGCAGTAGTTGTTACAATAGTTGTAGTGGTCATAGTAATAATGGCATTAGTAGTAGTACCGATAAGTAGTAGTAGTAGTAGTAGCAATAGTAGTAGTAGTAGGTAGTAGTATTAGTAGTAGGAGTAGCACTAGTGGTAGTAGCAGTAGCGGTAGCTGTAGTAGTGGTAGCAACAGTAGCAGCAATAGTAATAGTAGTAACAGTAGTAGTATTAGTAGGAGTGGCAGTAGTCGTAGTAGCAGTAGCGGTAGTAGCAGTAGTAATAGTAGCAGCAGTAGTTGTAGTAATAGTAGTAGTCGTAGTTGTAGTAAGTGTTGTAGACATAGTCATAGTAGTAGCAATTATAGTAATAGTAGTTGAAGTAGTTGTAGTAATAGTAGTAGTAATATGAGTAATTGTAGTAGTACTAGTAGTAGTAGTAGTTACAGTAGCATTAGCAATAGTAGTAATAGCAGTAGTAATAGTAGTTGTTGTAATAGTAGTAGCAGTAGCAGTTGTTGTAATGGTTGAAGTAAAAGTAGTTGTAGAAGTCGAAGTAAAAGTAGCAGTAGCAGTAGTTGGAGTACGTAGTAGTAGAAGCAGTAGTAGTAGTTGATGTAGAAGTACTAGTAGTAGTAGTAGAAGTAGCAATAGTTGTAGTAGTCGTAGTAGTAGCAGCAGCAGTAGTAGAAATAGTAGCAGAAGTGACAGTAGTAATAGCAATAGCAGTTGTGCCATCCATAGTATTAGTAGTAGTGGCAAAAGTCGTAGTAGTAGTAGTAATAGTAATACCATCAATAGTTGCCTCAAAAGTAGTAGTAGTGGTGGTGGCAATTGTTGGAGTAATAGTAGTTGTTGTAGGAGTAACAACAGCGGTAGTTGTACTAGAAGTAGTAGTAGCAGTAGTAGTAGTTGTACTGGTAGTAGAAGTAGGTGTACTAGCAGCAATTATAGCAGTAGCAGTAGTAGAAATAGTAGGAGCAGTCATAGTAGTAGGAGTTACAACAGCAGTAGTAGTAGTAGAAGTAGTAGTAGTATACGTAGTAGTTGGAGTATCAGTAGTAGCAGGAGAGGTTGTAGTAGTAGTTGTAGAAGGAGTAGTAGCTACAATAGCAGGAGTCGCAGTAGTAGTAGTAGTAGTAGTAGAAGTAGTACGAGCAGGAGTAGTAGTTGTAGTAGTAGCAGTAGTACTAGTAGTTGGTGCGATATTAGCAGATGTAGTGGCAGCAATTGTAGTAGTAGGAGTAGCAGTAGTAGTAGTAGTAGTAGGAGTACTCGTAGTAGTAGTGACAG
>RXID01015096.1:0-324157 GCA_005019695.1 Trichopus zeylanicus subsp. travancoricus
CTAAACCCTAAACAATTTGTATGGCATAATAATGGCCCACAATACAACCCAATGGCGGCCCATTTGTTAGGCCCAATAGCAATGCAACCCATGTATAGCCTAATAATGGCCCACAATGAGGCTCAATTTAGCCGACATTTCCGCAATGTTACAATATCTGCTCATGTTTTTCGCGCATGGCCCAACACATTGAGACATTTCTGGCACAATTATGCCCGCAATACAACCCATTTGTAGCATCGCTCAATACGAGCCTTTTAGTGGCCCAAAACGACCTCGTGTGGCCAATTTGGGGCACTCAAAACCAATTTACAGACCAATAACGGCCCATCCGCATGTCCCAATAACAGCACACAAGTATAGCCAATATTCGGTCCCGCTCATACAACACATTACATTACCTACCCATGTTTTTCGAGCATAGCCCAATATATGCTCAGTAAAATAGCACTAGACAAAATGACCTCCAATAAACATTACAGACCAATACGACAGAAAGTCACTAGTAAAAATCTTGAAAACCTACGAGAAAAAAGACCATGAATAGACATACAAACCGAACAAAGATAAAAAGGCCATGAATTGATATACAGACCCAACAAGATATAAATGCCATGAATAAATATACGGCCCCAACATATAAAAATGACCATGAATAAATACAGATCCAACATGAAAAACACTACAAAAAATACATATCCAACAAGATAAAAAGGTCATGAATAAATATACAGACCCAACATGTAAAAATGATCATGAATAAATACAGATCCAACATGTAAAAAAGATCATGAATAAATACAGACCAAGCATGGAAAAGAACGATAAAAGATACAGATCCAGCGAAATAAAAAAGCCATGAATAAATATAAGGACGGACATGAAAAAATGACCATGAATAAATAGAGGCCCAACTTAAGCTTGTTCTTTTTCTTTACATCATTGCAAGTTTTTTTTTCTTGCTTTTACTCGTTGCTTACAATGTATGACCAACATGTTCAGCAGTAAATAAGAATAGAAATATTACCCAACTAAGCATGGATGGAGCATATATAAGATGGTAGAATATGTATAAATATCTATGTGATATATACCATGCACAAAAAATAACCCCAATAACAACACATTGTACAGGTGTCCTATACCAAAAAATTTTACACAAAAAAACACTACACAGAAAGCATAGACAAAAAAGATTACATATAGCCACACGCAATAATCAAAGCAACTCCACATATAAAAGCACATGGCCCAATTAACACAACTGACACTACAAACTTACAACCACAAGCACATGCCCGCCCACCCCGAGAAATCAAGAACCATGCAATTACTAACACAATATAAGCAAAAGAATTAAGGAAACTGTGACAGCCATTCAATGAACTCATTCTGAACATGCTACCAAGAGAACTACTCTGTACAGCCCCTCCCACACTCATTGATTAGCTAGGATGGTGCCTTACCTGCTGCATTTTTTATTTTAGGGGCCAACATTTCTCACCTGCCTTAACTCCCTCTCTTGCTTCTGGAAAGAATGAATAAAAGCTATTTTCACTTCAAAATTAGTAAAAGATTGCAACAATTCTACAGAACTAGCCTTTTGCAACACAGGTTCAAATAAAATGAAAAATGCAAAACACAAATTCATCCTGAACTAGGATGTGATGATCTCAACATTTAGAAGAAAACTCCAGTTACTTATCTATGACTTATTGGTCATATCATGATGTCAACGATTTCTTGCATCCACTCAACAAAGTCCACTTTCGAATATTATATTGTTTTCAGCAAGAAAAAACTTCTCAGAAATAATAAATGAAGTTGAATGGCTTCAGGTAGTGTCATCACAAAACTCTGCACCATTGGTCAACCATAACTCTCAAGATTGATGGATGGAATTTTATGAAAAAAAACATAATAGTAGGTTCGGTTTACAAATTATAGTTCACCTTAGCTTAGCACAAATATGTAGATATGGATATCAATGTGTGTGTGTGTGTATTAGATTGTTATATAAAAACAGAAACTAATTTTTAGATTGTGCATTTCTGTTATCTTATAAAAAAATACAAGGAGCAATATGGAATATGCTAACTCTCCTACCCCAAAACTTGTAAAATTTAACCCAATACTAAATGTCAAAATCTTAAAACAAATAATGCAACAGAGGAAAGCACGAAAAATAAGAAGAAGATCATCATCTTCTCACTACAATAGATCCTTAAATTCACAAAAAAGATGAAAAGAAACAAACTTAAAATAAAAAAATATTATTGATAGTAAAATTTTTTCTTTATTACAATCTTGAACTGTATATATAACCATGTGATAAACCTATAGTCCTATTTGATATAAACTAAAAAATAGAACTTAAATTTCACTAAGAATTCTACTTAACATAACTTAAATAAAAAATCTAAATCCTATTCTTTATTAAGTTAAAACTGTTATTGACTTGGACTAATAAATAAACCCTAATTTTGACCAATATAAAATTCGAATTATCCAAAATAGTAAATAAGAAAATTGTAGGAATTGATCTCAACTTTTCAACATATGGTTATTTACTGGATTTGAATGAATATCTTAAGAGATATAGTATTCGAACTATAGCTGTAAAAATTCTGACGAATCTCAATTGAAGTTGAAATTCAATTTGGACTAAATCTCTAATTTTACTATAAAAAATATATAGTTGTCCTACATCAGCAAACAATCCTCAAAAAAAATTTAACTCAACACTCAAAATGTTTCACAACATTGGTAAACCTTGAAAAAAAACAAAATTTAAAAAAAATTAATGGTAATTCAAGAGAGAATTTTCAAGATCTTTAAAAAGACTTTAAACAAGGAGAATTTAGATATTTTGAAAAAAAATTTAAGATGTTGAAAAGTTGGAAGAAAATAAATTTTAATTATATTGAAGTAGAATATCTAAATTTTGAAGAAGATTTTGAAAAAAATCTTGAAACTTTTTCAAAAAAATTCTTGAAGATATTCAAGAAGTGAGGCAAAAGAAGATTTTAAAAATTAAGAATGATTTCAAGAAGTGAGGCAGAAAAAATCGCTCATCCTTACCATTTTATTAGTTTTATTACCTCTTAAATACTAGATATAAATATCTAAAACATAGTTCTATTGCTACAGTCCTAAAATCCTCTATAGTAAAAAACACATCAGATCAGAAATACATTATCTCTCTAACAAAAATATGTTAGGAAGAGATTTGAAGAAAACTAATACAAGTGACAACTGAACTGCAAACTATATATATAAGAACACTTAATATGTCAAAGTGTTATGTATGTGAAAACTGTTATCAAACTATGGTTTGATCAATGATGGTAGACTCTTTCATATTATTGCTATTAAAATCATAAAAGCTTACAATAATTCTAGAACAAAAGCCCAATTTCCACAAACCTGTTCGCATGCTGGAACAGGCCCAACAAGCAAATTGACAACCTGGGCTTCATAATTTAACGAAAGAAAAGCACTCCATATTTCTTCACACCATGTGGTTGAGTCGATTTGTTGTTGTCACAGCTGCAACCAATAATTATGAAGTATATCATTGAGAAACTTTTAAATTTTCATTGTCACTGTTATCATCCATAAGGCAGGTTTTCAGAATTTAGATATGCAAAAAAAATAATCCCTCAAAGAAAGATCACTCATCCCCACCATTTTATTAGTTTTATTACCTCTTAAATACTAGATATAAATATTTAAAACATAATTCTGTTGCTCCAGTCATAAAATCCTCTGCAGCAAAAAAAAGATCAAGGTAGAACTACATTATTTGTCAAACAAAAATGTGTTAGAAAAATATTTGAAGAAAACTGATACAAGTAATAGTTGAACTACAAACTATATATATAAGAAGAACACTTAGTATGTAAGATTGCTATGTATGTGAAAACTATTATAAAACTATGGTTTGGTCAATGATGACAGGTACTCTTTCATATTATTGCTACTGAGATCACAAAAGCTTACAATAATCCTAGTTCTCTATCCCTTAAATAGAGAAAAGTCCTAATCCTACTTGAGTCATACC
The DNA here is from genome assembly GCA_005019695.1 of Trichopus zeylanicus subsp. travancoricus. Classification (NCBI taxonomy): domain Eukaryota; kingdom Viridiplantae; phylum Streptophyta; class Magnoliopsida; order Dioscoreales; family Dioscoreaceae; genus Trichopus; species Trichopus zeylanicus. Next base: position 4,064 of record RXID01015096.1, read on the forward strand.
CATGTTGGACTCCAAACCCAATTACAAAAGAACTCGGTTTTCTACTTGGGCTTTTGAACTGCATAGGTTGTGATGAACCAGGGGCTTCAAGTATTTGGATGGTACACTAGTGAACTATACTAAATTTTGAACTTACAAGGGATTTTTGAGCCCTAATTTTCTTCAACAGAAACAAGTTGAGTAATGCCACCAACGTCCAAAGCCATAAGGCCTTCTGAGAAATACTAGGCAACTACTGATATATGATATCTTCCAAAGAGCCTAGCATGAAAAACATATGCACAAAAAAGCACTAACACCAATGAAAAGTTTGATGGTAACAACTGGACACAAAGCTCAATTCCAAAAGAGCAACTCAAAAAGTCAAAACCCAAATTAGGTTCTAACTTGCATGGGATGTGGTTAAGCATATTTGCATATTGTAGCCTCTAATTTTACCAATGTTTTGATCCTCATTATATTCTTTAAGCATTTGGGTTTTCTACCAAAGTCTTGGCAAGATTTGCTCAGAAACATGTCAAATGAAATCAAATGAAAGCAAATCACGTGTGGAAATGACTTCAAGTGAAGGTCAAAATATAAATTTAGCAACCAACTTTGGTGAAAATTCTAAGAAGTGCCGAAGAAATTCTCAACAAGCACCATATGGTTCTCAACAAGCCTCAAATTAGTCATTTTGTAGCATTAGCTGAAGTTCACATGAAATCGCATTCATCAACATATGAAAGTACCTGTACACAGGAGTACAGGATACATGTTAGTGTTAGAAACTACCCATCAAGTACTCACATGACAAGTGCACGACTCTTTTCATGATGCAAGAAGAATCAAATGCAGTCACTATGAATGATGGACTGAATTTCTATGACCAGAAGCCAAAAAATGTGCATTTGCAATCAAAATGAAATGACACAATATGACAGACAAGCGTTTCAGAAAGCTAGGAAAATATTCAAGTGCCAATGCACGTGAAGAAGCAACAAACTCTTTTGCAACCTTACATCTATATCAGACTTGATTTGGTGATGGCTGATACTTCATAGCACCCCCACCAGCTATATCTTCAGGTTAACGTGAACTTGTACATTTTATCCACTGTATATCTAGAAGTTGTAACCATGATTTTTCAAGACTCAGTCTTGGATTCCCACTTAAAATTAAAACTGTCATAAGAAGCCACATTTAAAATAGTTCTTTACCACAAAATCTCATCTGAAGAAGAGGGAAGTGTTGAATGCGTGATGAACCAAATCGGTTCTAAGAGGATTCTGAATGCTACTTTGGCAAATGGTATTACTAGATTCACCTATCTAAACCTCAACCCTATATTGTTGATAGCTTTGGATGTTTAGAAAAGTTCCTATTAACTTCTGTAGTTCAACAGAAGCTCAAAAAAAGGGGTGTTAATCAGCTGAGCTTGTGTTGAACCACCTGCAGCCTCAACAAGATCCCCACTATCACCATCCAAGAAGGACCCAGTCCAGACAAGTTTTTCACTGAAGTGCAAACACCAGGCTTCAACCCACAAAGAACAAGATAATATGCATGGCTTCTGGCCCATTTGTGTTTTCCAATTTAGACAAAGCTTTACATGAAAGCAAGAAACAATTGTCACTTCCCACTTCACATAAACAATATAAAAAGCCACAGATTCTCTATGCTGCTTGATATGCATGGTCAACAGCAGCAAGAAATGCACCGTGTTAGATGCAATAAAACAGTGGAAAATTCTTGTCAATGTAACATTCTTGTACAGTTTCTCCGGCAAGTTTGAATTAATATAAGAGAGAGCAAACAAGAATCTGTAGTTATAAAATGCTCTTTGTAACAAGACTACTAAATATAGACCAACCTGGAACACAACTCTAGGTATATAAACTGGACTAAGCCCCAGCTAAGGCCTGGCTCAATAGGCCATGGGTTAGCCTGACCCAATTAAACATTACAGGTAAACATTGCCTTGCAAAACTAAGTTTGATTATATTGACGGAAAAACAAACAGTAAAAATTTGAAAATCTTACTACGAGCAAATATTATTTTGCTGAGGACTTGCCTGAAAGATTTCCTTGCAAAGCTCCACAGTAAGAAATCCCGGTTGAGTAAATAATTCTCTGGAAAGAGACTGGAAAACAAGTAAGGCAACATCGCAAGTGTCAAATCAGAATTCTCCTGAACCAAGCAAACTCCAGCATGCTGCTTCTGTAATTTGACAAGAGGTAACTTTACTCGATTGGTCACCAATGATTGTTGTGTGTGAAACAAAACAAGAAACCTCAACCCCCAAATAAACTGAAACTCCCCAAGCTTAAGTTTGACCATGCTATACCCTGACAAGAACATCTCCTTGGGCACAACTTTGGAAAATTCCTCCACTTCAGGAACTGAATCAACTATAGTTGTCTCTAGCATCAGAGGCCAAGCTTCATCTAGACAACTTTTCACCTTCGATGAAGCCAGAATAGATTGAATGCCATCTAGAAATGGTTTGTACTGTAAATCAAGAGAAAACATTCATAAGATAAGAACAGAAGTTATTTATGTAGTTAAAGATAGATAACCTACTTTAAAAGTTGAATGTGAACCAAAACAAAGGTAGATGTAATCTTTCAGAATATTGATCTAGTAGTGTCCCAGAATGTCGGCATTGCTCGAAAACAGAGGTAGCAATGGCAGATATTCATCTGAAATTTCCTTCTGATCTCCCAACAATGAGTACACAGCCCCAGATGGATGCATGGGCATCCAGAAGCCTTATTTTGATCTGACAAAAAAATCAAGCTAGAATGTCTGCTTCAACTGACAAGCTAAAATTTTCTTAGTCATATTTGCAAATTTTGCCTCCCAGCACCACATGAGATGCCAAGTCAATATTTGCATGTAATTTGCCATTCGCCTAGTGACTATGAAGGAGTCTTATTGTTCAACATAAAAATTAATGAGGTTAATAATAATGCAAAACCACAGAAAAAAATCAAAGAAGACTCGACAATTAATAGATCAATCCTCCATTTGAAATGATACATACCTTACATGCAACCCATTCAGCAAAAGACAGATAATAAAAGTCTTTGGCGTGAAATTAAAGAAAACAGGCGATTGAGAGCAATTCAATCTCCACTAACTATGCTGCTTGTTAAAATCTGCAATGTTCGAGCCAGAACAATCTGTGGTCTTTAAATCAGGCAAAAAAGAAAATAGAGATTGATGTGTGAAGTCTTCCAGACCTTTGTAGTCAATAGGAGGCTAGCCTCTGAGAGAAGAGGACCAAAAGATGTGCTGATGCAGATCAAACAGCAGAAACTAGTTGAGCCTACATTCAGGTAATGGTAAACAATAATTAAAGATGATCACAAAGTTCTTTCTCTAATTTGCTAACTTGGAAGCCTTGGTTGAGATGAACTTAAGGAAATATGAGTCACTTAACAAAGTGTTTCAGTTCAAACAATTCAACTTTAATCTGGTCGCAAAACTTTCCGTCAAAATTTCCTCCAAAAAAACATCCATCAAAATCTGAACTTTTATCAATCATATCCACTATTGCCAATTATGGAAACAATTACATTTAGGATTAAAACAGATTCCAACTTTGCGGTGGAAGCAGTAGACTAGATTAAATTAGCAACTATGACATTACATATTGTTTTTCACTAATATCCCTACTGAAATATGTCATACTAACAAATAATTCGTAGTATCAGCTTGATCAGATGTAACCTGTTGAAATAAAAATATGTTAACAAACAACCTTTTCATTAACATTTACTTAAGAGGAATATTTCTTCTAGATGCAGTAGTTTAGTGTCAGAGACATTTGGCCGGAGGGAAATCATTAATTTGCTCTAGTTCATTTCAAACCCTTTTAAACAGGATGTTAGAATCACTATATATGGGTTAATTAAAGGCAAATCATCACTAGTTAGAATAATAAGTCTAAATCACTACTTGTGTAGCAACAGGAGACTGAAGTGAGGGCATTTTGGTAATTGAAACTGTCACTGGTAGTTTAACCATGAGTAGATATGTTATTAACTGCAACAGAAGTCAATGATGTCTAGCCATGGGGTATGTGTTAATAAAATTGAAAAACCAAGGATTATATGTAAATATGTTGGAAATCAGTGGTCATTTGTGCATAAGGAAATTTTAAGGGGCTATTTGTAAAAATTTTTAAATTTTTTGGTAAAAAATTGATCCATGCTTCAGCTTCAACCTTTGGGAGAACTTCTTTGTTTATCTTCTTTCTCAGACAATTTTTTTTATTTATACTTGGGGCTTTGGCATGCCACTACATATACTTCTAGGTGAACATACCAAACTTGCTTAGGTCATTCAATTAACATAAGTACTCATTTTCAAAGGAGAACCTTAAATCGTCATGAGAATTTCAATTGACATTTTTTTTGAAAATGAAACTATCATCTGTTTCAAGTTCTCTCTCTCTCTCTAACACAGTCATCATATATAGTCTTTTAACTTTTCAAGAGCAAATGAAGAGCAACTAAGAGAAGAACTGAAACATAAAATGAAAATTAAAGAAGAAGAAGAGGCAAATAGAAAAAAACTAATAAATACAAGAATAAAAACTTTAAAGCAAATAAACATTAATATACAACAAAAAACTACAAAAGATAAACTAAAACAAAAAATAATAAATAAAAGGAGAAGAACTTTAAAGAAAATAATAAACAAATGAATAACAACTTAAAGAAGAAGAAGAACAATAGGAATTTTAGAGCAATACAAACTCAAAAATAATACAGAAAATTAAAAAATAAGAGAAAAAAATAAACCTAACAAGAAAAACAAAAAGCAAAATAAACAAACAAATAGAAACTTAAAGAATAAGAAGAACTTTTAAATAATAAAAACTCAAGAAAAAGAACTTAAAGCACTATAAACAAACAAATAGAAATTTAAAGAAGAAGAAAAAAAAAAAGAGCAAGAAGAAGAACATAAACATAAAAAGGAAAATTAAAGAAGAAGAGAACCATAAACCAACAAAAACTAAAATATAAAACAACAATCAGAACATTAAAACAATAAAAACTCAAACATAAAAGAAATGTAAAAGGAGGAAGAGAATTTTAAAACAACAAAAACCAAACATTAAATAGAAAGAAGAACTTCTTCTTCAATAGAAAAAACTTCAAAACTAATAATTAAAGAAATCTAAGACAAAAAAAACAAAACAAAGAAGAACGTTAAAACAATATGAACTTCAAAAAAAACCAAAAAATAAAGAACTAAAATATAAAACATAAAATCAAAAAAGAAGATAAACTATAAAGCAATAGAAACAAAAGAACTAAAATATTTACATTAATATGCAACAAAAAACTAAAGAAGATAAACATACAACAAAAAACTAAATCGAAGCAAAAGAACTTTAAAGCAATAATAAATAAAGAAATAAAAACTTAAAAGAAGAAGAAGGAGAATAAGAACTTCAGAATAGTACAAACTCAAAAATAAAAAAAAAACTAAAGAATAAAAGAAATCATTAAACTCAAGAAGAAGAACATAGAGCAATATAAACAAACGAATAAGAACTTAAAGAAAGATAAACAGGAAAATAAAAACTTAAAAAAGAAGAAAAAAACAAGAAGAAGAAAAACTTATGCATAAAAAGGAAAACTAAAAAAGAAGAAAAAAAGGAGAACCTTAAACTAACAAAAACTAAAACATAAAACACAAATCAGAACTTCAAAACAATAAAAACCCAAATATAAAAAAAAAGACGAAGGAGGAAGCGGACTTCGAAACAATAAAAACCAAAGAATCAAATAGAAAGGAGAAGTTCTTCTTTAATAGAAAAAACTTCAAAACTAAAAATTAAAGAAATCTAAGACCGAAGAAATGAAACAAAGAAGAAAGTTAAAACGATATGAACTATAATAAAAACCAAAAAATAAAGAAGAGCTAAAACAGAAAACATAAAATCAAATGAGAGGATGAAGTATAAAGCAATAGAAACAAAAGAACGAGAATATTTACATTAATATACAACAAAAAACTAAAGAAGATAAACTAAAACAGAAAAAAATAAATACAAGAAGACAAACTTTACAGCAATAATAAACAAAGGAATAGAGACCTAAGAAGAAGAAAAACAATAAGAACTTTAGAACAATACAAATTCGAAAATAAAACAAAAAATTAAATAATAAGGTAAAATAGTAAACTCAAAAAAAACATAAAGCAATATAAACAAACAAATAGAAACTTAAAGAAGAAGAAGAAGAATCTCCTTCTTTTTCTTCTTTAATTTTTCCTTTTTTGGTTTAGGTTTTCTTTTTAATGATAAAAGTAACAAAGAGACAAAACTTTAATTTCAAAACTAAAAAACAAAACCTGTTTTTCTTCTTACTCATCATCTATTCTTCTTCATTAAAATGATAAAAACCTAGAGGCTACGAGAGGCAGCACCAACACTTCTTCTCAAATCTATGGGTTTGAGGGGATTTCAAAAACCATGCAAGATAAAAATCATAAAATTTTTTATTGTAGGACTTGAAGCAATTTTCCCAAATAATACTAACTGAATACACTGCAAGCTTTTATCTAATTTCTCATTGACACCCCTTGATACAAACTAATAATCTTTCTAACCTGCATGAAAAGCCTTGTGACTAAACATCATCATGAACTAAATTTTTGTAGATTGAAGCATACCATTGTTCAAAGTATAAGTCTAACAAATAAGAGTGACTTATTGAAGATAAAGTTATGGTACCTCATTGAACTTCATTAATTTCACAGCAATGTGGGTGGTTTCAACCAAACCAAAAGTTATCCTCTGCCCAAATAAGCGATACAGTTCTCTTCAACACTGAGACATAGCTAAAAAGAAATTCAGGGAAATATATAACAATGATGAGCAAAGTGATTGATCAACAACAAAGGCAAGCTCAACTGAACTAAGTTTCCCATTATATGGTTAGTTTGCAATAAGCATCCCTGTGTTATTTATATGTTATACAATATATTGCATGCCAAGTCAAGAGGCAATGGGCTTGCCTTCACACACAAAATAAATAATAACCGATGGTTTGAAACAAGGCTTGCACTCCTATTTGAAAAAATGCCAAGGATGTGATTTGCATATCTTTCCACTCAAGCCGAAATACTAAAATTGGTCATCCTATCAAAATGATATTTTGAAAATGATAATCCATAGAAAAGAAAATGGAACTACAATGTTACTATGCTCATAAGACTGCACAAATGCATGACAAATATATCCCACCAAAGCATGCGATTTAAAAAGATATTTGTAAGTACCAATGTGGTGAGTTTGTTTTTGTTTTTGTTCAGATTTAAGATTGCATTAGATTCTCATTAAATTAGAGATCCTAAGGATATTAAATAAGACGATCCAAAGAATCACTAGGCCAGCTATTGCTGCTATTCAAAACCTAGTTCCAATCTTATTTCAGGTATGCTTAAGGATTGATAATGAGCCAAGATGATCATGTGGTTAACCTATCATGAAACCATGGAAACATTTGGCGAAGTGGAACAACCCAGGTTGGTTATTCAGCATTTCTCTTTGTAATTTTTGAAGGAACTTAAGTGCACAATGCAAGTCAGTACATTAACAGAGAAACAAAAGAAGACTTCCGTTAGTTAAACCATAAAATTGCTTTGTGTAAATAAAATTCCTAAATGAAAGCTGAGAAAAAACAAACTCATCAAAGAGGACTTCTAAACCATTTATCCACCAATAAAAGCCACCTTCTATGTATGGCAGATTGAACCAAAGATTTCTGAGTATAATTCAACTCACAATAGATGATCATTTGATTTCAAGATAAACCTGAGTACACATCAGATCGTTGCCTAGATCAAGAATCCATACACTAGTTGAGACAGACAAACACCTGATTCCCTTCCTAACATCATCAAATTCCACTTCTAAACCCAGCAACTATTGTTCGACTATTTGACTAATGAAACCCATTTGTGACCATGGGCAAGCATGATCGTTTAATTTCAAGATATGAGCACATCCTGGAATGCAAGATAACAGAAACAAAGGATTTGGAGATGTTTGACTAGCTGCACTTTTGTGACCTTTGGATACAAGGATTCTGATGTTTCCATGTCAGCCCCATGAAAATAAGGTACAAAGATAAATTAGTTTATCCATATTCACAGATAAATAGCATATATAATTTTTTTTATTTATAACAAAATTTTCTTTTCATTTCTAAAAAGCTCTAATTAATTAGCTTCTGGCTCTGACTTTTCTTACACAATATTTTTTAAACAGAAAAGAGATACTTGAAAGAAAGAGTGCGTTAATAGATAAAAATCATTTTGTCAACCTTCCATTGCAAATAAATATTATCAAGGTTCACATATGTGCAAAGCATTTCGCATTAAAGTATATCACAATCAGTCTCAAATGTTTCTCTATCTAAACAACTCTCGTGGTACATGTTTTTATATTGCAATTAACTCATGAAATAATTACTCACCAGGAAAGTCCCCAAACCCTAGCATAAACAGCTTGACCACTTTGGTTTGAAAGATTTTAGCTTTGCAGCACCTGCTGGCTGCTGATAATTTTCCAATGTTACTTACAGATTGATAGGTGCCTGACAATTTAGAAGCTAGTGAGTACAATTATACAGATATCATGCATGACAAACCTGAAATCTTGTCTTCACAACCCATAGTGGATTAGTGGCAATTGTTGTAGCTGCCCCTGCTCCAGCTGCAGCTATCATGTTTGCACCAACAGAAAGTTGGTGGCTATCTGCCGCTATGACAACAAAAAAAATGGCAGAAGCAGTTCTGTTAGAAATATGGTTTAACGAATGCCACTGAAATTAGAACTCCGAAGCCTACAAAGATCTTGTTCTAAAAAACATTAAAACATGTTATGCTACTTAGACAGCAGAAGTTGTTCGCACCAACCATTTGTAGACAGCATGCTTTTGAGTTGCTCATAGACACTGAAGTATATCTGAGAAGCAAATGCCACAAGTAAATCAAAATTGATGGACAACAACTAAATACCTATTGATGGATAATTGATTTGGACTAAAGCACATGGTCACCTTCAACATTGAGGTGTGTGAGTGAAGGAAGATATTCCAGCATCAAGAAGGGCCAATAAAAACAACAAAGAAAAAGAACAAATAGAAAAATCTTTTCATTCACAATTCTCTTTTACTTCTTTGCATAGTCAAATATAGATTATTAAAGCATTATTAAAGCATAATCTAAGAAAAGGATGCTGCAATGAGGGGAAGAAGATAACCAACTTCGGATCGGATCGTGGCCAGCAATGAGGGATTGGGCGGCGGATCGTTGGCGTAGATCGGAGCTTGGAAAGCAGATCTCCAAATTCTTCAAGATTCGCAACCCAGAAACATCAAAAAAAATAATAAACAAACAAACAAAAACGCTCAAAAACACAAGAATCTAACCCTAACTTGAAGAAATCATCGTCAAAGAAGAAGATGTCGCGATGAGAGGAGGACAAGAACCGACCTCGGATCGAAGCACAGCCGGCAAATGAGATAATGACCGGTGGTGGATCGGCGGTCGGAGGTCGGAGAAACTGGTTTTTCCGCACAGGAAGACGAAGAAACTGATTCCTCCTTCCTCTGCGTAGCAGTAAAATCGCCGAGATGGCATAGATCGGAGCTTGGAAAGCAGATCTCCAAATTCTTCAAGATTCGCAACCCAGAAACATCAAAAAAAAAATACAAACAAACAAACAAAAACGCTCAAAAACACAAGAATCTAACCCTAACTTGAAGAAATCATCGTCAAAAAAGAAGATGCCGCGATGAGAGGAGGACGAGAACCGACCTCGGATCGAAGCACAGCCGGCAAATGAGATAATGACCGGTGGTGGATCGGCGGTCGGAGGTCGGAGAAACTGGTTTTTCCGCACAGGAAGACGAAGAAACTGATTCCTCCTTCCTCTGCGTAGCAGTAAAATCGCCGAGATGGCATAGATCGGAGCTTGGAAAGCAGATCTCCAAATTCTTCAAGATTTGCAACCCAGAAACATCAACACAAAAAAAAAACAAACAAACAAAAACACAAGAATCAAACCCTAACTTGAAAAATCATCGTCAAAAAAGAAGATGCCGCGACGAGAGGAGAACAAGAACCAACCTCGGATCTCGTGGCCGGCGATGAGAAAATGACCGGTGGTGGATCGGCGGTCTGCGGTCGGCGGTCGAAGGTCGGAGAAACGGGTTTTGCCGCACGGGAAGACGGAGAAACTGATTCCTCCTTCCTCCATGTGGCAGTAAAATCGATCTTTTATATAGATATATGAAATACATAATGGTGATTTTATTTTTTTATTAATTTTAGGAGTCAAAATTAACATCATCTAATAAAAAGAGCATAGAAAAAAAAATTATAAATATATAAAATATTGTAATTTTTTAAGAAGTATGATAGAAATAGCACTGCCGAGATACATACAAAATTTTTTCTTTTATATCTATATTTATTCAAAAGAACGAAATCACTTAAAATTTTTATTTTTACATATTAAAAATACATATTTAATCTCAAAATCTTGACTTTTACATATATACTTTTTTAAAAAAATTTAAAGATAACCATAAAAAATTTTGATTTTCACATACATACATACCTCTTGAAAAGAATGAATTTTTTCAAAAATATAATTTTCACATGTATACCTTTTTAAAAAAAATACAATCACATACTCAACCTTAAAATCTTGATTTTGCATATATACCACTGTAAAAAAAATAAAAATTCAAATATAACCTTAAAAACTTGACTCTCACGTATCTATCCCTGCAAAAGAATAAAGTTGCTTCAAAAGCTTGAATTTTACATATTTATATATCTTTAAAAAAATGAAATAGCATATTCAACTACAAAATCATACTTTTCTCATATAGTTTTAAAAAATAAAAATTCAAAATGTAATCTTAAAATCTTATATCAAAACACTATGTATGAATGATATGAACTACCTAAACAAAAATTCTTGAACAGTGAACAACCATAGCCTCTTACTCACTACATCAAACAATTTCCATTAATAAAACCATGTAAATCCATCTAAAAGGACGAAATTACTTTAAAAACTTTAGCTTCACATATATACCTCCTAAAATTAACCTAAAAATCATGAATTTCTCATATACATACCTTTTTTAAAAAAAATTTAGATGTAATAAGAAAAAACTTGATTTTTACATATATACCTTTTCAAAATAACGAAATTGCTTTTAAAACTTAATTTCACATATACATAGCGTTTAGAAAAGTGAAAATTGTGAATACAACCTCAAAATAATGATTGTCTCGTATATATTTTTAGAAATTTGAAAATTCAAATGTAGCCTTAAAATTTTTTTTTGCATATATATATCTTCAAAAGAACAAAATTACGTTAAAAACTTTTCACATATATAAATCTTAAAAATATGAAATTATATATTCAACCTTCGAATCTTAATTTTCATATATATTCCTCTTAAAAAGTAAAATTACATATTCAACCTCAAAATATTTATTTTTACATATATACATCTTTAAAAAAATACAAATGTTACTATAAAAGAACTTGATTTTTGCATGTATAGTGCTTCAAACAAATAAAATTGTTTCAAAAAGTTTAATTTTCACATATATAACTTCTGAAAAAATAAAATTGCAAATTCAACATCAAAATATTAATTTTCATATATATATCTTATAGATATGAAAATTCAGATGCAAACTTAAAAACTTTAGTTTTACATATATATCTATTCAAAAATTGCTTCAAAAACTTAATTTTCTCATATATATCACTTTAAAAAATACTTTAAACACTTACTTTTCAGATGTATACCTTTGTAATAGAATGAAGTTACAAGAATCAACATCAAAATATTAATTTTCTCGTATATACTTATTTGAGAATGAAAATTCAAATGTAACCATAAAAACTTCCTTTTTGCATATGTGCCTCTTCAAAAACTCAAAATTTCTTGGAAGATATTTATATGTGAAAACCAAGATTTTGAAGTTGCATATATAATTTAATTTTTTTAAGAGGTATATATATCAAAATAAAGTTTTTAAAGCAATTTTGTTCTTTCTTTGAGGTATATATATGTATGTATATATGTATGTATAAAGCCAATCCTAGAAAACAGTAAATTTCACATGGTATTTCTATCTACGTGCAGGTAATTCGCATCTTCATAGACATGTCTATTTCACCAAATCTCTCTCTGAAGTAGTCCCCATATCTTATGCATTTTGTGCAAGTTAGAACTTATCCAACAAAGAATTTCACTATCTTAAGACCATTATAGTTGTGGCACTGTTCATTGGGACTTCAGTCGGTGACTACTCTGTCATTATGTTACCAACTTCCTTGACCTTCTTGCACTGGGCAAGCGTCATCTCTCATACATGGTTTTACAACTTTGCAAATACTTGTATTTTTAGTAAACAAAATTAAAATTTTCATTTTTTTTACTAATTATACATATAAAAATTAAGTTTTTCAAGTAATTTTGTTCTTTCGAAGAGGTACATATACAATAATAACATTTTTTTAAGTTTATATCTAAAATTCCATTTTATGAAGAGGTATATGCAAAAATCAAAATTTTGAGGTCAAATTTTATTTTTTATTTTTTTAGGAAGTACATCTATAAAAATTATGTTTTTGAAGCAATTTCTTTCTCTTTAGAGACATGTATACAAGAAAAATCATATTTTTTTATGTTTACATCTAATTTTTTTTTAATAGGCATATATGTGAAAATCAATATTTTGAGTTTAAAACAACAAATTCATTTTTTTCAAAGGTATACATTTGAAACTTAAGCTTTTAAAACAATATCTAATTTTTCAAAAGGTATCTATTCGTAAATCAAGTTTTTAAAGTTTATATCTAAAATTTTATTTCTAAAACATGAATATAAAGAAATCAAGATTTTGGGGTTCAATTTGCATTTTTATTTTTTAAGAGATATATATTTGAATTTTTTTTATTTTTAAAATATTTTTAATAAAAATATAAAAAATGCAAGTTTTTTAAGGTTGCATCTGAATTTTTATTTTTTTCAAGAGCTAAATATGTGAAAATCAATATTTTGAGGTTGAATTGAAAATTTAATTTTTTTTAGAAGGTATACACATCAAAATTAAGTTTTCGATGTAATTTATTTCTTTGAAGGTGTGTATATGTGAAAAATCAAGTTTTTAGGGTAACATTTGAATTTTTAGTTTTCGAAGAGGAGTTTATTTGTGTGTGTGTGTATATATATATATGGAAATTAAGTTTTTGAATCAATTTTATTTTTTTGAAGTGATTTATATGTGAGAACCATGTTTTTTAAGGTTACATCTAAATTTTTGTTTTTAAAAGAGATATATATGCTAAAATCAAATTTTTGATGTCGAATATGCAATTTCATTTTTGTAAAAAATAAACACGTGAAAATTAAGTTTTTGAGTTGAGGAGGTGATATTTGAATTTTCATTTCTCAAAGAGGTATATATGCGATCAAGATTCTAAGTTTGTGCGTTTAATCTATTTTTTAAATAGTTATATATTTTGAAATTTATATTTTAAAGCAATTTTGTTCTTTTAAATAGATGTACACAAAAAAATCAAGTATCTTTATAATTAAATCTGAATTTTTATTTTTTAAGAATATTATATATGTGTGTGTGAAAAATAAAGATTTTTAGGTTAAGTCTGCAATTTCATTTTCAAGAGATATACATGCAAAATTAAGTTTTTATAGTTTAATATAATATTTCTTGGAAAATAATGAGAAAAAAGTGATTTTATGCGATAAAAGATAAGATACTTAAGTTTCATGCAAAATTCCTATTTAAAAGATAACCATTTAGACAAAAAAACCTAATGTTATCTAATACTGATTGATATTGGTTGTGAACCTAAAACATTCATTCCGTTTTATTGTTAGACATCAGAGGCTGCGATATGGACAACACCACCCTCCACTTCCATTGGCGAGCACATCTATTAATGTTCTTCCAAATCTCCTGCAACTCGTAAGTCCAGCTTAGAATAGCTAGCCAAAACCACCTTATTGCCCCCCACCCCCCTAAACTAAGGCCATCTCTCAGAAAATCAATCTCCTCACACAAAAAAAGCCAAAGAAAGACCAGCACATAAAAATTATTTTAAAAACACAAATAAAAGTAAGAGTCCAAAAAGCTCGGATTCACCTCTGATCCATCATCAAAACTGAAGATGCCTGTACTCAAGACATCAACCTACTCTAATAGAATAGTAGGCTGTGATTGCCTTCAAAGACCGTCCAAGCAGTCACGCTATTACTACTGAAAGAGTAGGCAAAGTCAGAGAAGAAGACCATAATCCAATCACTCACCTTCCCAAATCCGTGCATATGGTAGTGATTTAGCTTCGCCATTGCCTTGAACAAAGTAAAATTGTAGCAAAGAAAAAAACCAAAATAAATCAAGAAATCACCAAAGAAAAAAACTAAATTAAGACTAGCGCAGAACACTTTGCATGAAAACACTAGAAGCAAAAATAGAGCAAAAAGCTTACAAAAAATCCAGAAAAAACCATTAAAAATACACAAATAAAGGCAAAACTCCAAGAGGCTTGAATTTGCCTTTGATCTATCATCAAAACTGAAGATGCCCCTCTTCAAGCATCAACTCGCTTCGATAAAACAGTAGGTGGCGGTTGCCTTCGTAGGCCGTCTAAACAGCATGCCTTTGCTACAGTGCGAGAGGAGGACCCTGGTCTAGTCACTCAAGAGAGCATCGTCATCGCCTCCAACCAAGTAAAAAATAAAAAAGAATAAAACCATAAAAAATCAAGAAATCGTCAAAGATGCCCATCAAAGACTAGCACACAACACCTTGGCATGAAAACACTAAAAACCAAGGTTTTCGGTTTCGGTTTCGATTTCAGTTTCGGGACCGGCCGAAACCGATACGTTTCGACCGTTCGGGTTTCAGTTTCGACCATTTCGGTTTCGGCCGAAAGAATTTTTTAAATTATTAATTAGGCGTTGACCAGAGTTTGACTATATTTTGACTGTGCTTTGACTTCAAATTAAAAATACGATAAAATATTAGAAAAAATTTGAAAAAATTTGAAAAATTATAAATGAATTTATACTTAATTTTACGATAATTTCAAATATTATTTAAACTAATTAAAATTAATTTTGATAGTTAGTCACTGATATTGTCTGCTTTTAATATATATTAGTGTATTAAAAAAATATATAAGAAATGATATGAATATGATTAAAATTTAAAAATTAATATAAGCAAATTTAACTTTTCATTAAAATGTATTTCACACATACATAATTTATAAATTCTAAAATAATACAACTAATCATCATAGTCATCATCGGTTGAGTTTGGAACATCTAGGTGTGGAATTACAAATTTAGTACCTCGATGATCTGGACGAGCATTTATGGGCATATGAATTAAAACAATTAGCTCTACGCGATTTCATGACAGCGGTTCTGAAGTATAACCATATATCAAAAGTCTAAAATAAAAATTATATTTTGACTAAAATTTAATTTAATTTTAATTATTTTTTAACTTCAAATTAAAAAAGTATAATATATTTAAAAAAATTTAAAAATAATGAATAATTACGTGAATAATATTACGTACGTAAATAATATTTGATAGAAACCGATAAGGATGTCGAAATCAAATTGACGACAACACTGGCAATAATATTACGCCCCAGTGTAAGGCCAGTCTCATCTTACGGGAGTATGAGTTAAGTTAGCGAGGGTACGAGATAGGACAGTGATAAACTAGTAAGTGCGCAGGGTTTTTGGGTTCGAACACAAAGCCGGCACCAGGTCCTCTCACGACCACGACCACAACCCCCCACCCAACACCCCTCTCTTCCCCCCCCCCTACCCCCACCACCCGCCCGCGAGCTCGGCGAGCTCCCACCCGCCCGCCTGTCCGCCCGGAGCTCACGCCAAGCCGCCGCCGCCGCCCGCGCCGCTCCGCCCCCGCCCGCCCCCCGGCCCCCCCCCCTCGCCCGCTCGAGCTCGACTCGCCACCCGCCCACCCGCGCTCGAGCCCGCCCGCGTGCGAGCTCGGCGAGCTCCCGCCCATGCGCGCGATCCCGGCGAGCTCACGCCCCCGCGCGCGAGGCCGGCGAGCTCTCGGCCCCCCGCTCTCTAGCCCAGCGAGCTCCCGCCCCCGCGTGCGATCCCGGCGAGCTCCCAACCCCGCGTGCGACCCCGGCGAGCTCCCACCCGCCCGCGCGAGCCCGGCGAGCTCTCGCCCGCCCGCGCGAGCCCGAAGAGCTCCCTCCTGCGAGCGCGAGCCCGGCGAGCTCCCGCCCACGCGCTCGAGCCCGGCGAGCTCCCGCTCCCGCTGCGTTCGTTGGCGAAGATGAACAGTAATAAACAGTACACCCTAACCGAAACGATATTAACGGTTTCGGCCGAAACGCCGAACCATGCTAAAAACAAAATAGCTAAACACAAAGCTTACATAAAATTCAGCAAAAAATCATTAAATAAATCACAAATAAAGGCAAAAATTCAAGAGGCTTAGATCCTCCTTTATCCATCATAAAAAATGAAGATACCTCTCCTCGGGCATCAACCCACTCCGACAAAACAGCAGGCGACAGTTGCCTTCACAGGCCGTCAAAGCAGCCACGCCGTTGCTTTAGAGAGAGGAGGGCGAGAATAGGATCATCGTCAAATCACTCACCTTCGAGCATCATAGATGGTGATTCAGCACCGTCATTGCCTCGATCGAAGTAAAAGAATAGAAAAGGAAAAACTAGAATAAATGAAGTAATTGTGAGAGATAAAAGCCGGACGAATGCTAGCATTGAAAACCCCTACATCAAAATATTAAAAAAAAAAGAACAAAATAAGTAACAAAAAATTTAGCAAAAATCATTAAAAAAAACCACAAACAAAGGCAAAAATCCAAAGGCTCGAATTCACCTTTTGATCTATAATCAAAATCGAAGATGCCTCTCCTCAAGCCTTTGATGGAATGACAGGCAGCGGTTGCCTTGCAGGCCACACCGATGCTACAGAGAGAGGAGGGTGAAGCTAGAGAAGGGAATGGTCCAATCACTCACCTTCCCATGTGCGAGCATCGCATATGACGATGGGTTAGCATCGTGATCACCTCGATCAAAAGAATAGAAAAGAAAAACCTCGATCAAAGGAATATAAAAGAATAAACCAGAAGAAATCAACAAATCATCGGAGATAAAAGCTGAACAAAGCTAGCATAGAAAACTTCATCATCAAAACACTAAAAACAAAAAAATGCACACAAAAATTCCGAAAAATCCAGCAAAAACATAAAAAAAACACAAATAAAGGCAAAAATCTAAGAGGCTCGGATTCGCTTTTGATACATCATCAAAACCAGATGCGTCTCCTTAGGCATCAACCCGCTCATATAGAACAGCAGGAGGCAGTTCCCTTCGCAGGCCATCCAGGCAGCCACACTATGCTACAGAGAGGAGGGTGAAGTCAGACAAGGGAATCATGGTCCGATCACTCACCTTCCCACATGCAAGCATTGCATCTGATGGTGAGTCAACATCGTCATTGCCTCAATTGAAGGAAGAGAAAAGGAAAAACTAGAAGAAATCAAGAAATCATTGAAGATAAAAGCTGAACAGCAACTAGTGTAGAAAACCTCTATGTCAAAACACTAAAAACAAAAACACTGTACGAAAAACCTTACGAAAAATCCAACAAAAATCATTAAAAAAAGGCACCAACAAAGACAAAAATCCAAGAAGTTCGAATTCGTCTTTGATACATCATCAAAACTGAAGATGCCTCTCATCAGGCCTCCGATAAAATGACAGGCGGCGGTTGTCTTGCAGGCCATCCAAGCAGCCACGTCGTTGCTACAGAGAGAGGAGGGCAGAGTCAGAGAAGGGACCATATTTCAATTACTCACCTTCCCACATGCGAGCATGACATATGACGGTGATTCAACATCATCACCTCGATCGAGGTAAAAGAATAGAAAAGGAAAAATCAGAATAAATCAAGAAATCCTCAAAAACAAAATCTATCTAGCAGAGAAAAATCCAGCAAAAATCATTAAAAAAAAGCACAAACAAAGGTAAAAATCCAAGAGGCTCAGATCCGCCTTTAATTCATCATCAAAACCAAAGATGCCTCTCCTCAGGCCTCCGATAGAATGGCAAACAGTGGTTGCCTTACAGGCCATCCAAACAACCATGCCATTGCTACAGAAAAAGGATGGCGAAGCCATAAAAGGGGATCATACTTCAATCACTCACTTCCTACATGCCAGACCCTTTCGGACCACCAAACCCTACCTCTCATTTCTCTCTTCGACAAAGGTTTCTCATCCCTCTCGCTACCGAACCGGTTAGGCCCTTGTTTATATAGGCACAATGGTCTTTTTGGACGGAGAAATTTTTTTATTCCAACCTAATAAGGGTAATTTCATAATTTCAGTCTCTATGCCCCCCTGACATAGTAGGCAAATAACTCAGCGTTTGTGAGTAATTATCAATTGATAATTATTTTTCATATTATTTTTTTTGGTCATGATTCTTGTAATAAAATATTCGGACACTAATTATGCCCCTCCAGAGGACCACGAGGTGGACTAATTTCCTAATAAAATAACAATAGAAAAATAGAAAAATCGCAACAACTATTAATTCTTCTATCACCAAAATAAAGTCGAGGGATTTGGGAATGGGGATCTCGTAGAAATCTAACCTTTGGATTGCCCTGATTGTCTGCATACCATGGCAAAGGCGCAGATGGCCAAAATCAGACTCGCGATTATGCTTGCTGCCTTTCATATGAACTTCAAAGCGATATTTAACTTTTAAAAATTTTTTTATGTGAAATTGAGCCATTATATAATTATTTCTTACCATTAATGCTTTCACTCACTGATTATATAATTTTTTGTAAAAAATGAGATTGTATGTGGGCAAATATTAGCAACAATCCTCATAGGATACAACAAATATTTTTTATTAGTTTGCACTAACTATAAAGGGATATAGGAACAACTAAATTAATAACCTAATAAATAATAAAACAAAAAGGATAATAAGAGAAAATTTGGAAGCAAACTTAGAAGGTAAAGATTAAAAAAAATGATAAGTAAATGTTGCTATTTATAGATAAGATAAGGTCAATTATTTGACCATAAAATCAAACAATAATAATATTAAATCTCTAGGCAATAATAATAATGAAGCAACACAATAATAACATGAAATTTCTAAGGAATAACGATCATGAAATCAAACAATAATAGCATGAAATTCCTAAGTAATAATGGTCAGTTAATAATCATTTGAAATAGCCAAAAAATCAAGTTTTAAAACAGTTAAAAATAAAAAAAAAGATTATCAATTAGAAATACAACTTTATATAATCAATTTGTTTAACAGTATTGGTCCCAAGGACCGCTAGAGCGAGATTACATAAGATGAGGTCGAGGTTCCTCCTGAGTTTTGAGCTCCTTCCTTCCTTCGTTTGTTGCTATTTTTGTTGAGGTTCGTTGGTCCATGAATTTATTATGCCTACTACTACATTATTATTTTTCAATGGGTTTCGTGTGGATTTCATGCAATATTATCTTATGTTATTTTTCTGGATGTTGTATAAAAGTGAGATTTGTGTGGTATTTATGCCGATGTTTGTGTTTTTATGGTAAACCCGAGATTTTCAAATTCAAGATGTAAAACACTAAAAAAAAAACCAGGAACACCAGTACGTTGCTTCCCCATTTTATCATTCTCTCCGAGTCTTAACCGTAATACCTCTTCTGACAAACGATGGCTGGATATTAACCGCCATGGTCGACAAGAGCGATCGGACGTCGATCGGTGACACCGACACAGCCTCCTCCCATCCCGGCGCTTCACTTCTCCTCTCGAGCTCTATCAGTCGTCCACATCTTTATCTATCTCTCCCTTGTTCAGCTGTTTTTGTGTTTGACATGATATTATATCTAGATTATAGATAATCAAATTATTCAATTGGGGACATTTCCAAATTTTTTTCTAGCATTCAAGACTCTTCTTTTGTGAAAAACATACAAGGACGCGGTATATTTGTATTCAGATAGCCTTATGTTTTGATTTGTTTTCTTAGAATAGCTTTGGTGAAGTGAAATTTGATGGAAAATTGTTTTTCCGAGTTCACCGGCTATTTTTCAAATTCCGGATTTCCCTGTTGCCGAATTACTCCTGCCGAATAATTCGCGAACGCGGAAATTCGGGCTAATTTTCGCAGGCCCTCGGGCGGTCGCGTGGATGGTGGATACCGCCTCGGGATCAGAGCTTGGTCAGATGGCGCTTTTCAAGATCGGTAAGTGCCAAATAGGTCCTACCCTGCCTGCGTGAGCCAAGCCTCACTTTCTTTTCCTCGCGTGTTCCTCAATCCGATCGTCTTCTCGACGGCGGCCGCTCTACCTTCCTTTGCTGGTGGTGGATCGTCGGTATTTGCCATTCTTTTTTTCTGGATCAGAAGAACAGTCATTCAATCTTTCAGACTCGGAATTTAAGTTCGCGGATTGTTTGACCAGTCTTCTTCTATTTCTGCAATTAGGGCTTCGCTTTTGTTCTTCGAAATTTCCTCTGTTCCGTGTTCTGCGATTTTTCTATATTAATTTTAAATCTGAGCTTCTCCGCGGTTCTTAATATGTTTCGCTCATTTAAACTCTGTTTTTCTTTTTTTTTTTTGTCCGTTAATTCGTTCGGGTAGACGATTTGCTTCGGATTTTAGGGAGCACATGCCGACAGAGTGCTATTGGATCTGTCGTCCAACCGGGAATTTTGCCGACTTTTAAAAAAAAAAAAAGGTTTCTTTGTTGATTCAGCTCTCTTCTTGCTTTTTATCACATAGCTTTGTTTTTGGTTATGTAGTTATTTCAAAGTTGTGAACCAAGCAGTGGTCCGTCCAGCATCAAACAAGATGGTACCTCTCACCCTTCCACTTTTTCTTTCTTTGATGACTAACATGTTTCTTGAGTGCATAGCGATTTTCTGCAATTCTAGGGTTCCTCACATTGCTGGCCTCTTATGCATTATAAAAATATATTATTTATCGGTCTTCACACCACACTACGTCTGTACTAACATATCACATTATACACTTTGACCATGTCCACTTTTGTATAAATTTGGACTGTTGGACTGTTGGTTGAATTTAAACATGAATACCTAGTTTTGGTGATCTAGGAATTGGCATGTGTTATCCTTCAAAATTGTTAATTTTCCTGTTCGACCTTGTCTGAGAAGGTTGAAGCTTTAGCCTCATGCAACGGGAGTTTGTTGGCAATAATATAATGGAATAGTGCAATGAAAATATCTTGGAGAAACTTGAATGCTGAACCAAACAACCACCAAAGGAAGTGGAATAAGAGATCTCAATTGTAACATGCAAAGATGAAAGGAGATAAATGGAACAATTCAATTATCTTACTTTACCTCGTTTGCTTCCTATTGCCTTCTTATTATTGTTTTTTGGTTTATTTTGTATCAAATAATGAATACATGGAGGAACATTTTCATGGTAAACTATGAAAAATATCTTTTTATTTTTCAATGCTTGAATTCTTCTTGAATGCAACATTTTGAGGGGAGAATCTTGGTAGGTTTTTACTATTTGAAATGCTTTGGTTTGAGAATCGCTGTACTGGTGGTTATTTTCCTATTGTCATCAGGATGATCCAGAGATGGAAGCAATTAGGCAGAGAAGAATGCAAGAGTTGATGGCACAACATGGCATTGTATGTCAATATTCTATCAATGACTTCACATTTATAACAGTATCACTCAGCTTATTACCTTTCATTCTTTTGACAGACAAATCAACAAAACTCAGGCCAGCAGAAAGCACAAGAAGAGGCAAAAAGGTCAGATTTTATTCCTCATGTGACAAGTATATAATTTTAATTATAGCATCATTTGGATCAAACAATGTATTCCTCTTGATAATCCACCCTAGCTTATTTACATGCCACTTTTTTGAGTTTTAGCACTTGATAGCTCATTTTGAGCTAACTCTATTGAAAATTTTATTATAGAGAAGTAGATGAACAAAGACAACTGATGCTAAGTCAACTCTTGTCTGTTCAAGCACGAGAAAGACGTAAGTGATCCAAGGTGCCTTTCGTTTATCAGTTCTGGATGTTGAAATTAGATGTTTTTTGAGCATTTGATTTGGCATCCATAAAATGCTGCATGCTTTTTACATGTTAAATGAGCTTCATAATGTTATTTCTGCTTTTTGGAATGTTTAAATCATGTTAATTTCATTGCAACTTATGTTTTTAGGCATTGTTTGATATAAGGTTAAAGGATATAAGATTCAAGTTTGTTAACTAGTGTGAATAAGTGTAATCATTACATTTTTAGTAAGACTGAGATTGGATGAAAATGTAATAATTACACTTATATTCACACTAGTTAACCAACTTTAACATTTTTGCAATCCATTGTCGCATTTTAGAGCATTCATTCTTTTTTATTGTTTGATTTATTTGACTACTAGTTCTAACATACTTTGGTAGAACATTTTCGATAAATGCTCTTCTTACTCCTTTCCCTAGAGTAGAGATCTCTAAGGAGTTCTTGTTGGCCATTTGCCTCCAATGCATTGTTTTGATCATTCTCACCCATTCTCTCAATTGTCATGGAGATTTACAAGGCTATTGATAGATCATTTTGTAACACTTTGTTGAGTTCGACATTGGATCACAATATATCGTGAACAACATATATAAATAAAATTTATAGAGCATATAGAGTTTAGATTTATTACAACAACATAAATATAGCTCAAATAACATTTATAAAGAAAGATGATCTAATAGAAAATATTCAAGTTCATCACAAAAACCTCCGAAACGGAAAAAAAATAACTTCAAAATAAAAGTAACTCCAAGCACAAGTACACCTTTATAAACTGCTACTATTGCTATCAATCTATTAACTACTTCCCTGTAGATGAAGAAAATTAATGGAGTGACGTAGGAATGCTCAATAAAGAATTATTATCTTTAAACAATATAAGAGTTTAACAAATAAAAGATGATAATAAAATCAATAACAGTAATAACAATAATACAGCAATCATAATAATAGCGATGATTAGAAAAATCAACATCCATAATAAGAAATAAATCAATATAAAAATGATCATTGCATTCATAACAGTCAATGATTACAGACAATAATTATGGATTTTCATATCCATCTTATAGAGATGACCACATTTTTCACCAGATAGGGTCGAATCAATATACACGTAAACCAGCCTATGAGTGTGGTTAGATTCTATATTAAGTAGAGTTGTATTATGTTGTATTCCCAATTACTAATGGAATGGTGATCATATGTAGTTACACAACAAATCACATTCCGTAACATTCAGGAGATCAGTTACTGTCACGTTTGACAGTCTTGCTAATTCTTTATCAAAGTAAGAAATCGTTGACTGATATCAGCCTAATAAAATCCTAATGTATGTGTTTTCTAATATACTAAAGACTCAACTAAAATAAATATCCAGTCAAAATTATCAATAAATAAAAAGAAATTGACTCGATCTATACATCAAACTAAATTAGTTAGAAAAAGAAAGATATGAAATTATCAATAAATTCAGTAAGAAAAATTAAGGCCAACGACTCCTGAATCATTAAAATCAGAGTTTAAATATAGAAGTAATGGACAATCGAATGTAATTATGCAATTCAGTCCCCCAAAATAAATATAATTATACCTTAATCTTCTTAGTATCATTTGGATAGAATTTAGTAAATATGTAGTTTAACAGAAAACTCTTTGAATCATTCTAAATTATAATTTAATCCTCAAGATAATTAATTTCAACCAATTTATACTTCAAACCTCAAAATATTCAGATTATCAATTCCAATTATTTAACCAACACTTTCTCTTATAAGACCCAAATAAATCATAATGCAGCCCTCATAATAATTTTCGACATAAGTCCTTAATAAGATTAATTTTCAATCAAAGTAAATTATACTCAAGTCTCTATCCATCCTCAAAATTATAAATCCAACATTTATAATTCCAATCCAAGCAAATTTTGCATTAAACACCACTTAATTAATTTAATTTATCAACCAATCCACTAAATTCATATTATTATCAGATTGAACTAATAATCCATCAATTGATCTAATTAAATCAATTCACATTGAACTTAACCCATATTTTTGTATGTCAAAAAATTATGCCTCAAAATCATTCTTAAATTATTTCAAAATATTCAATTTAAAATGAATACAATTCAATCTAAGCCATTAACTTAGAACTTATTACTTGATCTAGCCAAACCAAGTTATCACCTGAATCATGATCCAATTGAATTCAATCCAATTGAGCCAACACAAAATCAAAACCAAGCCTAACTAAAATCCAAACCCAAATCAAAACCCTTCATCTTCTTCCTCATTCAAACCCTAACCCTACCCTATCCACCCCCTACTACACTACTGCCACTACGCTGCCCGTCGAACATGCGCAGTCCACCAAACATGCGCTATCCACCCAACCAGCATAGCTGCGCAGCCTGCTTGATCCACGCCACCAACTGCTGCCGCGCGCATTGCTCGTGGCACAATGCCATGTGTTGCCATGGGTGCTGCTTGCCACGTGCAATAGCACCGAGCATGATCGCTGGTGCTGGTGTAGTGCATGGCCGCCAGTGCTGTTGCATGTGCCCCACGCTGTCACCCTGGCTGGCCGCTCTTCCAAGCTTTCCCCCTCAAGTTCTACTATCATGGTGGAGAAGAAATGCAAATTTGCAAAGACGCCCCTTTAAAACTTCCATTCCTAGCAAAATACCTCAAATCCTTAAATATTCTCATAAAAGTCTTTTTTTTAAAAAAAACTATCAAATCAAGATCCCCACATTAACATAATATCCAAAAATTAAGATCATATGTGAGTCCAACCAAGTTTCTATAAAGTTTTGCTTAAATTTAAATTATTATTTCTGATCTAAATCTCATGAGGGTTAGTAGGTTTAATTTTTACACTAACATATGATTGTCTCAAGGTAAAACGATAGAAATTTAAAAGAAAGAATTTCACCTATCTCGAAATTCAATAGTGATTGTCTTTAATGTTCTCGTTGCCCTGCATGTCCTCGCTGTGATCACTCCTCCCCCCACTTTTAGACAAATTTTCGATTAAAAAGAGATTTAGCGTAGAAAAAGATATATTATCTTTTTATTAGCAGATAAAATAAATTTTATTTTCAGACTCTAAACATTCGATAATGGGTGGTTACAAAACTACATGAGTTGAAAGTAGTGGGTGGTTACTGGGTCATGGGTTATTGGGCCCAGTTAATGAGTAGTTACACATTTACTTCAAAATTAGCACCATTCCTTGGTTGTTTATTAAGGATACAGGATTTTATTAGAGAGATAAAAACTGGCACAGCTGAAGGGCTTTCCAGAAAAATGAGCAATCAGTTGATGGCCAGTTTTATAGACAGGCTATGTCAGCTTTGAAGTTGACCATCTTTTAAGTTCTTGCTTATTCTCAATAATGAGACCTGAATCTGTTATATATCGCATGCACAGACACAGATTAATATACAAATTTGTCATTTGGTCTGCTGATTTTTTAGTATATCAAAAAACTGACAGATTTGTTACTTCTAAAACTCCACTACTAGCATCCTAACTGCCAAATTGTTAAGAGCTTTAATATTAAGAAATGTAGTACGTTGACTGTGTGGTGTATGTAGACCTCTCATCCTTTCCAGTTGCTACGGAACCTTATCTTCATAGTTTTGTAAGGGATAAGAATTGCTTCTTTGTATACCATTTTTACCTAGCCTGCTATTTGCTTTGCAAGTATGATATGGGCATCATCTGTATATCCATTACCAAGAGCTACAAGTTTGAGTTCTTTATTGATTTTCCTAACAGTTGCTCGGATTGCTTTGGTCAAACCTGATAAGGCACGGGGGGTGGAAGATGTTCTTCTTAGAGCTGGTCAAATGGGTCAAATAACTGAAAAGGTAGCATAGTTCTGTAAAGTCTCCCTCTTTTTTTTTTAAAGAGCTGCTTCTCGTTTTGGACTGGTACTATTTCTATTTTTGTCTTGTTAACTTACCTTGTGCCTGTGGTTTTTCTAATTCCTTTTATAGGTGTCTGAAGAGAGGCTTATATCACTGCTTGAGCAGATCAACAACCAGACCAGCAAACAAACCAAAGTCACAGTAAGTTTTTAAAAATTGTTTGACATACCAAATCCAGTTTGATGTCTTTATGGCATTTCATTTGATGATTTTGTTCTAGTTTCACATTATATTTATAAGGTTTGGAATGCTGTCTTTGTTAATGACATTAACTTCCCCTTGTTCCCCAGATTCAGCGCCGGCGCAATGTTCTTGAGGATGATGACTAGTTCACAGCCATGGGTCGAAATGTTCTGTTACTTTAGAGGACTGTTCTGTTGATGTACTTATGATAATTGTAAGTTTTTATTTTTGGTCTACTTTTGAAAAGCGGGATCTTGATCCTGACCGCTGATTTATTACTGCTAGTGAAGTTTGGGTGCTAAATCTATACGTTTGATTAATCCATTTCGAATCGGACTTTATGTTGAGTTGGAACCTTGGATACTGTTGGCGTGTACTGATTATTTGGGCCAAGTTGATGCACTATTCTGCCTTGAACCGTGAGTTTAATGTAATAGATGTATAAAGCCCAAACAGCCCTTGAAATGGATGATTACTGTTTTTGCTTATGTTGAGATGTCAAGCAGCTTCTGACAAGAATAAAGTTGGTTGTGCTGTGTTCTTGATCTCAACATAAAAAATATGTTGATTACAATCAAGTTTAATATTTAACCAAACTAGGCTTGTATGTACAATAATGAGGGTGCTGTGGTAACTAGCCCTGCTACAGAACGAATTATGTTTTAATTATATTTCATATTGGCATCTGACAAATGAAATTTTCAAAACCTCCCGCGAGCAGAAGTTCAAGATTTTGCTGGACATAAGCAGATACGAGATTATAGATCAGTAACAATTGTAGTTTTAAATAAGATTTTAAATTCCGGTCAAATTGTAGTCGTAGTTTTGAATTAATCCAACACGTTTGGATTTAAATTTTGATTTAAAATTTTCAAAATATAGTATTTAATTTAATATATTATTTTTATATTACATCTTATTATTAGTCTTAAGGATTTAATCTCGAGTGATTTGCAAACTTACTGCGATTTTTTTTCTTTTTGATATTTTAAGTAAATTTTTACTAATTTTTTTATTTAACAATTTTTAGAAATACATCTATATTCATCTTTTCAATTTTAAAATTTTTTAATTTAAAGTCAAATTCTAATTAAAAAAATAAAAATTAAATTTGACCAAAACCAAAATGAATTGGTAAATATTTTTTATTTAACTTTATATATTATTTTTATTTTATTAAGTAAAGTTTGATAAGATGGTTAAATTTATGAGTCAATACATAAGTGACCCCTGGTTTGAATATTGACTTTTATAATTTTTTTATATTCTAGAGACTTTTTATTGAAAATTATGTATTTAATAATTTAAAATATATATGTACATTTTTTGCGTTTTTTTATTTATTTCATAATATTTTAAATTTAAAGTTATAGTATTGTAATGAAATTAAAAAATAAGTTGGTAGAAACTGAAACGAAATTACGATCAAAATGATCAAAACTTATTAATTTTGGTGGTGTGAAACGAAAACTTAAAAACCTTAATTAGCCCGTTGTGACCTAATATTTTATAAAAGAAATATTTTTTGTTTGTTAGAAATAAACAAAAAGGCGTACTAGGTGGACATATCTCGCGGTTCGGATTTGATCGAAAACAATGGGCGGTTTTCCCAAGCCCCGAGAAAACCCATGACTGCTAAATTTTTAGGTGAAACCACCGGCGAGCGCCAAAACCCATCCATCGATGGCGCGCAGAGACTCGAAACCGGCGGCACACCCACAACTTTCCTTAACCAATACGGACCGAGCGAGAGAGAGAGAGAGAGAGAGAGAGAGAGAGAGAGGAGAGAGAGGAGTGCATGAGGGGCAGGAACGAAACATCACGCGCCGAAACGGTATGCGGCATCTTTTTTCCTCCTGTAGTTAGTTGGCTGGGGATTTAATTTTGGGAGTAACGGCAGACCTCATTCATCGAAAAAAAGGAAGGAAGAAAGGAAAAAAGAAAGAAAGAAAGAAGCATTGCAGCAAGACTTTCTACTTTCGGTTCGGCTTTATATTGGGTCACATGGACGAAGGCGGCAGTGGCATGCCCAGGAGACGAATCATGGCCGGCAGCGGTGGCAGCGGCAGCATTCCGCCCTCCGGAATACTCGGGTTGGAGATGCCCCTCCACCAGCACCGGCACCAACACCAGAAGCAGCAACTCTTATCCCTCCCTGCCCAACCGCGCGAAGCTGATCATCGCCAGCTTCCGCAAGCCATCGGACAGATAGCCTGTGGCACCACCACCTTCAGTGCCCGGGGTGCGGGCAGAGGGAAGCAGCAGCCCACGTTGAGTTCAGAAGAAGAGCACCCTCGATTCAGCGATGTGGCCGCCGCCGCCGCTGGTGAAGCCACTCTGGCAAAGACTAGTTTTGTACGGACGCCGTATCCGTGGCAGAGGATGAAGTGGACGGACAGTATGGTCCGGCTTCTGATCATGGTGGTCTACTGCGTCGGGGACGATGGAGACGTGGATGGCGGCAGGGACCCCCAACACAACACTCTCGGAGGTACCGCGGGCAAGGGCAGGAAGGCGGCCCCTTCCACGGGGCAAGGGCAAGGACAAAGGCAGGGACAGGGTCAACAACAGAAGAAAAGCAAGTGGAAGTCGGTGTCGAGGGCGATGATGGAGAGGGGCTACTGTGTGTCGCCGCAGCAGTGCGAGGACAAGTTCAACGACTTGAACAAGCGGTACAAGCGGGTGAACGACCTGCTGGGGAAGGGGAAGGCGTGCTGTGCGGTGGAGAACCAGTCCATCCTTGACTCAATGGACCACCTGTCCTCCAAGGCGAAGGAAGAGGCCCGCAAGCTCCTCAACTCCAAGCACCTCTTCTTCCGCGAGATGTGCGCCTATCACAACAGTGGTGGAAGCACCACCATCACCACTACTGCTGCCGCCGCCGGCGGAGGCCCTCTGCCACCCACTCCTGCTCTGATGGACCAGGCTCAGCAACAGCACTGCTTCCATCAAGTTTCTGCTGCTGCTATCATGAGTCTTGGCGCGGTGAGGTTAGCGGGGGCTGTGGACGACGAGGTCATGATCAACAGGCACACAAAGGGGCGCCAGGATGATGAAGATGAAGCAGACAATGAGCTGGCGGCTGACGACTCCGACGAATATGGAGATGCGGATGACGAGGAGGATAACGAAGATGACGACATTCATTACAACTACAAGTATAAACACCGCTCTCGTAATCATACTACACACGAGGAAGGAGATATTGGAGATGAGGACGTCAAGACTGGAGGAATTTCAGGCTCGAAGAGACCGAGGAGGTTGTCTTTCGTGCATTTGACCTCGTCAGGATCGTCACTGTCGCTGTCGCTGTCGCTGTCATCCCCTTCGTCTGTGTCGACCTCAATGCGGCAGCTGAGAACCGAGCTGATGGGGATGACAGCAGGGGGCAGCGAGCAGCAGCAACAGCAGCAGAGGCAATGGCTGAGGAGCAGGGCTACAGATCTGGAGGAGCAGCGGGTGGGACTCCAGAGTGGGGCCTTTGAGTTGGAGCGCCAGCGATTCAAGTGGGTCCGCTTCAGCAGCAACAAGGAGAGAGAGCTAGAGGGGATGAAGCTAAAGAACGAACGCCTGCGGCTAGAGAATGAGCGCATGCTGCTGCTGCTCCGCCAGAAGGAACTCGAGCTGCTCAACGACATGGTCCCCTTCCTCTCTACCGACGCTCAGGAGCAGCTTCCTCAAGCAAGAAGCAAGCTCCGGCTTCCAGAAACGCTTCACGAATCGCTAACCCAACCAGCACTGCCATAATATTTACTCGATAGAGTCGATTCATTTGTATGTTTCTTTTCTTGGCCACATGCATGTCATGCAACACCGCTCCTTAGGGTCTATTGTTATTATATTTTAGTGCTGTTGCTAATTTATAGTAGACAAAATGGTTGGTAATATAAAAAATTATTATTATTATTATATAAAAATTAAAAAATAATTTATAATTAAGGGGTTAAATTATATAGAGATATTTAAATAGTTATAACTCTCTCCTTTAAACTTTGATTTTGATAATTTAGAAGTCATTAAACTCAATTTTTCATACTGATTTTATTGGTGGTTTTAAATTTTTTTTTTAATGATATCTTCTAACTGATTTGTGATCGAGTCGATTTTTTTTATCATTCAATAATTTTAACTCAATATTTATTGTGGTTGAGCGTTTGAAGAAAAGTAATTGTAAGACTCAATGGACCATTAAGATAGTAGACAAACAATAAGCTTAGAACTGATAATAGTTATCTTTAATATCACATTAATAAAATACAGAAATTAAAATTAGGTTAAATATAATAACTGACCCAAGTATTTTTCCAAAAAGCTGAAAAAAGCAAAATCCTTAACAGACAGTTGTACATCCATGAAATTATTATCCGTTTTGTCCAAAAAAAATTAAAATAATAAAATAATTACCGAGATGGCACCAAAAAATTCTATACTCAGAAGTTCAATGCTCCAACTCCATAAACTTTATGCCTTCCACTGTCTCACGAGCAGCGTAGCAAGCGTGACAATGGTCAAGCCTCCCCAAATACTTCAAGATTGATTTATTTGAGGCATTTGAGCAGCGATGTGGTCTTGCAAGCCTGACTATGGTCAGGAGATGCTCCCTTCCAAAAATAAATCCCGAAAAATAAATCCACATCTACCAAAAACAAGACAAAAACACAACTAGCTTTGTTGGAGCAAATACTTAAAGGGTGCGGGGGATCTGCGAGGATGGAAAAGGCCCCGTTAACTATGATTTATTGGCTTGCCTGCTTATCAATATTTTTTTAAAAATAATGTCTAATATCTAGACAGTCCACATACTTCAGATGCACCAGTGATGCAATTTATGCATGTTAAAGAGGATGTAAACCATGTCTTCCACAATCTTTTTGCTCATTTGCAAAAAAAAAACTATTTAAACCATACTATTACACCTTAAGCACCCCTTATTGACGGTAACAAAAAGTACATAATCTTTTTGTGACCTTAACATGAAAAAAGTTGAAGCTAAGAGAATTTGGAACAAGGTGCCAAAGCAACTGACGGACAAATGGAACAAAAGAATCATTGACAGATAAAAATTTTACAAAAGAGAACCTATTGCAGAGATGAATGGAAAATGAAAATGTTGTGGAAGAAGACATCTGTAGGCAGTAAGAAGGAACACATGAAAAATTTACCATTTGAGTTTTGCTGTTTATAGTGCATCGTTAATTGCTGCAGCCAGTTCACATGATCTGAAGTTCATCAATGCTTACCGTTGCAAAGCCGCCAAAAATAATTGGCAACGACAGTTCAGTGTAGGCTTCTCTTGATCAGTAGTCAAGGTGACAAATGCTTTCGCCTTGAGTGAAAATGAATGCCCTTTTTTGTTGAAAACCTGCAATTGGCAGCCCAATATATCCAACACCCCCAGCACAAAGAAGACGCCCTATTAAGGACAACCAGAAATGGCAAACTTTAGGCTTTGGGGATGACACAGACAGCAGATTAACACGTAACCAAATCCACATGTTTTTCTCAAGCAGATTTCCTTTGTCATCTGCATGAAAGTAAAAATCATCCATATTCTGCTTTTCATTTGCCAAATGCTGTTTCTCGCTTACGGTTTGAAGAGCACACAAAGGGTAGTAAGCTATTGGCTACACAAACACACACAGACACATATCGCTCGCTGACTCTGTCCATGGGCTCAGAGCAAGCAAAGCCGGGAGTCAACATTCTATCTTCCAGGAAATCAAATGCGAAAAGCCCAAGCAACTGAAACAACTCAATAGTTGAATATGGGTAGTAAAAGAATGCAATCTCAGTAGCTCACGCGACCATCTTCAGTGGTGGTGGTGGCGAATGAAGGCGAGCGGGATGCACGAGGGTCTTCCAGATCCTCTGCAAGTGGCGATTGCTCGACCCTTATTTCTTCAATCATCTTCGCCACCTCAGTTATTGCAGGCCGCATATCAGGCTGCTGGGCCACACAGGCAAGCGCCACATGGAGCATGGCCACCATCTCCCCCTCAATGTTCTTGTAACGCATTAGCTCCGCGTCAAACACCTCGGCCGTCCACTCTTCCCGCACCACTGATCGCACCCAGTCGGGCAGATTGGCCCCAATATGTGTTCTGCCGGAAGCAGGCACAGGATGCGGCGGCGGAACCCTTCCAGTGAGCACTTCCAGCAGCAACACCCCAAAGGCGTACACATCTGCCTCCTGAGTCAGCCTCTTGCCCTCAGCCTGCTCCGGGGCCCTGTAGCCACCGAGCCTGGCAGTGGTGTGCGCGGGGTTCAGTAACAGAGCCAGGCCGAAATCAGAGACGCGGGCCACTCCGTTCTTGTCGAGGAGAACGTTGGAGGACTTGATGTTGCCGTGCGGGATCCTGGACGAGCTATACTCCTCGTGTATCCGTGCCAGCCCGCGAGCGGCTCCCAGAACTAGGCTGATCCTCGTTGTCCAGTCCAGTGGCAGTCTACCAGGTCCTCGATTTTCTACAGTAATAAAAAATTTATTATTTCTCTTCAAGTATGGCCGTCTAACAAGAAGATGACTGATGCTGCAGGACAGATCACTAAAATGAGCAGGCGGAAAGAGAAAAAGAGATCTTTACCGTGGAGCAGGGAGTAGAGGCTGCCGTTGGGGAGGTAGTCGTAGATGAGCAGCTTCTCCTGTTTTGCGTAATAATATGCGCGAAGAGTGACGAGGTTCGGATGCCGCAAGCGGCCGATGATGCCCATGTAGCTGTCGAAGTCCTTTCTTGGACAGGGATTAGCATCGCGTAGCCGCTTCACTGCTACCATGCACCCATCCTCCAACACAGCCCTGTACACGGTCCCCAGCGTCCCTTTTCCTAGCATCTCCGCCGACGCCCGCAGGAGGTCCTCCAGGTCGAACCGCTTCCTCCTCCCCCTTTGTTCCCGGCCGCTTCCATCGCTGCCTGAGGTGCCATCATCCTCCTCGAAAAACACTAGCTTGCTCTGTGCAGCCATGGACACTTCATCGCTCACCCTTGCGCCACCATCGATGCTTTTCTTCCTCTCCTCAGTGGTGTAGGACCCATCATATTCGCCACTGTTCCTCTTATCCTCCTCCTCCCGGCTTCCATCAAATTGTCTGGCACAGAGAAAGGCCACCAGTAAGGAGATCACCACCAGGAGAAGCAGGGTATTGCCTACAACGATCCCGACTTTTGCTCCGGTGCTCAATCCCTGTTTTCTTCCTCCTCCGTGGTCTCCCACGCTCCGTCCCCGCCCACCTGCATTTACCGATGGTGACTCCGGCATGGAACTAGGATTCGAGGGCACTACTGTCTGAGAAGACGCGGAGGAGGACGGAGGAGGCTCCTGTGGCCGGGAGGAACAGAGTGGCAATGGGGCGCTGGATCCACATAGACCAGCATTGCCAACGAGAGATGCTAGCCCGTACTTGGTGCGCATGCTTTGAGGCACGCTTCCATATAGCTCGTTGTTGGAGGCGTTGAACTCCTTAAGACGAGGGAGCGCATTGGAAAGGTCGGGAACTGGCCCTGACAGGAGATTGTTCTCGAGGCGCAGAGTAAGGAGACGAGAGAGGTTCGCGAGGCCAATGCCCGGGATAGGGCCGGAGAGGTCGTTGTCAGAGAGGTCGAGGCGGACGAGGCGCTTGAGTAGACCGATGGACGGAGGAATGGGGCCCGAGAGATCGTTGTGGGAGAGGTAGAGGAACTTGAGATTTAGCAGGGAGGGGAGGAGTGGAACGAGGGTGCCGTTGAGCCGGTTGTTGTGGAGATCGAGAACACGGAGCTGGTCCAGATGAGAGAGGGAGTCAAGTGGACCCCGAAGGTCGAGGGAAGGGAGGGCGAGGGAGATGACCCGACCGGTGCTGGAGCAGCCGACTCCACGCCAGCGTCCTTTGCAGGCGTCCGGGGTGCTCCAATTGGGCGAGAGGTTGCCGTGGACATCGGCCCTGAACCTGAAGATGGTCAGAGCATCAGTGTCGCTGGGCTTGCGGTTCAGCTGGGGCCCTGTCTGCTGGGGCAGCACCTGCCGGACTTGTAGCAGCTGCAGCACCAGGAGGAAGTGGAAGTAAACCAGATGACAGCGACGACCAGGAGGACCTAGAAGCTCGTCATCTTCCTTGGAGGACAAGAGAGCCTTCATGTCAACGACCCAATGTTGGCAGTTGTGGGAGATCAGCCGAACTTCAGTTTGAGCTCGGGAGGAAGAAAGAAGAAAAGGGAATAAAGAGCAGAAACCCCTGCTGCTTCCTGCTTTGATTATTTAGTATTGTTTCTTCTTCTTCTCTTTCTTCCCCAGTAAAAAAAGGTTGGTGTGGCGTGATTGATGGCCATCGGCGGGAAGATACATTTTCAAAAAGTTGAAAGGAGATAGAGAGGCCTGGTATAACTTATTAAACAACACACTAGCTAGTTTAAGTTTTTCTTTTCTTTTTTTTCAATCAAAACATTTCGAAATGAAAGACGAGGACAGACAAACAGGTTGGTAGATAAAAGAGAAATCATCATGGCCTTGAATAACGCACCCACTCTTCTAATTAATTGTATCTGAGAATCAAATCAATCACTAATTACTCCTCCGCATTGCTTCTAACAGGCTTTTCTGCTGCTTGCTGTTGACGATGATATTTAAAGGCAGCGAAGTTAAAAGAAAGCGTCTGCGTTGGATAAGCCAAGTGAGAACAAGTTCAATATCGCGTTTATTCTAAAATAAGGCGACAATAAGATGGGATAAGTTTGTCCTGGATTATCTATGTATAAACTATAAAGACTACCGAAAGGCATAACATTATGCCTTAACCAAATAACAAGAAAAAAAAAAGAGTAACTAAATAAAAGGGTGCATACAGTGATGATGACCTCGCATGGAAGGGGGTGTCCCTTCATGCGTCTCTCTCTCATTGATATGTTATGATGAGTGAGCGCATGCAATGCCGTGGGGATTATTGTGCCCACCTGCTGTTTTATCGCGCCACAATCATGCCAAGCACAGCAGTTGGTTTATCTTTCTTCTTAGGAGACAATTGTCATCAAACCTGTATTGTATGCAACCACTGACCGACCTTTTCCAGAGAAGCAACGCTCTGTTTCCTTTAGTCAATGTGATAATCTAACAAAATGATGGGGCAGCAAGTGATCTCCCATAAACAGCTTGATCACCGAAGATTTCGCCAAAATGACCTAGCACGAGCTCGATTGGTGATGGTGATGTAGCAGCCCATAAATCACAGTACATCACCACCACCGCACCCACATCATCATCATCGTTCATGTCCATCTCCTTTTGTCGGTCAATAAGAGGAAATTATGCAAGGAGAAAAAGGAGGAGAGCCTGCCACTCTCACACATTTTACTCTGTAGCCGCCTTGAGAGCATCATACCATTTTGTGCCTTCCTTTTAGGTCTCCCAGAAGATTGACGAGGGCCGTAGAAAATCCAGTTTGAAACTCCTAAGCTCTCCAGCCATGTTCCAATCAAACTTGCTGCCAACTTGAACTCTGTTTTGTTTTACGCTACAAAATATTCAGACTTTGATACTTTCCATCCAAAGAAAGATCAGAAACTACAAAAGTTCTACAAACAGCAACATATCCAAAGCACAGTCATATTGATGAACATTATGTTTCAAACTAGTTAAAACTGAAAAAGACTAAGAACTAACTTTATCCAGTTTTGGTTTGGCTTGTAGGACCTGAAGTAGATGGTCCTCCTTTCTTCTATTCACAACATTTCCATTTACCATAGGTTATTTATATCAGTAGTTGTTTTGATAGAGTACTACTAGATAAAAAATCAAAGAGACTGCCCATTTCTCTAATCTCTAGATTTGTTAATTGCCCGATTCAAAGGCAGAGCGGTAATGAAACTCTGACAAGGAAGCAAGCATGTGACCCAAGCATTGTCGTTGAAATGAAAAACTCAGGCATATTTGGAGAAATAATGATCATATAATAATCGAGATTTTGCAATAGAAAATAAAAAAGAGGTTTGTTATGGTTTTGAAATCTTAAATGTGCCAATGCAAGGGTAAATGATTTTTGGAATCACGGCCAGGATATTGGAAACTCTAACCTACATACTCTTGGAAAAGCAAGATATATAGTGAAGGTATCAGTACAGCACTGACATTTTCCTAACACAAACCAAGGTTCATTAAATGCGAGAGCAAGCAAGAATATGTCCACTATCACATTATCCTGAGCTGCCCCAATATCTTTGGGCGGAGAGTCCTGTTCCTTTAATCTAGAATGAAAATAACAACAGCACAGAAGGATCACAGCAGTGCAAATTAAACAAATAACAAATGCTTGGCTACTCGCTAATGTCCACTAGTTGGGAAGAGCTTGTTTGGTTGGTCAGAGACTGAAAGAAGTATTGCAAAAGGAAATACAAGCAAATATACAATCTGTCTTCTGCTTTTCTTTACGGAAGTATACAACCAACCACTATCCAGTATCCACCACCATTAAGAAACTGCATTTTACTTTCTTTTCACTGTTAAGGGTAGCTGTCAGGCTACATCACCATCCATCAATAAGTTTGCAATGGAACAATGATTTCATCATATGATTTTCACAACACAATAAGAAGGAACACCTAAGTAAAGAAAAACCACAGTAAAATTCAAACAGTTTTACATAATTAACTCTCAATATAAATTATTCAAGATAAATAATCCAAATGACATCTTGTACACGTATAAATCCTTATTACAATCCGTAATTATTTAAAAGGATCAACTTATAATAGACGGACTAGCTAGCTCTCATTGATTTTCCTCTAATGCTGTTCAAACACCAATGTTGTCACTTAAAAAGGAATAAGCAATACTACATGAGTATATCAACCTACTTAGTAGATTACTCCCCCACTCTCATTCCAATGAAACAATATCCAAAATAATCAATTAAATAAGAAAGGAGAAGTCATAGTGTCATCCTTTTTCTTCACGAAAAGCACTAGAGCACTCCAATGTGATATGCTTGGATAAATAAAGTCTTTT
Organism: Trichopus zeylanicus subsp. travancoricus; assembly: GCA_005019695.1. Lineage (NCBI taxonomy): Eukaryota > Viridiplantae > Streptophyta > Magnoliopsida > Dioscoreales > Dioscoreaceae > Trichopus > Trichopus zeylanicus. The sequence goes on from RXID01015096.1 coordinate 41,348, forward strand.
ATCCAATAACTCTTGTAACTGTTTCATTAGCTCTTCTAATTTAATTAGTGTTATTGTGTATGGAGCTTTAAAAATAGGAGTCATCCCTAGAATCAACCTAATGCATAACTCTACTTCATTTCAGGAGGTAACTCTGGCAGTTCATCCAGAAAAATATTTGAAAACTCTTACATCATTAGTATACTTGCAAGAGATGATGTTTCTGCAAGATCCTCTGAGACAGAGACCAAGTAACCTTGACATCCCTTCTGCAATAATTGTGAAGCTTGCATTGTCGAGATAATGATCAGTGGTTCCTCCTTGATTCCCAGCAATTATAAAGATGATATTTCTGGAGGATGGAAACTAACAATCTTACTAAAATAATCTACACTAGTACGATAAGCTGCAAACTAATCCATGTCAAGTATTACATCAAAATCATTAAATTTTAAAATAATCAAATCAACAGAAAGGTCATGCCCACTGATTCCAAGAGTGCAACCTCTAAGGATCTTTTGAGCTACTAAAGACACCATTGATGGCGTCCTCACACTCAAAATGGATTCCAACCGTGTAGCATACACATTTAGTCTTCTAGTAAAGTATGGTATAATAAAATTGTGTGTAAACCCAAAATCAATGAAAATGCATGCAATAATACTACAAATCTCTACCATACCTCAAATGATATCACTGGAAGCTTGAGCATCCTAACAAGTAAGTGCAAACAAGCAAGCTATTTTCGGCTTCTTTTCTAGAGTAGTCTCCCTTGCTGATGTCTATTAGGGCAATTTCTTAACTTGTGGCCTAGTTAATGACACGAATAACATAGGCACACTCCATTGGAACTTTTTGTATACCCATGTGCCATGTGATCTTTACCCCTGCATAGGTAGCAGTGTGGAGCCTTTAGAAGTTGTGGTGCCTTTGGCTTCTTCTCTTCCACCCTATGCTACTTAGCAAGTTGTTGGTGATGGCTCTCAACTTTGTTAGGTTGTCTTTGACAATTTTTTTGTTTAGCATCCTTTCAACTCTAAACTTTACCATGACACTTTCCACTGACAAAGCCTTACTCAGTACTACAATGAAGGTTTTTAACTTAAACACTTCCACTCTTTCACAAATCGTAAACCTCAATCCGTTCATAAATAATGTCACATTTTGCACATCTGAAGGCACGAATTCTAGTGATAAGCTAGCAATGCGCTCATACTCAGCTTCCTACTATACAACAGTTTGGCATGCTTGTTTTAGGTTGAGTAGCTCCTGTTGCATGTCTACTTGAACTAACTTTGGAAAGTACCTCTCCAAGAAAATCAACTGCTCCCAAGTAAGCTTTGCATTATCACCCCCTAAGGCAGGGTAGGCAGTGTTCCACTAGGCTTCTGCATTGCCTTTAAGCCGATAATTGACGAAGTTAACATTCTCTTGATCATTACACCCCACGACTCTAAAGATCTTCTCAATCTTGTAGAGCTCATTATCTACTGCAGTGGCACTAGGTTTGCCTCCCAATGCCGTTGGTGCTAAGTTCATAAATTGCGTAAGCTTTGCATTTGCACCTGCATTGTTGGCAGCTAAACCTGCTTGTTGGAGTAGCTGCATCATAGCTTGTAGTATAACCCCACTATGTGCTGCCAAAATCTCTGGAATCCTAAGGATCTCTAGTGATCCTGTAACATTTGCTGGTTGAGCTAGGGTCCCAAACCTTACTCAATAAGGGATCTCTGTTGAGTCAAAGACTGGCTCACAATCTCCTTGTTAAGCCTATCCATGATGAGCCACATGTGGTCCACATTAGCCACATCCCCTCAATATAATAAATCTGAACTAAGGATTATATCCACATATTAGGTTCAACCAGTAATAGTAAAACCCATGCCATTAAATGAAAATTTTTTCAAATCCCACAGATCCTTAAATTGTGAGCTCTGATATCACTAGAGTTGTCACACTCGGCGCTATCCATCACTAGGCTTGCAACGGAACATGACATCATCCTATAACAATCACAATAACACAATAACACAATAAAAAGAAACATAAAGGTAAAGAAAATTCATAATGAAACTTGAACGATTTTACACAAATAACTCTTAATATAAATAATTCAAGGTAAATAATCTAAATAACGTCTTGTACATATATAAATCCTTATTATAATCCGTAATTTATTTAAAATGATCAATAGTCCCCCACTCTCATCCTAATAGAATAACATCAAGAATAATCAATTAAATAAGGAAAGAGAAATCATCAATAATCAACATACAACCCTTTAATGAAGATATGCATAACAACTGAAAGAAAAGTCTCTACCATAATACCAACCAAAGAATAAAATAATGGAGAAGTAATGCAACCGAGAACCAAGAAATAAGCAACTAATAAACTAACAGTATAGTCGAGGAGATATATATGGCAATCAAATCACCCCGAAAAAATTTCCAATTTCGGTATGGGTGTATTCTCAAAACTCTTTAAGAGTCATATCCACTTGTACTTCTCATAAATATTAAGTGGTGTCCACCCATTATAGTAAATATGTCTCTTCACCTCCGAAGATCAATAGTTATCACGTTTAATAATTCGCTAATTTTATAAAAGAATCACCCAATCAGAATTGGTCTACTTATTTTTGAGAATAGAGTAGTCCTAAAAATCAAATCAACTGCCAACAAATATAGAGAACAACTAAGAAAAAGACTATTACACTCAAAAAAATGTTTAGTCAAAACAGATAAGCTAAAAAGTTGATTTGAGATGTTTCAAAGTCAAAAATGAATTCTACTTAAAAGACAATTCCAACGCTGAATTCGGAGATCAAATAAAGTAGTTATGCAAAATAAAATTTTAAATATACAAATAGTCCTTTATTTATAATTAAACAGATTGTATAAATTTATTATAATTTAAAAATAATTTAAATTACTTTCTACTGGATATTTCATAAAAACCCCTCTAATATCAGCCAAATTTACGTTCACTTCCATGTCTGGTCCAAAGCGTGTGCGCCCTCTGCCAAGGCAGCTTGGCCAGGACAAGCCATTGTATTTGTTTTCTCCACTGTAAAATATAACATTATCAAATTGAAGAATATTCTAATAGGACTGGAGTCTCCCGTTTGGATGGCTGAGATGAAAAAGAGGCCAGTGGAGCTGTGGTAAAAAAAGAGACTTACTTATTTGTTCTGGTTAAACGTTCGGGGTGAAATTTTGCGGACATGTCAGCTAATAGGTTGGGGTAATACAGAAAAGAGCCCGCTTGACGGGAAGAAAATTTGGGTCCCTGTATCCGGAGTAACTTTTGATGGGGGTATCGGAACCATTGGATGAAAATCCAACGGTCCAAAATGAATTTAGACCCTCACATTTGAACTTGGGAGTCCAAATCCGGTCTGCGGATCGATGCATTTGCAGGGGCTGTACCGAATCATTCCCGGATCAGGACCACGAGACTCCGTTTCATTTGAAGCAAGGTTTTCGGTTTCGGTTTCGGTTTCAGTTTCGGGACCGGCCGAAACCGATACGTTTCGGCCGTTTCGGCCGTTTCGGTTTCGGCCGAAAGAATTTTTTAAATTATTAATTAGGCGTTGACCAGAGTTTAACTATATTTTGACTGTACTTTGACTTCAAATTAAAAATACGATAAAATATTAGAAAAAATTTGAAAAAATTTGGAAAATTATGAATGAATTTATACTTAATTTTACAATAATTTCAAATATTATTTAAGCTAATTAAAATTAATTTTGATAGTTAGTCACTGATATTGTCTGCTTTTAATATATATTAGTGTATTAAAAAAATATATAAGAGAATGATATGAATATGATTAAAATTTAAAAATTAACATAAGCAAATTTAACTTTTCATTAAAATGTATTTTACACATACATAATTTATAAATTCTAAAATAATACAACTAATCATCATAGTCATCATCAGTTGAGTTTTGAACATCTGGATGTGGAATTACAAATTTAGTACCTCGATGATCTGGACGAGCATTTATGAGCATATGAATTAAAACAATTAGCTCTACATGATTTCATGACAGCGGTTCTGAAGTATAACCATATATCAAAGGTCTAAAATAAAAATTATATTTTGACTAAAATTTAATTTAATTTTAATTATTTTTTAACTTCAAATTAAAAAATTATAATATATTTAAAAAATTTTAAAAATAATGAATAATTACGTGAATAATATTACGTACGTAAATAATATCTGATAGAAACCGATAAGGACGTCGAAATCAAATTGACGACAACACTGGCAATAATATTACGCCCCAGTGTAAGGTCAGTCTCATCTTACGGGAGTACGAGTTAAATTAGCGAGGGCACGAGATAGGACGACGGTAAACTAGTAAGTGCACAGGATTTTTGGGTTCGAACACAAAGCCGGCACGAGGTCCTCTCACGACCACAACCACCCCAACCCCCCCCACCCCCCCCCCCCTCACCCGCGCGACCTCGGCGAGCTCCCTACCCGCACGCCCCTGTCCGCCGGAAGCTCACGCCCAAGCCTCCGCCGCCGCCGCTCGGCCTGCCCGGAGCTTCCCCTCAGCCGCCTTGCCCGTCCCGGAGCTTCCCCCCGGCCCGCCTGCCCGCCCCGGAGCTCCCGCCCCCTAAACCCGCGTGAGCTCGGCGAGCTCACGACCGCCCCCCGCCCAACCCCCAGCACGCCCGCTCGCGCTCGAGCCCGTCGTCGCTGCCACCGCCCAGCCGGCGAGCTCTCGGCTCCCCGCTCTCTAGCCCAGCCTGTTTGTGGAGCTCCCGCCCCGCTGTGCGATCCGTGCGAGCTCCCAACCCGCGCGTGCGACCCCGGCAAGCTCCCGCCCTCCCGCGCGCGAGCCCGGCGAGCTCCCGCCCGCCCGCGCGAGCCCGGCGAGCTCTCGCCCGCCCGCGCGAGCCCGAAGATCTCCCTCCCGCGAGCGCGAGCCCGGCGAGCTCCCGCTCGCCCGTCGAGCTCCCGCTCCCGCGCGCTCCTGCTGCCTTCGTTGGCGTGAACAGTAATGAACAGTAATGAACAGTAAACCCTAATCCAAACGATATTAACGGTTTCGGCACGGATTCGGCTCGGCCGAAACGTTACGGATTCGGCTCGGCCGAAACGTTACGGATTCGGCTCGGCCGAAACGTTTCGGCTTCGACCGAAACGCCGAATCATGATTTGAAGTGAGAATAAATTTATTTCAAAATTCTTTTATAAAATTAATATTATTTATTTTATAATATAATTAAATTAAATTACTAAAAAAAATTAAATAATTTTCCGAAATTTTAATTATTAAAATATTAATTTTAATAAAAAAATAATTTATTATTTTTAATCGTGATCTTGATGTCATCCTGAATCGAAATGTGCCTAAGCGGCTTGGACTTGTGATGCAAACGCGTGGCACGGGAGGAGATGCCAAGACCTTCTACCGGCTTCCATTTCTTTCTGGTGACTTCTGCGTCTGGAGTTCTGGATTTCTTTCTGGTGACTTCTGCATCATCCGGATGAAATTGAGAGAGAGAGAGAGAGAGAGAGAGAGTCGCTGACTCACTAGTATAAAACGGGCAGTGCTGCCGGGTAAAAGCCAATGTTCTTCGAGTACCGAGTTCACAAACCACAGAACGGGTAAACCCGCAAGCCCCCGGTAGGGAGCGATGAGCGACAAAGGGGCGACGACAGCAAGGGCTGTGAGCGGAGATGAAGAGGACAGGAAGCGGGTGGAGAAGGTGGAGGTCCCGTTTCCCCTGAAAAGCGGACGGAATTCCGACACACTCCGCTACATGGAGAGGAAGTTGTGCGACATGGGCCTCCACCGCATGGAGCGTCATCCCGTGGACGGCCTCGGACTCGGCCACGCCCCCCCCAAATCCGGACACGGCGGCAAGTTCACTTGGGAGGGCCCCGACGATGCGGTGGAGGCCGAGCTCAACCCGGTGCCCCCCGCCATCGACCCGCGGGATCCCAACTACGTGGACGAGACACCCGATTCCGCAGATGCGAAGGAGGGAGAGGAAGACAACCCGGTCATCGGGCAGGTGGAGGTGGCGAAGGTGGCAGAGTCCAAGGAAGGGGTCGCCAGGGTCGAAGTCCGACCACCTCTGGAGCCTTAACAATCGATCACTCAATCCATCAACAGCACAAGTAGCGAACTCTCCACTTTCTTTCACTTTCAGGTGTCAAAGGCCCTGTTGTATGTATCTGGTCTTTGTGTGTGTTGTGTCTTCTTTTACGTTGGGAATGCCATATAACAAACAAATAACGCCCTTCTTTTCATCTCAGTTGTGCGGAGAGCGGTGGATCTTAGTCTTGTCTTAGTTTTTGTGAAAGGAAGTATGATTTCTGTCGATCGTGCTGTGTTTCGCAGTACAGAAAAAAATATATTGTCGTGTCTTCACGTGATCGATAGCTGGGCGGGCTCGTGCTTGGAAGATTTAATAGAAACAATCTTCATAAATACTTTCCGCGAAATCTTTGAAATTTAAACAGATAATAATGAATCTCAGAATTTTGAAATTATTCACTTTATTTCCCGTGGACTGTGTGATTTGTGAGGGTAATTAAAATTAGGTTAAATATCGAAGTCCGATGGCTTGTTGGGCTGCAGATAAATTGTATTTGGTCGATCGAAAATACTCCTATAGTGCGTATGTACTCATTCTTTTTATTTGTTTGTCCGTGTTTTATATCTTCAATTTAGAGTTATTTTTACATTCATTAAATAGTTTATGCGCTTCTCAATGAAAATGGATTGCCGATGAGAGAGTAAAAATTTTTGTGTTAATACAAATTAATGTTGTTGTGGGACTTCAATTTGTGACCGATTTTAGTTCGAAAGAATTTGATTTATTTAAATCAAAAGTTAATTCTTTGTTGAATTCATCGAAAATTTTTCAATAATAATATTTTCTAAATGAATTAGTTATAATAAAAATAGAACAATAAATAAAAAATTTATATTTCTTTACTTTTAAGGATTTTTTATTTATAGTATATAATTTGATGTATCCAAAAGTACTTGATCTTAGCTTAGATACCCATTAGATGTCTTGAAATTAATTGTTATAAATTTCGAATCTCTTGAAATTGTATTCTAAGTATAAAATATCTATGAACACATTATTTGATCGGATTTCATATGAACTAAGATTTTCAAGTCTAATAATTTATTTTGGTATAGTCTTTCATTATATCCTCTGAGCCGTAATTTTTTTAGAGACATTCGATTTGGGATCTCTGTCGTCTTCATTGATGATTTTATTTTAAGCACAAATTTAACTTTTTAACTCAATTAATTTGATTCTATATATAATCAAATGTGTTTCATACAAGGAGGACATGATTTACTCATTTCGAGATCGAATAAATTTTTATATTGCAATTTCATAAAAAAAAAAAATTATTTTCAAAAAATCTCATAAGAATTTCTTAAATTGCAAAGAAGCTTTTATAAAAATTTCATCAATAAATTTTGGGGTTACAACACTAAAAATTAATCTAACTTTTTCCTTTCGGATAATATAAAAAACACACACTCTACTTTTGAAGTATAATGAAACCACGATGAAAGGAGGGGCAAATTAGAATTTGTAAAAGAAAATTTTTAAAAAAATATTTGAAAGAATAATTTTAAATTTGCGGGTAATATGTAATTGTCAGGGATGAAGGGATTACTCCAAAAAACAATACAAATTTCGAGAGCAAGGAGGTATTTGTAAAAATTTCAAATATGATTCGATGACCCGTCTCTCGGTTTCCCGTCCTCGCCGCCACTGCTGTTTGCACTTGGCAATGGCAAAGGCGGACGGGGACGGTGCTGTGCGGAGGAAAAGTAACAAAATCAAACGAAAGGTCCTTCTCTCTCTCGACCAGCGTTGCCTCCGTCATCGTGGCCAAACGCGATCGCAAGATAGGCAAGTGTCGCATAAGTGAGGTGCTCACTTTGTTCCCTCCATTCGTGGTCGCATATGCTTCGATTTCTCCTCCTCCTTGATGTCTTACATGGGTTTCCTTTGCCTCTGTTATATCTTACGAGTGACCGAAGATTTCAATCTGCAGGGGATGTGTTTCACTCTTCCGACACGGAATGACCTTTTCAATGATTGCCATGACAAGAAAGTCGTCGGAAAAGCTACTGGTGAAGCCGGCCGCCCTCAGCAGAAGAGAAGGCTGCCGCTCAAGGCTAATATCCTCCAAGTTCCTCATCCTGTGCCTCAAGGCCATTGAGGATGTCTGCTCAGAGGAGAACCCGTTTATTCCAAGTCTATTGGTCTGCCCTTGGGGCTTAGACCTCTGGAGACACTGCTATGCCGACTCGCTCCTCCTGGAGGTGCCTGGATCTTGCGCCGAGAGGGAGCAGATTGCTTGGCTCGTCTTCACCACTTCCGACATCTTCGCCACCAAGGAGAAGCAACGCATCGCGGTTCCCAACCCCTTCCTCCTTTATCTAGTTCCCTCGCAAGAGAAAGCTCTCCAGGTTTCTCTTCTCTATATCACTGCATTGAATTGTGCCGACTTTTTTTTTTTTTCAATTCGAATCGATCTCTCCTTTCATTTCATTGCAATTGTCATCCGTGTCCGTCTTACTATTTCTTTGTTATTCATCCTCAGGTAAGGTCATTATGCAAACCGCAAAAGGCTCTTGGAGTAAACACTGGAGCCTGCATCCTCGTGTCTCTCTGGATCAAAGTTCGTGGGTAGGTTACATGATTGAAGTTTTCTGCTGGTTTCCTAAGCATTGTTGATCTACGTTGATATCTGCTTTCTGGTCTGATACACAAGTGTTATTTGCAGTTTAAAGACTTGTGCGCCTGAGTTTGTAGTGTCCACTTCTGAAAGGCTGCTGGAACTTGTCTCCCTGCAGGCCATTGATATATCTGGAATATCCTTGCTGGTGAGCCATTTACATGTTGACTAGATTCATTGACGGTACAAGAACATCTCTGATTGTGGGGAATCTCAGATTGTTGTCCTCAGTGGTGGCTCGGATGCAGCATCAACATCAGCAGTGGAAGATTTGGTGAAAGGACATATTGAGAAGCTGTCACTCAAGAGGTTCTACCTGGTAGTGTAATATTGTAAGTTTGATTCCTTTAGTATAATATTATAAATTTGATTCGATCCCAACTCAATTTGTAAATCCGAATTGCCAGGTTTAGTTCTACCGCCATCCCAAGTGCTGCTAGGTTCCAGCATCTACACTTACATGCATCAGGGGAATTAGAAAAATAAGGTATTTTCTTTCTCTTGCTTGAAATTTAACTTTTTTTTGTTATCTCAGATGGTGTAGATTTTGATTAGACTGGTTTGTTCTTAATTAATTAATTAATTTTTTTACCATTAGCAGGTTGCGCGATTCAAATCCTAAATGGATGTTGTGAGCCTTATTGTGGTTACAATATATTCTCCAGTTTCTCTATTTTTTTCATTTGCAAGTCTTCCCCAAATACAGAGCGAGTGATCCAAAGCTTGAAAGAATTGTTTTGGTGTTTTGTGCCAATGTTCAATGGAATCATAATTTGTGTAGAAAGTATGGACAATAACTTCTTTGCAGTCTGGTAGGGATGTCAATGGCCTTTATAAATAACTGGCATAAACAACTCGATTGCTTCAGCTGGTTCCTTCTCCTGAATGAAGAAATTGAACAATTGTCAAAACCATGCAAATACTTAAGGAATAACCAAGGGGTGTCTGGCAGATCTTGGGCTTATACTTGAGTTTGCAGGCCATGCCTGTGCCTGAATTTCTTGAGAAAATATCAGGGGGGCCAAGCTACAAGGTGGTTTAGAAATTTTTACAAAACAGAGTTCGGGTCAGCATATTTTTACAAAATCCATTGCATCATCTATTGTTTACCCTCTTTTTTGGGCCAGAAGAGTATGAAAAAAACATAAAGCTTAATCAGCGAACTGATTTATTTTACGGATTCTGCCTGTTGACACGGTTAAACCTGTTCATTTTCTAATTTCCAAAGGTGATTCATTTTCTACAGTGAAGGGGAAAACGTGCTTTGAAAGGCAGAAGCAGTGCATCCGTGGAACTGTTGTTGCAGGATCACAAGTTGCACTTCTTACGGATACCATATTGGGTTTAAGCATTTGGAAAGCAGGTAGCCAAAGAACACATTGACCTTGAATTCACTATTCTTTGCGGCTTGTAGTGTTTCCAAACATCTTTTTTTTTTTTTTTTTTCTTGGTAGTATAAACTCTTCAGCCTTATTATCGACGTTCGCGGTAAATAAAGCTAATAAATACTCTGCCTAATACATCAACAGCAATAAGACAATTCAAGAAGCCAAGCCAACATTAAATTCGGACATGAGTCGCTTGTCATTAACGAAGACCATGACAGATTATTGTGGACAAACTGGTAAGAAGTTATCTCAATTTTATCTACCATAAACACCTATATATATCACATGCATTACTGAGTCGGCTCTTTTTGCCTCTCGTAACCGTACAACACATTTCCACTTCGCCAGTACGAGGCAGTCTCTTGAGTTTATATGAAACAATTAGAGAAAAACTGATATTCACCACCAAAATCTGAACTAATCGGGTGCCTAAATCAGGCTTGGACATCACATCGTCCAGAAAATCAAAGCACGAGGTTTCTCCACCGTAGCAGAAGTTAATAGTCCGGCAGCTTGCAAGTCCAAAATGCTTGTATTCGATACTTGTTATTCTCTTTTGGAAATTATTAACAGGATGGATATCATTGGATATATAATTACAAATGTAGAATAGCAGCAGCACGATAGGCTTGATAGCAATGGTGTTGGAGCCAAGTAGGAGAGGTGGTTGACCGAAAAGCATGAGTGGTTAATTAAAATCAAAGAAGGAAGTCCATGAATTTGAGCCATGGGATGCTGATTATGAACGCCCTTTGGACCAGTTGTTTTGAGCAGGATGAGGCAGCCAATGAAGAAGCCGAGGCCGCACTGGCCGGAGCGACGGGCTTGGGGCAGAGGAAGAAGTTCCTAGACCCCAGCTTTATCAATTTCTGCCCCGGGTCCAGACCTTCATTTCACGTCCATCAGTTTCGTCGTGAGAAATTGCTCTCTCCTTTTATATATATATATATATATATACATACATACTCGTGTGTGTACCGTGCGAGAAATGAAAACGAATATGGAGTCATGGATGAAGATGGCCGGTTACTTACAATCGAGGCTGAACTGAGAGTAATGGAGGCTGAATGAGGAGGGGTCAGTGGTGGGCAGCGGCGGCCGTCTCCCTTCCTTAATGTAGAGCCGCACGGCAGCAGCCACCAGCTCGGCCACCGTCCACTCCGTGGACGCCATCACTTGCAGAGGACCCAGGCTTCTCTGCACCGTGACGTTCACCAGCGCCTTCCTAGGCACCGCACTCTCTTCTCTTTTGGGACTGGCCGCCTCCGGGGATGCGCCTCCTCTGCCACTTCTCCGCCCAGCAAGTAGGTCCGGCTGGGTCTTTGGCCTTCTGATTTGACGCGAGTCGGGCGAAGCATTTGTTGCTCTACCATGGAAAGAAGCTGACCTCTCCGGGCGTCTCTGTTTGTCGCCGTTCTTGTCGTCATGCCTGTCCTGGAAACTACCACCACCACCCGGGTGGTGATGGTGGTGATGGTGGTGGTGACGGTGAGCTGCTTTGCTTTTGTTAATGGATGTCGGCATGGTGCTAGAGCTCCGCCTTCTCCTTAGTCAAGGTCCCTAAATAATAAAAATTAACAAGTACCTGCGGAGGTGTTCCCGCTGACGGCTCCAGAAGAAGCAGAGCTGGTGAAGAACACGATGGAGAGCATCGCAGGTGTAGCTTCCTATATTTATTATAGATTGCAAGTAACAAAGCCAAGGAAAATTAAGTAAAGGAAGGCAACTTGCTGGCGGAGGAATGGATGATGGGAGTAGAGGCATTCATTCAGTGGAGGATGCAGATAGCATCGGTGTGGTGATGGCGACATTTCATTTGGCGTCAGGTGCAAATTGCCTGCCTTCCTGCCTGCCCGCCCGCCCATGGAAGAATCTGTCCGCGTCCGCGCCCGTCTCCAACCGGGGGAAGCATTATTCACCCTGGTGAGAGACGAAGACGCACGTTCATTCCTTCTGATATAATCCGGCAACGACAAGTGGTGATAATTCGAATCATGGATAGCTAACAGCTGATTGGTCCTGGAGGACCACCGGTTGATCACCTGCCGCTGCTCAAAAATCATTTACTAGTAGCCAACCAACCACTTGTGTGGCTCCCTTCCTCCCTCTCTCCGTCTCTTTCCGTGGTCTGAACGCGGTCCGCGCTGTTTGTTTTCTAGCTATGCTTGCAGCTTCGTTTGTAATTATCAAGGTCTTTTTCTTTTCTAGCCATCGATCCGCTGGGACGACCTCTTTTTTATACAGAAACATTCTTCGATGGACGGGCGGGGTATTATTGTTATACTTGTTAATGTCGTTTCACGTGTGATTCGTTTGCGTAATCAAAGAATGATGAGATTCCGTCCATCAAACGCATCTCTGCTACCCACCACCGAAGCGAGGAGTTGGGGTTTGACTCCTCTGCTGCGCTGCGAGATGCAGAAGCTAAACATGAGCTCAGCATGCTGAGACTTGAGTCATGGCCGTCCCGTCGGGGAAAGGCTGACATACCACGAATTATTGACACACATACGCTGATTGTAGACGCAAGAAACTTCTCGTGAGTAGCCAACAACGAAGCTCTGGGAACTTTTATCTAATAATTGGATTGTAAAAATGTAATAACGTGGCATTATCCTGAAATTCAGCACGCAATCGCAATTCTAGTGAACAAATATTGGTCCTTTTTTTTGGTTATATAATTATCAGAATTTTATACGTGACATTATCCCGAAACTCAGCCTCCAATTCGATGTCGTGTTCTTGGAAACATTGTTAATTAGAAATCTGCATTTTTATTCTCCCTCACAAAAACAGAGATCATCTTACCCGGTTGCTTCCCAATCCAGAATGCTCCAAGCACATTAAGTGAACCACCAATCAAGCAAATCTGAAGCGTGACTTCAGGCTCAGGATTCAATAAGGGCGATTGAGCTTCCCGCCAAATCCATGACGAGACATAATGTGTGTGACACAAGAACCTGCAAACGAGAGCAGGATAGGTTGTTAGCTAAATTTATACCACAAAAATAAGAAAGCTCCTCAAACCTTCCCGGGTACCACATTAATAGAAAAAAATGTTGAGAAAAATAGTTGAACTTTGCTTGAATGACTGACACCAATTTCTAGTATATAAACAATCGGGGCAACTAGTCACAGGTAAGACACTACAAGGTTTAATGATTATCATGAACAAATCATACAAGTGCAACCCAAAAGATTGCTCATGTCCAGAAAACTAGGCAGGCTCCTATGGGCCCAACGGCTTTTTTTCCATTCGATTGGAATCTTTATCTAGCAGCCCAGCTCCAGCCTCTAGTTCCTCCAAGGGGATTCAATAGGAAACTCCTGGCTGATTTCCAACCCTTCTTCTATCGTAGGTAAAGCAAGATCCCATATCGCAGGTCCACCCGCACCTTCCACTTCTGGGAGGTCCGAAACTACTAGTTCATCCCATTCTCCGAGGCCGGAACAAAAGGAGCTTTCCCCAAACTGGAGACCTGCATTCCACATTTCATCCCCTTCCATAACATTTTCTGCAGTAGAATCAACAGGTCCGGGAAACAACATTTCCTCCTCCCGAGAAACATCTTTTGAAAACGATGCAAGGTCAGCGCCGCCTCCTTTAATATCTATTTCAATGCCTGGCAAAACATTTTCCTTGTCCATTAAACATGCCCCGTGGTGTGATCCACAACTCCCATTTTCAAGAATGAAGGCCTTCTCTCGAGCAACATCTTTAGGAAACGAGACAAAGTATTCCGCGGCCTCAAAGCTACCATCACCATGAAGGCCTACAATGTCCTTCCCCTTAAAGGTGGAAGCACTTGATTGCTGAATAAATGTACTCGTTTCAATCCCAGTTTCCTCTCTAGTTCCAAGAAGATCTTGTCTGCTTGAACCAATACCGAGCTTTTCAACCATTGCTTGTAACAGATTATCTTGAACTGGCCTAGTAACACCAGGTTCCATCGTTTGTGCTGCATTAAATGGGCAAGCATTGGTAGAACACCGCCCCTGGTTTATACTACGTTGTTCCATGTATTCATCTGCACTACTCGAAGAGGGATGATGCTTAAGAAACTTCCGTTTTGACCTCGGAGAAACACAGAATCTTTGTGTCTTCCGTTCCTTTAGGCGGGCTAAAAATTCTGGGTTCTGAAATATCCTGGCCAGAAAACTGACCATCTGTTTCTGCATCATTTCTGCTGATTGCATACGCTGGTTAAGGGAATCCATCTGTTGTACCGTGACAAGGTGCTCCTGCTGCAACCGGACAACCTCCTGCATCAACAAGTTCTTCTCCCCTTTTAGCTTGTGAAATTCACTTTCCATGCCAGATTTCTCAATTTCAACTGAAGAGCTTGCATCTATTAGCTGAATCTGAGATAACCGTCGCCTATGTATGTTCCTCAATGAAGGCCTGTTTCCTTGCAAAAAATCTTCATTAGCAAATTCCCATCGATCAGTATCAATCTTGCGGAAACCCTGATTAACGCAAATGAATACATTAAAAAAATGATTACAGAGGGCACTTGATGAAGTCAAAATTTTTTACTGATTCAAAATGAAGATACAATCAAACTGCTCAAACCTAAATCTAAATCATAAATAGATTACACCTTCGCTCAATCATATTACCAAAATATAAAGGCAAAAGGCCATGTGAAGAGAATTAGTTGATCTGAACTTAAAATTCAAAAGGAGGGGAGAGGAGATGATTATGGTGTTGAAGGAAGTAGAGGAGACAAAGAAGTAATCAAGTGGAGCCAAGAGAGAGATGGACATGAAAAAACAGCCAAAACAAACAAAATAGAAATCAATGCACTGAAGAAGACAACATCATGGCAATTTTTACTTGAAAATCAAAATATTCTCAACAAGCAAATATTTCATTGGCATAGAATTGTAAATGCTTACCAGTAAATCGCAACCTCCAACGTATCATGGTGTTACAATCAACATATTATATCTTGCCATACACTTAAAAGTGATGGAGCTAAATTTCAGCAACTGGTCATGCTTTGCATCCCATGAACTGATGTACTAATGTAAGGAACTTACAGGACTCGAACAAATAGAAATTACAAGATATATTGGACAAAGATTGAACAAATCCTCCAAAATCAACATCGACCGTCAGTATGTTTATGTACAAGCCAATGGTTAATATGGACAAATGTTTACAGATGCAAATTGAAGAAGGTACAACAAAGCAAAACAAACTAAAATATAAAGAACGATCTACAAAGTGTCAGCATGGTATACAAAACGAGGATACATGAGATTCTACAGAAACGCCCTCGCGAGCAATCTACAGAGAAACAGAAATCATCAAAATCCAATACCATCATCATGAACTAGAAATTGAAACGGGCAGTTAGGCAAGATAAACGTGACAAGAGCCATGAGCCAGTGAAAATACCCACATAAGTATTGAGCTGGCGGATGAAACTGGAGAAATTGCTGTGCTTGAAATGACGGGGCAGCACGGACCTGGCGAATTCCGCAGGATCCCAGACGATGAAGCTCCCGCCTTTGGGGCCCCAAGAGATGACCGAATCGAAAGCTGGATCGTCAACCAGCTCATACGTCTTGGAGAGAAACGGCGGGATGGGAACGCTGCGAAGGGACTCAAGGGGCTGGGGGACCTCCGTAAATTCTCTGCACGCCGCCGATTGAGAAGAGGAGGAAGAAGAAAAGGGCGAGATCTTTTCTGAAAAGGAGGCAGATTTGAGGGAAGGATCGAATTTTTCTCGTGACGTTTGAATGCTGGGCTCCATGGAGGGGAATAAGGAAGAGCTACGAGAAATTAAGGACCCGAGTTCCACGAATGAAGAGGAGGAGGACGCGGAGGAAGAGCAGGAAGAAGGATTGGATGGGGATTCTTTGAAAGCGCGGGGTGGTGGCTTCTCTCCAGCGTCCATCCGCGATGTCACACCCGTGGCGAAATGAGCAGAGAAAGCCGGCGGTATAAAAAAGGAGAGGATTTCTCAATTCAAGAGCGAGAACGAAAATTCCTCCCCTGGAACGACGGAGGCAGATATTTATAGGGCCGGTGCTCCAACCGACTTACTACCCAGCGGCAGCGGTAGTTACTGCTCCACCGGACAGCGACGGGGGGAATCCAGAAGGCACTGATCTGACGGTTGATTTGATCGAACACCAGATCTCGAGGCAAATGGGCGAAAGGATTGGATGTCCGCGTCTGATATTATTTCGTCCGCAGGATTTCTCGGTGCACGGCACACGGAAATGGGCGAATCATCCGAACTGTCTGAGTGGGTTCCTGGAGGGATTGTGACGTCAGCCGACACCATTTGGATCCGTTAGCTTGGAGATATTTTGTTGCCGAAGAGGCCGGAGAAGAAGAGAATCCCGAGCTTTGAAAATCTATCTCTTCACGGCGAAGCAACCAGTGAGCGTACGGACGCGGAGATCGGGCTCTAACTGCTGCTTGAGGCGGTGGGCAAATTAGGCACGATCAGGCACTTGGTCCAGACTCCGACCCAGACGACCGCGGTACTACCACCCGGACAACCACACTTGCACAGGAACTACAGCGCTAGGACTACCGACTTGGAAATGCTTAATCACCGTTTGTTAGTCATAATAATAACAATTTTTAATAAATAATCACCGATTTTATTATAAATTTATAAAAATTACATACTTTTATTATTATTAAAAAATTATTTATTTATTTGCAAGTTTTAAACTTTTTATTTATAATATTTTAAAAATATTTTAATTTTAATTTTAATTTATTAAATTAAAATAAGTTAAAAAATAAAAAAAATTTCATTTTGATTTTGTTTCGAACAATTAGTTTACAATAAACCTGACAAAATTAAAATTTTAAATTTTAATTTCATAATACCGAATAATTGGTCTTTTACAAAAATAAAAATAAGATAAATTAGTTTTTTAGTAATTTAATAATTATATGAATCAAAATTAAATGAAGATAATTTATTTTAAAAAATTTAATAAAAAATTGAAGTAAAATGAAATATTTGTTGAAGATTTTAATTGAGATATTTTTCTATAAATTTATCATATAAGATAAGTAATATTTTGCTAATAAGTATCAAATAAGTAATTTTTCATAGATTCGTAATAAAATAAACATTTTTTAAAAAAAAACTCTTATAATGATGATAATAATAATAATAAGGAGAATTAACCAAAAATTTCTTAGATTTTTTTAAATTTCTGATCATCCCTTCATATTTTTAAAATTTCTTATCAATTGCTGAAAATTTTTGAAATTCAAAATTAATTTCTGAAATAGTTAACTTCCTAAATGAAATGGTGAATTTATCAGCATTTACAAACATTTTATCTTATATATAAACACTCTACCTAATATATAAATATTATATGAGATAAAATATTTATATATAAGATATAATATTTATAAATAATGATAAATTCATACTTTTATCTAAAAAGTTAACTACTCTAAGAACTGACTTTAAATTTCAAAAAATATGAGGAGTTAATAAAAAAATTTGAAAACATGAGAGATTGATTAAAAAATTGAAAATCTTTTGAAAGTTTATGCATAATCTAATAACAAAAGCCACAGGGAGTTTCATCAGCAACGAAATGCCACCGGTAAACATGTTTTAAGTCACGATTTCAGATAGAGAATGAGTTAATATTAATCATAAATTCTAAGTCTTGTGCTGATATAGATTGTTTATTATTTTAACTTTAAATAAATTTAGTTGTGTAATTTAAAATAAATAATTTGAAATGTAATGGATGATTCAAATTTTACTCTTTGTTTAAATATTCTGATAATGGGTCAGAATTGAGTTTTTATGAATGTGCTTCCTCGAGTAATTAGTAATAAGTCAAAATATTTTATGAGTATATAATCAACATTTGATCTCATTTTTAGATTGTTTAGTTGGAAGAGGATGATTTTGAACTTGAATCCAATTAATAATTAAATTTGAATTTAGCTAATTAATAATTATGTTATTTTATAAATATGTTGAATCTAATTATAATGATGAGTTTCTAAAAATAAACATCAAAAATAATTTCTTGTATTTATTCTCATATTTTGTGCCATATAATTATCTTTTTTAGTATGTGTGTCTTCTTTTCTTTTTTTTCTTTTTCTAAAATATTTTTCATTCTCATGCGTCACTATTATTGAAAGGCCGAGAGGAAAAAATAGATATATGTAACGCCCAGGACGAGATATTATTTTCGGATGTCGTGACTCACGATCCATTAACGCTTTTAGGAAAAAAATTTCATTGTTAAATTTACAATAATCATCGTATTTAATTCAATCTTAATTTTAATATTTTATCGATTTGAAATTAAAAATAATTATTATTAATTATACGTTCATTGTTTGTCTACTAATTCATTAGCTCAAGATATTATTAAAAGAAAAATTTATAATCACTAATAAAATTAACATAAAAAACTGAATTCAACCATTTTTAAATATATCTATATAAGGACGAGGTGGGAAACTACAGAGAGAGTTATAGAATTAGGAGAGACACGTTGCCCAACAAATTCTTATTGTATGCTTTCCCGTAAAAAAAAAGAAAAAGAAGTATATTACTGTCTTATGCTTCAGGAGACAATCGCAACTGTAGGGCTATTTGCCGACGGCGTCAACTCGAGCACAAAGTAGAACTGCGAGCGTAGGCCACCGCTGTCTGCCAACAGAAGATTGACATATACAGATAGATAATTCACTTTGCACCACAACAATATATTTGGTGAATTGAGCCACTCATTTCATTTGATACTTCAACTGCAAAAATGTCAGTGCCCTCTGCGCAATAATGCGGCATAATTTCCAAAATGTCACCCCCAATCTATCACTAAACTGCACTGGGGAATTATTAGCCTTTAAGCATCAAAAAACTCTCTGAGACCCACCGAGAGCCAAGAAGCTTCAACAGCTTCAACCACGGCATTTAGGTTATTCAGTAAATCAACCCCTGCTGAGTGCCGGTAAACAATCCACAGGAAGACATCACGACATTAGATATTGTACATGCTTCCATCGAAGCAACAAGAGGTCTGACCGCTAGAACAGTTAATACTCGTGTATGAAAGTTATTGGCCACCGGCAGCCTCCTCAAAATCTGTACCTCTCTGAGCGAAGATAGGGGAACCAATACTAGGCAAATCATATGCATTCTTCTCCCCCATTTCCTCCGTAGTCTCACCAGTAATCCCCACAAGAACAACCTCCGTCCTTAAAATGGTGGAATCTACTTCCATCCCTTATGTCAATTTCCCTTCTGGTGAGTTTCGACACGAACTTGACAAAATTATGACAATCACCGCAAATTCGAAGATTCTTCAATATCTGTAAGGGTGTACCGTGAGGAGTAGTTAGCAGACCATAAGCAATGGCTAGCTTTTCACTGTGGTAGAGAAGAGTAGTCTCCTTCTGCTCCTCTTCCACATCATGGAGGACAAATTTTGTGTCTGGCACATAACCTGCATCTTTCAATCTTCCGCACAGCTCTTTCAGAGCATAATGTATTTCGCCAATCTGCTCGTGGTGCTTCTCTCCATTGATAAAGTGGTGCAACTTGTTCTTTATCTGCATCCAGCTGCAACCTGGTTCTTTTGTGACTCCTCTGGCTCTCATCACCCTTCTCAGTTCTTCCACCCCATCCCACATGCCATGAGTTGCATATATGTTCGACAACAACACATAATTACCAGCGTTCAGTGGCTCCATCTGAAACAGCCTTTCAGCAACCCTTTTGCCGACTTCAAAATTCTGATGGATTCTACAAGCCCCAAGAAGTGCTCCCCAAACAACAGAGTCTGGTTCAATTGGCATTTTTATTATGAATTCCTCAGCTTCAAACAAGCGGCCTGCCCTGCCAAGAAGGTCCACCATACATGCATAATGACCCTCCAATGGCATGAGCCCATAATCTCTACTCATTGAATTGAAGTAGTGCCAACCTTCGTTGACCAAACCAGCATGGCTACAAGCACACAGGAGTCCAACATAAGTGATGTGATTTGGTAGAACACCTTCCACCTTCATGCGCTCAAAGACATCAATGGCTTCTCTTCCTAGCCCATGTTGAGCACAACCAGCAAGTACCGAGTTCCACGAGATTATATCCCATTCAGGCATCTCCTCAAAAACCATAAAGGAATCTTTGCAGCCACACTTGAAGTACATTGTTATCAAGGCATTACCAACAAAGAGATCCAAATCAAACCCCAATTTAATGACCAAGACATGAATCTGCCGACCAAGCTTGGTTGCACCAAGGCAACCACAAGCACTAAGGATGGTAGTCACTGTTGATGCATTTGGCAAGACACCTTCATTCAACATTCTCAGGAAAAGCCCTAGAGATTCATAACCTTGGCCGGCCTGTGAATAGGCAGATATAATTGCTGTCCATGAAACAACGTCAGGATTAGGCATCTTGTTAAAAGCAGCGCGAGCATTCTGCAACATAGAATTCTTTGACAGTCCAGAGATCAAAGAGTTCCAGGACACGATATCCTTTGTCCCCATCCAGCTAAAGACCCGAGTCAGATCTTCCGTGCTCTTGCACTTGGCATACATGGTGATCAAACCATTATTTACGAATGCATTGAACTGTGAACCTGCCTTTATGGCAAGAGAGTGCAATTGCCTACCAAACTCAAGAGCTCCAATGTTAGCACACGCAAAGAAACAAGTGGTGAAACTAGAAGGGCAGGGAATGGCTCCAAGACGATGAAGCTCCCAAAGAAGCTCCAGAGCTTCTTCATTTCTCCCATTCTGTGCACAACCAGCAATCATTGCGGCCCATGAGATTGCATTCCTAGTGGGCATTCTATCAAACAAGTCCTTTGCTTTGTCAAGCATTCCATTTTGTGCATATCCTGCAATCATGGCATTCCAAGAGACCACATTAGGACTCGGCATCTCTTCGAACAAGTTCCTAGCATCCTGAATCCTGCCATTCTGAGCAAACCCAGTTAGCAGTGCTGTTTGAGAGGCAACGGTCTTCTCTGGATCCCTTCCATAGAAAGAGAGAGCATCATCCAACCGTCCGACATGTGAGAGTGCAGCGATCATTGTTGACCATGAATATTCATTCCTCTCTCGCATTCCTTCAAAGAAGCGCACTGCGGAATTCAACCCTCCAGTCTTCCTCGTATAAGCATTCAGGATTGCAGTGCCCACAACCACATCACACTCAAAACCAGTTTTGATCACCAACGTCCGGAAATTTTCGAGCAGCAGAATATCACCCACGCCAACGACCGCTGAGAGGGCTCCCGTGAGATTGGGCTGGTCCAGGCTTATCATTGAACGATGTACACATTGGAAAAATCTCCATGCTTCCTTATGCTCATTCACCTGGACATATCCAGAAATCATAACAGTCCAGCTAACCAAATTCCTTTTGGGCATCTCCTCAAAAAGCTTCCGGGCTTCGACCATCCTGTGCGCATGACAGTATCCAGTTATCAGCGAATTCCATGACACAATATCCCTGTGCGGCATCCTATCAAACAGCCACCTTGCCATCACCAGATCACCATTCTGCACATATCCACTGATCATGGCATTCCAAGCCACATAATTACGCTCTGGCATTGCGTCAAAAAGTTCTCGAGCCTCCTCGATTCGGCCACTTTTGGCATAGCCGGAGACCACAATAGTCCAGGACCTGATGTTCTTCCCTGCAAACGAGTTGAACAATGCACGGGCCTCATCGTCCATGCCGTTCTTGAAATAGCCGAAGATCATGGAGTTCCAAGTGATGATATCTCTGTGGGGCATTCCGTCGAACAGCCTGCGGGCTTCCGAAGGCTGGCCGATCCGACAAAGGTCCTGGATCGTGTAGTTGCAGCGAGGGATGTCCGCAATCGGATCGTCGGAAATTGGAAGGGCGGAAGCGGCGGAGATACGCCTGAAAAGAAGACGAGACAATGACATGAGGCGAGAGTTGCTCTTCCTCCATCGCAGCAACAGCGCCACCATGGAACTCGGCAGGCCCTGGTGACCGGAATCGCAACTCACAAGAAAGTTGATCTTTTCTTCCGGGAATTTATTTATTTATTTTCCAAAAATTTGCGCTCCAAAACGGGGTTCCGATATGATATGCCAAACCGAACCAAACCGAAGCGACCCACCGCCGCCAACAGCGCGAGGTGTGTAATAAGCGAGATCAACACTATAATTGAAGCGCAATGATCTGATCTCGAGGAAAAACAAACGGACAGATTCCATGGCGACAGAATTATATCAATATGCATCGAGACCCAGAGGGAGTTGGTTTGCCACGTGCCATCCTCGTCAACCGGCGAACTTAACGCGATTGGTATGATATCGCTCGCGGGCGGTTTCTGCTCTCTGTGCCTGAGAAGACAAGAAGAAAATACTCTCCCTGGCGACGTCGCCGGAAACCGGGCGTTGCCTTTGTGTCCGGCCAGCGGCGTGTTGCTCAAGTTTGCAGGAGCTAGAGAGGCCGAGTATATCGATGTGAGGGCGAAACCGAGGAGGTCGGTGCCGGATATTCCGGCGATCAGGGGGTCCAAGAGCGTGGTGTTGGTAAGGCAAGGGCAGAGGACGTGGAACGAGGAGGGCCGGATCCAGGGGAGTTCCGACCTCTCGGTCTTCACTCCCAAGGGCGAGTCCCAGGCGGAGACATCCCGCCAGACGCTCCTCGCCGACTCCTTCGAAGTTTGCTTCACTAGGCATCGCCTCCCTTCTTCTCGCGGTCTTCTTGTCTGCTTTGGATTGTTAAATGCTAGACCAACAACTTGTTGAATGAATTTCTCGCAGCCCCCTAATTCGATCGAAGGGAACAGCCGAGATCATATGGGGAGACCGGAACGCGGAGATAATCCCTGAATCCGACTTGAGGGAGATCGACCTCTACTCCTCCCAAGTTAGTTCTATTCCGATTCCCCTCTCCGTAAACAATTGACAATTTCCTTGAGAAAGAACTCATTGTTTCACTCTTGCATGCTTGCTTTACCTTTTATCAATCTGTTGTTGAGGGAGATTAGGATCTTCTAAAGCATGAGGGGAAGGCAAAGTTTGGGGATGCTTATCGCCAATGGCAGACAAATGCCTCAAATTTCAACATTGATGGCCATTATCCAGTAAGAGAGCTGTGGGATCGAGCGAAGAGCTGCTGGAAAAAAATTTTAGCGCACCAAGGAAGGTCAGTGCTTGTTGTCGCTCACAATGCTGCCATCAATCTCTTGTTCCCGGTGCAATGGGTACTCTTTTTTTCTTCTCTCCCTGTTTGTTTTTTTTTTTTTTTTTTTTTTTTTTTTTTTTTTTTTTTTTTTTTTTTTTTTTTTTTTTGTGCAAACTCTGAAGCAAATCGCGCATACAACTTATGTAAGACTGTCAAATGACAAATCAGGTTTAGACACCAAGTACTTCAGAATTCTGCTCCAAAGCAACTGTGGGGTGAGCGTACTGCACTCCACAACCTAAGGGTTGTCCTCCATGTATATGCCTGAATCGTTTAAATCAGGTATCTACACTATATCCATCATGATTAAACTATTTTTTCCTGAATTTTGCCAATGTATACATGTTGTTGTTCATCATCCTTTTCTTACTTTTAATTTTTGTTATTTTGGATCTATAACTTAGATGCTTTTAATTTTTGTTTTTTTCCTTGCAGAAGCTTGTTGTCCTTGTGGATAGGCCTGTGATTATATTAAACACTTTATTGCGTTTAATCCACAGATGATTCTTAAAACTAAAAAATGTAATAGAATTTTAAGTGACATTTGGAGTTGCTTAAAAAAGAAAAAAAAATAAGGTGACATTTTGTACATATTTTCTCAGCTACTCTTCTGCTAATTGAAGATTGTCCAAATGTTTTTATGGAAATGGTGATGCTTTTTCAGACTCCAAATTCTCCCATCTCTACTGGAAGCTCTGGCGGACGGAAAGCTAGTCCGCAGACAATTTTAGTTTGCCATGGAGTCACGCAGAGGAACAATGAGGTATGATAGGATGATAAAATCTGGATAATGGCTTTATTCTTTTAGGAAGCATGCACCATCTAAAATATGGACCCTACTGAAGCTTGCTGAAGACGGATATTTAGTCAGTCTATTTCTGTTATTTCGCGGTGACAGTAATGCTTCTGAGTCAAAATAATAGTTATTTTGTAGCAGTTCAAATGCCAAATAATTCTGTTGCAAATATCATGTTTCCTTATTGGAATATATCCTTTTATTTATCAATTTCCTTTATGCGCAATAACCTCTAGTTCATATGCATGTAGAATAAACTGAACGGTGCAGTGGTGTTATTTTTCGAAACTTTTGTTGTAGAAATAATCATGTTCTTTGATCTTATCAGGCTTATTTTTCCTAATATGGGATACGAGCCCGTGAACATGCTTGACATCATACAGGTAGCTGAATTTTATTCTTAGATCTTGTTAATAGATAATAGTTTATTTCTACAATTTCTTTGTCTCTTAGACGGACTCTCACACACTCTCTTCGAACAATCAACTGCAGTCCCAAAAAACTGCTGAGCTACCTTTGGACTTGAAAATGAATTGTATAATCTGCAGCCCTTGGCACTGCCGCAGTTGATGCATCCACAGCCATATGTGAGGTGAGTATACCTCAGAATTCATCGTTAATGCTTTGTTAGTGGAGCAGACACGGATTACTAGGTCTAACTTATTAATGCTTTGCTAGAAGATCTGTTGAATCATCAGAAACTGAAAGGAACTTGGTAGTAGTGGGAAACTCAGCCGTCAATGTGGCATTGATATGTCAGAGTCTGAACCTGACGACGGAATGGATGGGATCTTTTCATCTTGATTGTGGTAGCGTTAGCGTGATAGATTTTCCTGATGTGTAAATTACACCGCACATTTGGGAAGGTGGTCGGTACCCATAACAAGATCAATGGGAAGTGATGACGAGTTATGGCCACTGGAATCTTAGGACCGTTTCGATGGATTTCAAATTTGAAATCATGGAATCAGGGAGAATTGAGTGATTTCGAAAAATTAAAAAAATTAAAAGAATTAGATAATTTCAGTGTTTGAATGAATATGAAATTGAGAATTAATTAATTCATAAATTTTAAAATTTCTTTATTTAGTTGACAAATAGTATTGATTAATTCTATTAATTTGTTAAATTTTTATGTTTAATTGATGTGAGAATTAAAAATTAGTATATTACATAAAATAATAATTTATATGTAAATTAATACAGAAATATAATAATTGTCTTATTTCAGTCGTCGATCAGGATCCAATTTCTCCTGGTCTTCCTTCTCCTTCTCGGACCCCGCATTGGCTATGCTCGACCGGCATTCGCGTGTGACAGCCCTTTTGCCGTCAATCCCTATCGGTCCATGTCCGCGTGTGAGATCTGATCGGACGGCTGACAATGGACAAGAATACGCGGCTCCTGGTGAACAATGCGGCGGAGGTCTCTCGGCTTGGGATCGGCGGCTACGAATGGTGGTTAGAGGCCCTCCACGGTGTATCCAATGTTGACACCCGCGTCAAGTTTGGCGGCTCATTCCCCGGCGCCACCAGCTTCCCCTAGCCCATTGTCTCCGTCGCCTCCCTCAACGAATTGCTTTGGGAGCAAATCGGCAGGGTAAGCTCTCAATTTGATTTGACTCGATTCTCTAGCGTCAAATCTCCTGTGCTTCGTAGAGCACCAGATCGAGGATGATTGGCATCAGCTCACCGTAGAAGACACAAATTGAGCTCCTTTGCGTTGATAGTGCTCGATCACTGACGAAGGACGAGCACAGGCATAGTTAAGCACGAAGACGAGCTTCTCAGTGCGGTTGAGCATGGGTGTAGTCGAGTACGAAGACAAGTGAAAATGGTTGGGAATCATTGGGAAATCACTAGGGATTCATTGTGAAGTCGCGAAAAAGTACTAGGAATTCAGCAGTAGAACTCACCCCCGGAATTGGTGTCTTCCTCACCTAAACCTAGGAAATCGAAAATCGAAATCCAGACCAGTTGGGAATCAGTCGATTCCTTTGATTCCGGGATATAGAATCGAACTAAACACAATAATGGAGGGAATTGACTCTTAATTCATTCTATTCCCCCGAATTCGGATTTCAGGAATCAAATCAAACGAGTCCTCAAAACTCAGGCAATTCCTATTATTTTCCTTTTTT
Organism: Trichopus zeylanicus subsp. travancoricus; assembly: GCA_005019695.1. Classification (NCBI taxonomy): domain Eukaryota; kingdom Viridiplantae; phylum Streptophyta; class Magnoliopsida; order Dioscoreales; family Dioscoreaceae; genus Trichopus; species Trichopus zeylanicus. The sequence continues at coordinate 67,612 of RXID01015096.1, forward strand.
TTGCTTTGTTAAAAATAGGATATATATAGAGTGAGAAAAAATAAATAAAGAGAGATGTCTAAGGCAATTTTTTGATTCGAAATTACAATTAAAATCAAGATTAAAAATAGTAAATTATTTTTATAAATTAATATTTTTTATCAAAATTAAACTTATAATAATTTAATTTAATAATCATGTAAAATAAATAATATTCATTTTATATAAAAAAAATAATTTTAAATAATCTTAATTTTAATTTTAATTTCAAATCAAACGGTATTTAAAGATTTTTATTTTTTGTATGAATTGTAGTTTGTCTAGGATTTATTAGGTGATAGGAAAGCCCTTTTTAAAGAGGGAGATTCTGATAAGGTGGGCTGTTGGGGGAGAAATCCTTTTGCATTTCTTGCTTTGATGGATCCACAAATAAAATAATACAACCGAGAAACTCGTTACTTGATGCCCCTGTTTTACTGTATTTTGTACATGTTCGGTCTCGCGAACAAGCAACGACAGGATGTATTGCGAGGTCTTCCTCAAAACAAAAAAATAATAATAATAAAGAATGATTATTCATTTATTATTGTTTTTTTGTATTGGTATAAAAGAAAAAAAATTATGGGGATATTTGATTCGCAATTAGAATAAGGTTCTAATCAATTTATTATTCAAATAATAAAAAAAATAATCAAAATTTTTTACGTTACTTAAAAAGATAAATTATCATATTTTCATTATATTTTTTCATTCAAATTTTAATAAATAATATATCTAATGATATAAAGTTTTAAAAAAAATTTAAATCATTTACTAGTTAAACTAGTATTTAAATATAAAAAAATTGATTAAATTATTTTTTATATTTTAATTTTAATTTTGAGATTAAGTTTATTCTTAACCCCTAATCAAACGAAAGGGCCGACCTTCCTACGTAATATCAATGACAATAATTACAGTGCTTCTACAAAATTAGAATAAATTATAATAAGATTACCTTTGCACCGGCGGTTGAGGGTCAGGCGTGCGTGCAATATGACCGTTGCCGTCGGCTAAATTATTATTAATTAGAGAAAAGGATCCGTCCGTTGGCTTTTTCAACGGGCAAATTGGAGGGAAAAAATTACATATGATGACGACACATCACAACCGTTGACAAATGCTTGGATCATTGAAGGCGGCGTCAATTTTTTCCCGGGTCGTTGGGCGTTACGGAGGAGCGCTTCGCGAATTGAATTGATGGGTCGGGCCGCGGAGGAGGAAGAAGGGAAGAGATGAGAAGAGCAGAGAAGGCGTGCGGGTGCAGCCATCCTTTTCTTATTATTATTATCATTACAAGAACTCGAACAAGGCAAAGGCTGCGCAGACCTAATCGGTCATACTCTGCGATATTAATTAATTAATATATGTAAACGAACATGGCAGGTGACGCAAGGCAAAGTTCCGCAGGCCGGCACCATCCATCTGTGCGGCTGACTCCTCCAACCCGCCTTCCTTCCTTCCTTCCTTCCTTTCTTTGCATGTATTAAACCCCCAATATAAATATATCCCCATCCTCCTCCGTTTGCATTTGCATCTGAGAAAAATAAACGAAAGAAGGAGGAGGAAAAGAGATTTAAACAGGGAGCGAGAAAGCGAGCGAGCATGGCGGCCTACTGCGGCAAATACCACGGTAATAAAGGCCTGCTTTCATCCTTCATTATGTCCTTCCCTCCTTCATGTTGCTTTATTTTCAGTATTTTTGCTTAATAATCTTCTATGCTTTATATCGTATTTCATTAATCATATGCTATTTTATTATTATTATTATTATTATTATTATTATTATTATTATTATTGTTATTGTTAGATGCTTGGAACGATTCAGCCAACAGATGTTAATATGAGGACGGCATAATTGTATGCAAAGGATGATAATTGATTCGCTCTGTCTTACGTTTTTTCCTCCCCCAAATGTAACAATCCAAAAAGTGGTAGCGGCTTGAAGGTTCTTTGTATGTATACATTTTAATTTTGTATTTTATAGATACTTTTTCGAGTCCCAGCACACATGAGCATCCATTTCCCAACTGGTGGTACACAGATAGGTCCGTTTTCCAATCTCTGGCGAATTGTTACATATCCTCCGACGAATCCAGCCCTTGAAAGTAGCCAGTTTCATTCTGAACGAATTGATGCATGGTTTACGATGAATTAATTGACTGTAACGCAATGTTTCTCCCTTCGCTTTGCAGACGAGCTAATTGCCAATGCTGCTTACATCGGCACCTCGGGAAAGGGAATTCTTGCCGCTGATGAGTCAACAGGTACCATCGGCAAACGTCTGGCCGGTATCAATGTGGAGAACAACGAGGCTAATCGCCGTTCTTTCCGGGAGCTACTCTTCTGCACCCCTGGTGCTCTTCAATACCTCAGCGGGGTCATCCTTTTCGAGGAGACTCTTTACCAGAAGACCGTCGGCGGAAAGCCCTTTGTTCAAGTCCTAAAGGAAGGCGGAGTTCTTCCTGGTATCAAGGTGGACAAGGGCACCATAGAGCTCGCTGGTACTAACGGTGAGACCACGACGCAGGGCCACGGTGACCTCGGGAAGCTTTGTGCTAAGTACTATGAGGCAGGAGCTCGCTTTGCCAAGTGGCGTGCTGTTCTTAAGATCGGCCCAACAGAGCCATCCCAGCTTGCGATCAATGAGAATGCAAACGGCTTGGCTCGCTACGCCATCATCTGCCAGGAAAACGGCCTTGTTCCTATCGTTGAGCCAGAGATCCTTGTGGACGGTCCGCACGACATCGATCGTTGCTCTGAGGTAACAGAGAGGGTGCTTGCTGCTTGCTACAAGGCACTAAATGACCACCATGTACTCCTGGAGGGCACTCTCCTGAAACCGAATATGGTGACTCCAGGTTCAGATGCAAAGAAGGTGGCACCAGAGGTGGTGGCCGAGTACACCGTGCGCACTCTCCAAAGGACTGTTCCCTCGGCAGTGGCGGCCATTGTTTTCCTGTCCGGCGGTCAGAGCGAGGAGGAGGCAACTTTGAACCTGAATGCCATGAACCAACTCAAGGGGAAGAAACCGTGGGCACTCTCCTTTTCTTTTGGTCGTGCGCTTCAGCAGAGCACACTCAAGACCTGGGCTGGTAAGGATGAGAATGTGGAGAAGGCGAGGGCCGCTTTTCTGTCCAGGTGCAAGGCAAACTCCCAGGCGACCCTTGGGACATACAAGGGCGATGCTGCCGAGGGAGACGGTGTTTCCGAGAGCCTCCATGTGAAGGACTACAAATATTGAGTGCTTCTACCGATGTTTTTTCTTTCTTGAAAAATAAAATACAGAATGAAGTGTTTAGGCCCTTCAATTTCCTAGCTCAGGGATTTAGAAATTTATGATGTATTGCGCGTTATTGTTGTCGGTATCAAGAGCGAGCGCGGAAGAACTTCCGCACCTCTTGAACGTCAGTCCTTTTTTCCCTACAGCTTGATGATGTAGGCGTTTGCTATTAGTATATCTCATCTCATTTTCGTTTCGTGACAATCATGAATATCGTGACGGAAGTGGTTGGGTCTGCATTCATGTGATGCCGATTGTCGAATTTACTTGTTTTCTCGAGAACAATATCCTTTGAATTGAAAGAAATTTTTCTCAAGAATTTTGATCATCTGATGGACCCGTAATTATTGCAGAGTTAGGCGTCAGTGGGACTAGGTTGTACAAGTTCCAGTCATAGAAAACTCCTTCACTTAGAAATAACACGACGACCGTAAGATCTAGCGAGGTAAGTTGCTGCAGTAAGAGAGTTAGGTTCAGAGGCAGATGAACTATTTCCTTTTTTTTTTCTTTATTTTTTGGGTTTTGATGAAACGCCATTTTTATGCTGAGAAATTAGAGTTGAATAGTGGGGATTCTTTATGTAAAATTAGAGTTGAATTGACAAATACTAAATGTCAGAGAAACATGCTTTGATTGCAGATTAACTGGACACAGATGGACAGCAGGTGGACCAAATTCCAGCTCAGTCAGTACAGCTCCAGTGGTAGTACGTAGAAGGGGGGCTTGGAGCAAGCGTCACCAGTCACACCTAAACTAATAAACGCTTTCAAGGCAGAGCGCCGTTCTGTTTTCTGCTGAATTCTTCCTGATGTAAAAACGGGCCCTCAGCAGCTACTCGTTTGCTCCCTTTCATGCCTGCGCTTCACCAAATTTTGCAGCTCCATAAATTGCATCCGTAGCGAGTGGCCCATGCTGCAAATGCGCACATTAATGTCGTTGAATTAGAGCCTTAGCCCCGACGAGTCCCCCGCTCATTTGTCGCAGCCGGAGGCACGCATACTCGCTGATGCTGCATGCAACTGACTATTGCTTCAAAATCAGAACTAATTTGAACTATTTTTTTTTTTTTAAAAAATATTAATTATTTTACGTTATTATTAAATTAAATTATTCTTTAAAATTAATTAAATTTTTAAATATCAAATTATTATAGAATTAATTATATAAAAAAATACTTTATTAATTTTATTCTTAGCTTTCGTCTTAATTCATTATGAAATGCACCTTTTTATTGGTTTGGATTCGAGCAATTCGTTGTTATTGTTGCTGCTGCGTCTTCTTCCTAATTTTAAGGTGCTTATCGGCACCGAAAGGTCAATTAATCTTTGCACCTAAACCCCGAGGTCGTAATAAATACCTCCTGCCGACAGTTGCTTCTTCCAGCACTAGCAAGGCCCAGACACAGGAACGAGTACATGGAAAGGTCATGAATGACACCGCAGCCCACCAGCAGCATTCTGAGCCCGAGCGCCAGCTGCGCCACGTAACTTCTCGAAAGTGCATTCCTGCCCGATTGAGGGTAGTAATTTACTCGGTTGATCCGAGGGAGGTTTTAATTTGGTGAGATTCATTCACCCGTCACTTTATTTTTAAATAATATAAAAAAATAAAAAATAATATAAAATTGAAAAAAATAACATGATAAAGACATAACGATGATATACGTAATTCATCCAAAATTGAATTATGTTTGATAGATTTATTATTAAAAAATTTTACAAGAATTTATAAGAAATACTATATTATTTTTTATTCAACTAAACTCTTTTTCCAAGACTCGACAACGCCTTCACTTTCAGAGAAAATCTTAAAGAGAACACCACGATAAATCATTACTAAAAATTACCAAAAAACACTAAAAAGACTTCATACGAGAGAACCGACACACACTCTCTCTTTCTTCTCTTTATTTTTTCTATTCTCTCTATTATTCTCTCTATTATTTTTTTTAATTCAACTTCAGCACTATCTCCACTAAACCTTATATATTATTAGAATATTTATAAGTTTTTATTGAATTTGAATTTTATTTTAATTATAATTTTTAATATTATAAATTAATTATAAGTCTAAATTTAATTTTATATTTTTATTTTTAACTCAAATTTTAATATGAGTTTTGAGAAACACAACTCAATATTAGCTCTCGCCGCCGCCAAATAACACGAGCGAGAGTGACCAAGTTGGCTACTGCTGGATCAGGACAATCGCTCTTTCTATTTAATTTTTTCCAAAGAGTAAGCAATTATGAAATGCAGTTGAAGGCTGGCCCGTCCCTGTTCGCAGATGGAAATGCCAACCAATCTCCACCCAACTGCATTTTCAAGCGCCACTTTCATCACTATAAATTTCCCAGCCACAACTACTTTTTCTCTCACTCCGATTCTCCCTTAATTATCTGAGCTTCTTTTTCTCCTGTGCTGCAACCAAACACCAACACCACCACCGCAATCATTCCTCCGATCATCATCATTATCATGGCTCCTCTCTCCCTTTCCACCGTCACCACTCGTTGGTCTTCTCGACACCCTCCCAGCTTGTTGCTCACACCAGTAGGCCTCGCTCTGCCCTTGTTCCTCACGCTGCTGCTGCTTCTGCTGCTATTCAGAAAGAGGAGCAAGAAATTCAACCTACCTCCCGGGCCGCCTGGATGGCCGCTTGTCGGCAACCTCTTCCAGGTAGCCTTCTCCGGCAGGTCCTTCATCCACTACGTGCGCGATATCAGAGACGTCTACGGCCCCATCTTCACCCTCCGCATGGGTGCCCGCACGATCATCGTCATCACCAGCGCCGAGCTCGCCCACGAGGCCCTCATCGAGAAAGGCCAGCAGTTCGCCAGCCGCCCCGCCGAGAACCCCACACGCACCATCTTCAGCTGCAACAAGTTCACTGTCAACTCCGCCGTCTACGGTCCCGAGTGGCGCTCCCTCCGCCGCAACATGGTCTCCGGCATGCTGAGCGCCGCCCGCCTGCGTGAATTCCGGTGGGCCCGCGAGGCTGCCATGGGCCGGTTCATTCAGAAGCTCCGCACGGAGGCCGAGGCCAACGGCGGCGCTGTGTGGGTGCTCCGGAACGCTCGGTTTGCGGTGTTCTGCATCCTGCTGTCCATGTGCTTCGGGGTGGACCTGGACGAGGAGTCCGTGGTGAGGATCGACCAGGTGATGAAGAAGGTGTTGATAACGCTGAATCCCAGGATGGACGATTACCTTCCTATCCTTGGTCCCTTCTTCTCCCGGCAGCGAAAGGAGGCCATGGGGGTCAGGCGGGAGCAAATCCAGACGCTCGTCCCTCTCATAGAGATGCGCCGGCAGATTCTGAGAGACCCCAAGAGCCAACCAGGCGCCGCCCCCTTCTCCTATTTGGACTCGCTCCTGGACCTCAAGGTGGAAGGGAGGAAGTCGGCTCCGGACGACGTGGAGCTGGTGACCCTGTGCTCGGAGCTGCTCAACGGGGGCACGGACACCACGGCCACGGCTATCGAGTGGGCCATTGCCCGGCTGATCGAGAACCCGGCCATGCAGACGAGGCTGCACGAGGAGATCGTGGCGGAGGTGGGGAACGAGAGGCCGGTGAGCGACACAGACACGGAGAAAATGACCTACCTTCAGGCGTTCGTAAAGGAGCTGCTGCGGAAGCACCCGCCGACCTACTTGTCGCTGACCCACGCGGCGGCGGTTGAGGGTGCGAAGTTGGGCGGGTACGACATCCCTACGGATGCGAACCTGGATATCTACCTGCCGACCATTAGCGAGGACCCGAGACTGTGGAATGACCCGAAGGAGTTCAAGCCGGAGAGGTTCCTGACGGGAGGGGAGAGCGCCGACATGACGGGGGTAACGGGGATCAAGATGATCCCGTTCGGGTGCGGGCGGAGGATATGCCCGGGGCTGGGGATGGGCATGACGCACATCACGCTGATGGTTGCCAGGATGGTGCAGGAGTTCGAGTGGGAAGCACATCCCTCCCAGCCATTGATGGACTTTGGCGACAAGATGGAGTTCACCGTGGTCATGAACCGCCCTCTCTTGGCGAAGGTCAAGCCTCGGAAGAACAACAATAACAACGTCGTCGAGAAATAAATTAATTGCCAAGCGTACATCCATGCAGAGCGCGCATGCATAGATCTCTCACAATTAATAATTTACTGCTGCTATTTGTTCTCCGTCCGTTTCATTTGCTTGTGTGTGGCTTCAGGTCTGTTAGTCTCTTTTTTGTTTATTTTTTCTCGTTTTTCTTCATAAACAAAGATCATTATTAATTATCCTAAGGATACAAATCCATTGAGACTGTACGAAGGATAAGTCATTTGCCCATATATTATCATCAGGGTTGGTTTGTCAAAAACCTGAGTAGGTTGTTTGATCAGGGTGCTTGCTGGGGTAGATGATCCACTGGAACCTCGTGGATGTGTTGCACGCCCAGCTTCGCCGCAGGTAGTCTTCCAATAGAGAATCCAAAGTTTGCTTTGTTTTCCCAAAGAGGCAATTACTAGGGGAAAAAAAGAGACCATGATATGTCGATCGATACAGTGAGTGTAATCACAAGAGGCCTTTGTGTGCTGCTTAATGTCTCCTTTCAAAGATGTAATTTGCATGTGCATGGTCATGTGGAGTGTCGGCTTGATTATCACCTACGCCTAGTAAACAAATATGAACCGGGACTGCGGTCCCTGCCCAAACTTAGACAGACAAACGGAAACTACATGTTTTTAATTTGAGGAAAAAAAACAGAGAAAGCTTACTCTGAAATGGTTATTGCGGTCAGAGGAATTATTCCGCAATACAGTTGATGAACCCAGCAAATCAGAGAAAAGGGTGGTCAGTTGTCATGGAGATCGCATTCATGAATCTCGTCCTTGACTGAAGTTGGATGGATGAGCCGTGAGCGTTGGACTTGTACCTGAAGTATGATGATGATTCCTTTTAAATGTTTCGGCGACAATTTCTGTCCTATTTGGATGCAACGGGCGCATCCCTGGTTTATCTATCGGTCCTCTTTCCCAAGTTGGCAGGCTGGCAGGGCAGGCATGCAGGATGAATGTCTGCTCACCCTCGTCTCCCTGCCAACACCATCATCTGTTCATCACGGCCTGGTCAGACTCGCTGCTTTAGTGAGCACCAAAAAATGTCCTGAAATTTTCCAGAGTAAACTTTAGCTTTCATCATTATTTTCGCTCAAAAAAGAGAGGAAGAAGCAGCAGCAGCCTTCTACAAGTCTCGACGCTGCTGCTGCTTGTACCTCTAGCGAACTATAAAAAAGCCTTGCGTCCTTGTTGTCAGATCAAAATCAAATGGCTTTCACCCACCACCCTCACAAACAGGTTCAAAGACGAGGGATCACCATTCACCATGAATTAAGGGCTGATTCGATGATAACATCAGTTATGAGGTCATCAAGTACCGGCTTGCGGCTGAAACAGTAATTGTATCCAATCAGCACATAAAGAAAGAAGTAATTGCTACTCAAAATTGGCAAAGATACATTTACCGGATCCATGTCCCAAAGCACAGAACCAAAAAAACACGTTAAACAAACAAAAAAATTGTTCACTATTCTAATCTTCTGGCTACAAAACAAAAAATTGCCTAGAAAATGACCACTGCCCAGAATAACCAAACTTCGTCATATATATACATCAAACACGATAAGAAAATAAAGGAAAAATTCCAACTCCTGGCATGCAGTTGGTTGAAATTTTGAGTCAGTTGCTACGGTTCCTCAGCCTCAATTTTCTCAAGCAGCCACCTTCTATCTACATGCTTAATGGGGCTAGCAGATTGACGAGCTCTCCAAATATTTTCCTTCAAAATCACGTTGGCAATTAATTTTGATGGAACAGTTGACTTCCTTGGTTTGAGATGGCCCAGAAATGAACTGATCACCTTGAACATTTTCCACTGTCACATTGTTTGGTGCTTCGGAAGAATAATCCGTGCTAGACTGTAGATATTGATAAGTGTTCAAGTCGAAATTCCCTGTAGGGCAGAAGGATCTGATGGCTGCACTGTAGACAGGTTGCATCGCACGTTTTCTGTCAGGTGAGTCTCGCAGAGAGATTCTACAAACTGGACACGTAGAATGCTGCTTCAGCCAAATGTCTATACAAGTGACATGGAAAGCATGGCCACAATAGGGAAGAATGCGTAAAACATCTTTCTCTTGGTAGTCTGCAAGACACACAGTGCACCTGACAGAGTGTGCCGAGTTAGATGTATATCTTGCATTCCCAATTGATTCATGAAGCAACATACAGAACACTCACAATTTTGTTGTATGACACCTTCACCTTCAATTCAGAATGGCAAAAGTAGAGCGAGCATAAGATGCACAAGTTGCTCTTGTTTTACAATCAGATCAGAACAACTAGCAGACTATTGGCTATAACTTAAACTACATAAGAAAAACCCTATAAATGATACATGAGAATGTCCTCAAATGTCAAACAAGAACCTCTTCAAATGATTGCATATGAACTATCAAAAATCTGCTATGCAATTACCCAATTTGTAGTATTCAGGGAAAAGTATAACCTTCAGTTAATAACTCACAAATTTCCAGACTTATGCAGGCGAAGAAATTGTATTGTTATATGTCTAGCCAAAATAAATAATCACAAATTTGAATAGCGAAAGAATTGATGAATTCGTTGAGGCTTGACCTCTTGCAAATGAGAAGCGTACCCTATTTTTATGGCACTAAAAATCCTCTATTTTGTAGAAAGCATCATCCCTCAAACTCCTATAGCTAGAGTAGATAGTCTCATTAGAGATGCTCTATTGAGATGCAGTAAACTTACATTATTGCAATCTGGAGAAATTTCCAGAATACAAATATTGAGGCCTTGTTTATTATTTACATTAGAAGTGGCATGAATTTCTAAGCAGGCAATGGTAAAGTCAGGAAAACATGAGCTTTTTAAATGAATTTATTTTTGTAGTGGGTGAGTTACAGTGGAAATATGGCAGAGATATAGGTAAAAATGGAGCAACTATAAAAATCACAGGACTAAGAAAAATACAAGAAGCTTGAATGTAAAAGATAAAATACATTTTTAATATTAGATGAACAAATACAGAAGAGTCATAGATATGAGATATCTTGCACAAGTAAACAAGACGGAAATTACTAGTGGAAGGAAATGAAGGAACAATATAGCCAGCCAGTTAAATTTGAAAAAAAGCCTGGCAGCCATTGATTTTGTTAATGAGTAAACTAATGCTTTACTAAACATTTTTCAAAGGAAATAGAATGGAAAAACACTCTAGGAATATCAAAAGAAATAAATTCTTGGGTTTCATGTCTTTTCTAAACTATATTCTAATACTAGTGGAGAAGGATAGAGGATGATTAGGAGGGCTTGGCAGTCATTTGAGGAAAACATTTTAGCTTGCAAAAAGCTCAGACTAGTATGTTAATGCTTTGTCAAAGATACTATAAAGGAAATGGACTACAATGGATAGGGCATATTGAGAGTGAATAAATCTAAGGAGCACATGCATTAGGCAAACTATATTTTATTACTTGTAAAGAAGAGGATAAGGGATTATGCCAGTATAGGCTTATAGCAGTCCCAAAAAATTGCCTGAACTACAAGAGTAGAGAGGCCAAGTTGCCAACAATTTGATGAAAACCAGAAAAGTCACTTTCTTTTCTGCAAAAAAATAAAGGAAATCTTGGCTTATCTAAATATTGTGGAACTATTGCTTAAGCGTTCAGTGCGACACAAGCATTATGAAAAGTAAGAGAGGATCCTACTAGTTTAATGGTCATCTTGACACTGAAGATATCTTGTGATTTAAGGCAACCAGCAGTTTTCAGACCTAACAGGAAGTTGGGGGATAAGCAATACTCGTCGGACAGGGGAAAATGACGACAAAGGGAAGGAAAAGGAAGAACAAACAAATGGCGAGGGTGGACACAAAGTTGAACAGGGAATGCATATATTTGACTAAAAATAGGCGTGGCAAATGTTTAAAGTCAAGGTCTTATGCTATGCGTCGAAAGTGCGGAAAGTGCAGAGTTAGTTTGACAATACAAGCAATAATAAATCTTGCAGCAAAGCGAATATTTCTTGCAAAAGCATAATCTACCTAGTGTTTTTTTATTCTTCGCAGGGAACAAGGGAAACGAACAATCTCAAATCTCAATCGGATTGAAATTCGAAAAAAAGTCAACGACTTTTGAGAAGCACGCATATTACTCGAGAAGCAATTTTAATCAGGGTGATTGATTGAGTGGGGTTGGGTTGAAGAGCATACTGAGTTTCTTCCCCGGAGGAAAAGAAGTGATCGCCGAACTTCTTGGTGGGAAAGGTGGACACCGCGACGGGCTCCAGCCCATGGACGCCGCGCTCCAGCTGTTTTTTTGTTTTTTGGTTTTTCAAGACCAACCAAGCAAGCAAGCAACAGGAGATGAATTGATTTTCCTTCTAACAACCGGAAAGACGATGGGGGAGAGAGAGAGAGAGAGAGAGAGCAGCCGCTTACTATGCTGAGATCTGATCTGGAGGCGGCGGGGAAGGATCTGCGAGAGGCGGAGAGATGGATTCGGGCGCAGATGAGACGGGTGCAGACGAAGACGATGAACATGGTGCTGACCGCAAAGCCGATGACTGTCATCACCAGGTTAATCCCCAACGAGATCATCCTTTTTCTTTATAAATATTCTCGGTTCCTCCCTACCCCGCCCCTTTTGGAAGATCGAGACGAGAGAGAGAGAGAGAGAGAGAGAACCAGAGAATCTACGCTCGCTCTTTGGCTGCCATGGAATCAATAAACGGAAGGAAAAAGGAAGAAAGAAAGAAGAGCGATGGAATCGAAAAGGGAACCCTTCGCCTGCCCTCCCGCTCTGTTTCTTGTCTCTCTCTGCAATCTCTGTTTTTTCAGATACGGCTCACATTTCACAGACTTGTGGGTCATCCCGTATTTGTCTTGAAACTCCATTATATTTTAAAAAATTAAAATTTAAAAAAAAAAATCAATTTTTTTTAAAAAATATATAACTATTCGTGCATGCCGCTTATAAAAATTATTCATAAATATACAAAATTTTTCATTACATTTTTTTAAATGCATTAGTCATTTATATTTTATGTACAAAAATAGTAATTATATTTATACTATTTTTTAGAATTTTTAGTGAAAAAGTACTTGTCTTTTATAAATTTGTGTTAAACTAATTATATGATCACTATTAATAAAAAAATCATTTATCTTCTATTATAAATTTATAAAAATTATCTCGATTAAAATATTTTTAAAATATTTTAATTTAGCTTAATTTTAATAATTAAATTAATATAAAAGATCAAGTTATTTTTATTTAATTTTTTTCGAATAATCAGTTCATAATTATCAGAATTTTAAATTTTTAATTTCATAAAATCGGATAACCAATTTCTCGCAAAAACTAAAATAAAATAAATTTTTTACTATCAATTTAATATTTATTTAAACTAAAATCAAAGAAGATAATCTAGACTTTATATATTAATTTTAATAGGTAAAATCGAATTAAAATAAAATAGTTTTAAAATTTTTTAATTCAGGTGATTTTAAAATTTTATAATATAAAATGAGTAATCTTTTAATAATAATAATAATAATCGGAAATTATTTTTTCTAAAAATTCTATATTTAATTATACATGTATATCCACGTGCTTATTTTGTAGTTAATGAATTAAAACAGGAAAATATTGGGCGAAGACTCTGAGAAGTGGTCCCTAAACTTTGCTCGATGCAAAAAAAAGAGAGGCTCTCGTCTTTTGCCTTTTTCTTTTTTAACGGCACAAATGCGCGTCTGCTGTCCCGCGGTCTTTGTTTAATATCACACCTTTCTTTAACAAGTAATTAATATCCACCATCCTCACAATTTAATTAATTAAACACCTTTCTTTAATAAGTGATTAATATCCACCACCATCACAAATTAATTGATTAAACACCTTTGTTTAATAAATAATTAATATTCACCGCCCTCACAAATTAATTAATTAACCTACTGTCTTTGTTTATCACTTACTAATCCCTTTTTTCTTTTTTATCGATTTCTAAGACTAGAACTAGCCGTAGTAATCAGACAAAAATTTTGATTATTTTTTACTAAAAAAATTATTTATTTTTGCCAACTTTAAATTATTAGAGAATTAATTTTAATAAAAAAATAGTCTTTAAATAATATTTATTAATTTGATTGGCAATTAAATGTTAAAAAAATAATTTAATTACTTTTTGATTAATCAATCTATTTTTTAGTCCTGCTATTTTAAATCACCTCAACCCGAACATTGTCTTTGGTGCCTGTCCGAGCACTGCAGTCAACTCCAACCTCAATTTCTTTCTTCGAGTCCCAGGAGTCAGATCCTACTTTATTTTTTTAACTGCACCATTTCACTCTATAAGACCAGGCGCCATCTTCTTCGTATGCCCACTTCTCCAGCATTCCAATCCAGAGGAACTCCAAACCCTCCAGCTTTCTTCTCTACTCTCGTTAAACTCGGTCGCTCAAGTCATGTCCTACAATCGGGGCAGCTATGGCGGCTATGGAAACTATGGCCGCAGCAATGGTGATTATTACTCAGCAAAGCACCCCTCAAACCGGCAACCGGATCGGAGGGAATTAGCTGCAACGACCGACGATAGGAGAGATGATGACGACAACAAGTACGGCGATGGCAAGTGCAATACTAGTGCGCGGAACTACAATATTGACTACAGGGCACCATACAAGCCTGCCAATAACAAGCATGCTACTGACAACGACGAGGGCAAGGGCAGCAAGGAGGAAGAGGAGGAGATGTATGGGAAGCCTGCTTCAAGGCAGACTTACGATTCTTATGCAAGCTGGTTTGAGAGAAAGCCCTTTCAATACGAGTACGACAACAGAGAGAAGAATCAGATCGGGTGCGAGAAAAAGCCCTTCCAGTATGAATATGACAGGGCTGATCGAAGGACCGAAGATCCACCACCAAGGAAGTATGGCGGCGGCTTTCAACAGAACCAGTATAGTGTCAGAGTCCACGACGACGACGACGACGACAAGAACGACGGTGAAAATGAACAGATCAGAAAAGATTTTGCAAATCGCTTCATTCTTTTCCCAGGACGCCGTAATGCCATCGAGAAGAAGGACGGCCAGCCCAGCAATGGGCAGCCACAGGTCGTGGTCATCAAGAAACTGGAGTTCAAAGTGGACCGTAGCAAGATCGAGAACTTGGGAATGACGAAAGGCAGGGCCAAATGACTTGCAAAGAATTCCTTCCAAGTCTTCTGCTGCCCTCCGTGAATAAAGATGTATCAGTTTGTTTCTGAGTTTTCGTTGACATTGCTGTTCTTGGAAATCTCGTGGGTGCTGGATAGATGGAGCTGGTGCTGTTGTTTCCTGTTGGTTGTATCCGCGCTTTTCTGCGGACATAATAGCGTGTGGCTGGATTCTAATAAATGGATCGCGGTCATCATCCAATATGAAACATGTTATTACAGTAACTCATATGTACTGTGTTAAAGTTTGATCAATTCTTTTCATCTTTTTTGTTTTATTTTTGTTATGATTTATCATGTCCTAATCATTAGAAAGTAGTTGAGATTTTCTTGTTCTAGTGGTTATTTTCTCCTATTTTTTAGATTTCATGATTTATACTTTGTATTGCCCATAAAAAGGACATATTAGTATTGAATAAAGTGAATTTAGTTGTCTCCACTTCTCTTCTATAATTAACAGTGGTATCAGAGCCAGGTTGACAGAGACATAAGAGAGTAGCAGCTAACAGACAAATGGCTTCTTCCGACAGTTTTGTACAACCCGCGATTCCGCGCTTTGATAGTCATTATGATCATTGGAATATGCTTATGGAGAACTTTTTGAGGTCCAAAGAGTATTGACATGTTGTTGAATCTGGAGTAGCAGAACCAGCAGCAGGAGCTACAGAAATGCAAAAGACAGATTTTGAAGCTTTGAAGTTGATAGATCTTAAGGCCAAGAACTATCTTTTCCAAGCAATTGATCGAGCAACTTTGGAGACAATTCTTTGCAAAGATACCTCCAAACAAATTTGGGATTCCATGAAAAAAAAGTACCAAGGGAATGCCAAAACAAAGCGGGTGCAGCTCCAAGGACTTCACACTGAATTTGAGACTTTACGTATGAAGTCAAGTAAATCGGTTGTAAAATTTTTTGTGAGAACGATGACAATTGCCAACAAGATGAGGATCCATGGAGAGAAAATGGAGGACGTCACCATCATAAAGAAGATTCTTCGATCAATGACATCAAAATTTAATTTTGTTGTATGCTCTATTGAAGAATCCAAAGATATTGATGCACTAACAATCGATGAGTTGCAGAGCTCTTTGCTAGTTCATGAGCAAAAAATTTTCCAACAGTAAAAAGAAGAACAAGCACTGAAAGCCTTAATAGAAAATCATTCGACAACAAGAGAAGGCTGTGGAAGAGGACGAGGCCGAGGTAGAGGAAGAGGAAGCAGTGATCACAGCAACCAACAATAACATCAATATCAAGCAAATCAATTTCATGAAAGAGAAAGAGGACGTGGAGGATTTCACTCAACAAATTATAAGCCAAAGTCAGCAGACAAGTTAAATGTTGAGTGCTACCGTTGTCATAGGTATGGTCACTATCAATCAGAATGTCGAACAAATTTAGATAAACAAAATGGAGAAGTATCTTACTTTGCAGAAAAGGAAGAAGAGGTATCCCTTTTGATGGTATGTCATGTGAATGAAGAAACTCAACAAAACTTGTAGTATTTAGACACTGGTTGCAGCAATTACATGTGTGGAGATAAGAAGACATTTGTCGACCTAGACGAATCCTTTCGCACTACTGTCAAGTTTGGTGACAACGCCACCAGATCAGTTATGGGAAAAAGAAAGGTCACTCTTCAAATAAGACCAACTTGCTTAGTGTAGGTCAGCTTTAAGAGAAGGGGTATGAGATCTCCATTAAAGATGGGACATGTCGAATTCAAGGTCCAAAGTTGTGCTTGATTGCTCAAGTTAAAATGACAACTAATCGAATGTTTCCACTTTATATCCATAGTACCACTAATTCATGTTTCTTAGTAAAGTTGAAAGATACAACATGGTTGTGACATTTTCACTATAGTCACTTAAATTTTGGTGGCTTGAACACACTCCAACAAAAGAAGATGGTGAATGGTTTGTCATTGTTCTTTGCTCCTATGCAAGTGTGTGAAGAGTGCGCTATTAGCAAACAACATAGAGATCCATTCCCCAAAGGAAAAACACAAAGAGCAAGGAAGTTATTGGAAGTTGTGCACTCAGATCTTTGTGGGCCAATTAATTCTGCTTCGAATGGAGGTAAACGTTATTTTATCACCTTTATGGACGATTTCAATCGAAAGACCTGGGTATATTTCTTACAAGAAAAATCTGAGGCTTTTATCGCTTTCAAAAGCTTTAAAGCTCTTGTGGAAAACGAAGCAGGATGTTCGATACAGGTGTTGCGTACTGATCGTGAAGGGGAGTATATCTCAAATGAGTTTGCAGATTTTTGTGAGGCTCATGGCATTCAGCGACAACTGACAGCAACCTACACACCACAACAAAACGGGGTCTGTGAACGCAAAAATCGTACTATTCTAAATATGGTGAGGAGCATCCTGATAAAAAGCGGTGTTCCAAAAACTTTCTGGCCGGAAGCAGTCAATTGGATCATTCATATTCTGAATAGAAGTCCTACACTTGCTGTTCAAAATATGACACCAGAGGAAGCGTGGAGTGGTCGAAGGCCTTGTGTGGATCATTTCAGAATTTTTGGGTGTATTTGTTATGCCCATATTCCAGACCAGAAAAGGACTAAGCTACAAGACAAAAGTGAGAAATGTATTTTTCTTGGTGTTAGTTATTGTTCCAAAGCTTACAAACTATATAATCCTATCACCAAGAAAATCGTCATTAGCTGAGACGTCATCTTTGATGAAGAAACTTTCTGGAAATGGAGTGTAGTTGGTTCTCCACAACGAATTCCTACGGATTTTGATGGTCAAGAAGAAGAAGAAAAGCAATCAAGTCCAGAGATAGTGTAGCAACCAATCACAACTCAAGATCAACAAGTAGTGGTGCAAGATTCACATGCAGCTACTAGAGAATCACGAAATAGAAAAAGACCAGCATGGATGAGTGATTATGAGGTAACAGGAATTGATCAATCTGAGGATCCACTTGTGCATTTTGCTCTTTTTGCATATTGTGATCCTATAACCTTTGAAGAAGCTGTCAAACAATTAAAATGGAGGAGAGCAATGGATGAAGAACTTGCAGCAATAGAAAGAAATAATATCTGAGAGTTAACAGAATTTCCTAAAGGGCAGAAAACCATTGATGTGAAATGGGTTTACAAGACCAAATTGAAAGAAAATGACGAGGTTGACAAATACAAAGCTCGGCTCGTTGCAAAGGGATACAAACAAGAGCAAGGTGTTGATTACAATGAAGTATTTGCTCCTGTTGCAAGGCTTGACACTATTCGACTGGTGATATCCATTGCTGCTCACAATGCATGACCTATCTATTAGTTAGATGTAAAATCAGCATTTTCGCAATATACTTGGAGTGTGTTCCTCAAAGGATTTTAAAGTTATTTCCTAAACTGATTCTGCAGATATCAGTTTAAGAGAGGGTGTTAAAGTTTGACCAATTCTTTCCACATTTTTTGCTTTGTTTTTGTTATGGTTTATCATATCCTAGTCATTAAGAAGTAGTTGAGATTTTCTTATTCTAGTAGTTATTTTCTCCTATTTTTTAGATTTCATGATTTATACTTTGTATTGCCTATAAAAAACCCACATTAATATTGAATAAAGTGAATTTAATTGTCTCCGCTTATCTTCTGTAATTAACATATGGGTCGTGTTTCCCTTCACAATTCGCCAATTAAACATGACACATGACACAAATGGATCGAACAGAACACAAAGCCGTATGCATGCCAGCTCGCAAAATTAAATTCCTTCTTTTCTTCCGGTTCCTTGCACACGCCAAATTTTTTAAACTATAAATATTTATAAATTAATTTAAATATGAAATTATTATTTATTTTATTGGAGTATAAACGATTCGCATTCAGATAAATTAATCCCAACTCAAACTCCGTTCAGTCCGAGCTCGGCTGGGGTTGGTTCGAATGAGGCTCGAGCTTAGGAGCTTACACGCTAAGCTCCGGTTCCAGCTTAAAATTTATTAATAATTGTTCTCGGCCATTTTCAGAAAAGGCCTATTAATTGTCTCGGGGCGATAGAGGGACAGAGGCCGAGGCGGAGCAACTCGGGGCGAAGGGGGAGGCAGATCAGCTCAGGCGGCAGAGGTCAAGGCCGCGTAGCTCGAGCGGTGGAGGTTGGGGCGAAGAAGCTCCGATCGCGGATGAATCGCGTTTAGTGAAATTCGGCGAAATTGCGCAGAAAAGCCCTACATTCACGCGAAGAGAAATACAGCGAAGGCCGAAGAACCCATCAAAATTGAGACGTCTGTATTCTACAAAATCACAAAATAGCCCCTCAATTTAATGCAATTACATACTTGTGTAATAACCTTAACCCATTATTATTATCAAACCATAGACATGTACATAGGAAGATATATTGAGCAAAGATTTTTTTCCCACTAAAAAGAAAAAATAATTATTTGCGAATTTATTCGAAATGTTGGCACAAAATTTTCTTTGAAAGAAGAACAGGCCACAACTCAAATGCTGAAGAAATACATTTACATTATTATTTTGGAAACAAAATAATCAAAATTACGTATATATACATATCACCATTTAAAACAAACGGAAACACATAACATAGGAATCACCAATAGTAAATTGATCCGGAAATGAAATTCGATAATTTACTAGGCCTTCAGCTCTTGATATCCTCCAACTCATTGTTTTCGAAAATATAATCGACGTCCTCAACCACAAACTTAAACGTTGCTGTGCCCGCGCTCCCCGGGCTTCTTCGTAACGACGTGTTGGCCGCGAGGGGAGAGGGTCAGCATGTTGAGGTAATCCTCCACCGACTGCGACTCGTTGAAATCGTCGTCGTCGTCATCCTCCTTGTTTTTGTAACCGGTGCCATCTCTCCATGTGCTCTGGGTTGGCCGGTCTCGTGCGTATGCGTCCTCCTTTTCACAGTAACTGCTGCCCTAGTGCTTAGCTCGAGTCGTCTGCAAGGTTTCTTCTTCTTTCTTCTCGTCATTCTGATTCTTGTTCGTCACCTGAATTGCCGGCGGAGGGTTAGACGCCTGCTTGACTTGAGCCTTTTTACTGCCGCTGTAATCACCGTTGTCGTCGTTGTCGTCGTTCCTCCTTCCCTCCTATATTGGCTGGTTTGATTGCTGGCCGGTGTTGTACGCCTGTCGCCTGGGTGCATAGTAGTCGCTGTCATCGCGACCAGAGTTTCGGTAGCCACCGTATTGGCTGTTGTATGACATGATGCAGGTGAGCTTGTTGCTGGATCGCCTGTGTCGTAATCTATATAAATCAAGGACCAAGCTGGTGGGGGTCTGCAGCGGTTGTTTGACTTATAGAGCTGGTTGTGCGAGGTGCAAAAGGACTCATCACAAACACATTATCCATTTAAGGATCATTTCAGAGATGAAAACGAAGGAAATGGGAGAAGAATTGACTTCACGCGAGAGAGACGCGGAGTTGTCCTGGTGGTATATATCCGAGAGAATTAATAAACAAGGACCGCAAGGGAAGAAGACTTGAATGTCATCACAATCATTTTATAGTTGATGATTAGGATATAACGGGCAGCTTCATCTTCGTGCAACAGAAGATCATATATAAATAAATAAATAACGAAAGCGAGTAGGTGCAGACCCAGAATTGATTGTATGGATTGGTCGACGTTACCTAACATAATTAATTACAATTTAATTAATAGAAAATTCATAATCAGTATCATGACGTGATGATGGTAGATCTTCATTTTATTTTTTAAGTATATGCATGACACTTCAGGGCGGGCTGTTTGACTTTGACAAGAGCTGTGTGCACCGAAAAAATATTGATGATACACCAGTTATTGAACCTGGGAGAGACCAATAGAGATCAAAACCGAAGCCCAGATCTTATTGCGAAATCTCGAAATATTTGATTTTTAGTAATAAATAATTCGACAGTAATCGCAGTCTCGAAGATAATGGAATTTGAATTTGATCTCCACACTATAAATAACCTCATTTTCAAAAAAATTTTCGACAATTCTTGGAAAACTGCATAGATCGAAACCAATTCCAAATTCAAACTCTGTCAATAAATATAAATGGAGATGTTATTTGGTAGAATTATAACGTTTTTAAAATTTTAAAATCTCATAATTAGAAGTTTTGATAATATATTTATTTTATAAAATATATAATTTCAGAATTTTAAAAAATTGTATTTATTTTATTAGGTTTATAAATTTTAAAATTATAAATTATAAATTTTATTTAATTATAAAGTTCAACATATGATTTTACATGCTAAATTTAAAATTTTACAAAATAAATAGGCCCTATAAAAATTTTTTCGTGCAAATACGTTTTAATAATGGTCCAGACCAACGGACAAGTCTGGGTAGTTGGCGAGATCAATTATTTGCATAGCATCGTGTTAATTTCTAAACATTTCTGGAACCTTAATAAGCGAAGTTTAGTAATTTTTTAAACTAATTTTAAAGAACTTGTTGAATTAAGTCACTGCATTTATCAAAATTGTGTTTGGTTGTATAAGCTGAGATAATTTTGGACAGACAAGTGTCATCTTATCGAATTCAGTCAAACTCAAAACTTGAATTTAATTACATAATAAGTTACCCGAATTTCTTTCGTTTTTTTTTAACATTTATCTCAAACTAAGATTAATTATATTTATGAAAAGTCACTTTTATTTTTTATTTCGTTTAATTATATATTAATTAGATTTAATTTATTAACTCCTTCAACACCGTGGTAGGAAAAAAATAATAGACTAAAATGAGAGAATTTTTTGGATGAGAGACAAAATATCGTGTGTTTTGTACAACAACGTGAAAGATGCAACAGGCAACGTCAACGTCGAAATGCGAAGAATGATTCAAAATAGTGGGTTGATAAGAACCGAGTTTTAGGATATTTATTTGTTAATCTTTGATATTATCTATTTATTATATAGTTGAACTAGTCTATATTAGTTGAGAAATTCTAGTAGCATTGTAAGCCTATATAAAGAATTCCATTGAAGCCAATAAAGAGTAAAGCAATTTCTCAAAATAATAACCTTTCTTTTATCTCCCACAAAAAAATTTTGTTCTCTCTTCTAATAAATTTGGTTTCAAAATTTTTTTAAGCGTCCAGGTGAGTGTGTCAATTGAAGTTGAAAAAAAAAAAAAAGACGATAGTAGTCAATGAAAATTCCATGACGATTTCTCAATCTCTCGTTTCCATTTTCAAAGAAAAGTGCTATGAATTTTGAAGCATTAAAATAAAAGCCCTATTTAGACCTCAAGATTTTTGAAATTTGGTAGACAGCGGGTATGACGAGAAGAATGGTGATCAAGGTCGATTGAAGAAGAACAAGAGAAAAATTCAAAGACATTATTCATTATTAACAAGTCGTTCATAACACGATTTTCTTAAGAATTGCAAAGCCACCACTTCAAAGACAACATAAGAAATACTACATAAAGAAGTTCAAGGCTCTTCAAAGATAATAGTGGTAAAACTTCATACTCTTCGAAATAAATTTGAAACATTGATTATGAAGAGCTTTGAAACATTGCAAGATTTTTTGTCTAGATTAATTACAATTATTAGTCAAATGAGATCTTATGGAGACCAAATTACTGATGCAATTGTAGTTCCCAAAGTTTTACGAAATTTAACTCCAAAATATTATTATATAATGATTACCATTGAAGAGACGATCTCTTTGTTTTTTCATTTGATGAAACAATGGGTTCTTTGTAAGCTCATGAGACAAGGCGAAATAGATCGGTTGAGAAAAGTGAAGAAAAGACATTTCAAACTTTTCAAGTGAAGGCGGAGACAAACAAAAAAGATGAGTTTACTGGAAGAGGACGTGGAAGAGGACCCTTTCGTGGTAGAGCACGTGACTGAGGTAGAGAAAAAGGTTGTTTTGATGGACAAGAGAGAATCCATTGGGGATTAAAAATGGAACAAGAGCTTTATTTAATGCCACAACTATAAAAGGTTTGGACATGTAAAGGCAAATTGTTGGCATCAAGGCTCACAAGCAAGCTATGTGGAAGAAGAAAATGAGAAGAGTAAGTTATTTTTTGTTCATTCCCATTCTAACAAAGTTTTAAATAATGTTTGGTTTTTGAATAGTAGATGTTTGAATCACATGGCTAGTAATATATCAATATTTAAAGAGCTTGATGAGTCACAAAAGATACAAGTTCAACTTGGAGATAACAAACAAATTCAAGTTGAAGGCAATAGTTGCTATGAAGAATAGTCCCAGTAAAATAAAATTACTTTACATTGTTTGCTTTGTTCTTAATTTGGCGCATAGTTTGTTAAGTATTGGATAATTGATGACAGGAGGTTATACAATTTTGTTTGATAATGGAGTATGTGTTATTAATGATAAAGAATATGGGCAATATGTTGTAAGTGTGCAGATAACAAAAAACTTAGAATCTCTAGCATGAAAAATCAAATTCTTATTGCAAGTGAGAAAAATGAATTCAAGATGTAGCACTTGAGATATGCGCATCTCAATATCAAAAGCTTGAAACTCTTAAATCAAAAAGATATGATTTTTGGATTACCTCAAATTGGTTCTCTTGATTTATGTAAAAGGTGTATTTATGAAAAACAAATAAGAAAGTTCTTTCCAAGTGGACAATCTTGGAGAGCTTCTACTTGCCAAGGCCTATGAGAACTACATCACTTGGTGGGAGTAAGTATTTTATGCTCTTTACTGATGATTATAGTCGAATGGGTTGGCTTTATTTACTAACAAACAAATAAGAGACTTTTGAGAATTTCAAAAAATTTAAGGCTCTTATGGAAAAAATAGAATGACACTTTTATAAAGATTCTTTATACGGATCGAGGTGGTGAGTTTTTATCTAAAGAATTTAAACTATTTTGTAACAGGCAAGGCATTCACACATAGTTGACGATACCTTATACACTAGAGTAAAATGGTGTAGCTGAAAGAAAAAATCGCATAGTTGTAAAAATGGCTAGAAGCTAGTTAAATGTTAGAAGACTTCTGAATCTTTTTTTGGCTGAAGCAATGGACAATATCAATCTACTTGTTGAACATTTCTCCCACAAAGGCCATCTTGAATCAAACACCATATGGGGCATGGAGAGGAAGAAAATCGCCAGTAAGCCACTTAAGAATTTTTGGTTGTATTACCTATGTTTTGATAAGTTCTCAGGTTTGTCATAAACTTGAGAAAAAATCTGAAAAATACATTTTTGTTGGATATTACTGTAAGAAATTCAAGGAACATGCCATTGATAATCCAGAAACATTCATGTGAAATCTTTGAGAAAAATGAAGAATACGGAAGCGTACCTGATTCCATTGGGTAGATTCAAAAAAAGCCTGAAACCCGATCAAGTCCACTGCGCTCCGGCTGCGAAGAAGGCGAAGTCACCGGAGGCGGTGCTTAGGGAGAAGATGGCGGCGCTGGAGGAGTTAGGTTTTGGGAGGAGGTCTTCTGACTATTTGAAATTTGATGACTGATGGATGTCCAGGGTTTCTCAATCTCTTTTCCTTTATATACTAAATTCCACAGTCAGGGACCACACCCATGAATCTTAATTGGTTAACCATACCCATAAATCTTAATGGGTTAATTGTTAATTAGTCCATCAATAATTAATAATTAAACCCCAGGAATTCTACACATTTACAATTTAGCCATCACACTTGTATTTTAGATGACAAAGACCCTAAATTAAATAGATCACCTCAATTGGGTCCTTATACCATATAATATAAATATATACACAATAATTTCATGCAATACATATACGTCTACATGTCCTTATGCATAAATGTACATGATTTATAGTCTAAATTCTAACAATCTCCCACTTGGACTATATATAACCATGTACATATAACTTCTATTGCATATACATATCTACATCTTTAATGTGTACACAACTAGAAAAGTCATCTAAACCGATTCCGTCCATTAGTCTCACTAACACAAGGACCAAAGAGGCAGTCGTTGCTATTGTTTGCAACTAAACCCACATTAATCTCATGCATCAATTTAACTAAATGACATAAATCAAGTGTGGATGTGTAGCATGGAAATTACATGTAATATGATCTGCACATGCCTATTTCCAACTGGTCCAACTTTAACCAAATGACATCAAAATTCAGAGTAAACAATGAAAACTGAAAATAACTGAATAATTTATTAATGTCATGACATTGAGTACAGTACCAATCATAAATAAAAATACAAACTCCCACTAAATCAAATGGCATCAAATGCAACAACACCCATATTTGTAACATGATCATGAAAGGCCTTGGGTGCTAATGCCTTAGTGAGCGGATTTGCAATCATAGAGTTTGTTCCCACATGCTCAATACTAATGAACCCACTCTGAATTCTTTCCTTCACAATAAGGAACTTAATATCTATATGCTTAGATTTTGAAGAGCTCCTGTTGTTATTTGAGTACAAGACTGCTGCTCTACTGTCACAGTGCAACTTAAGTGGCCTTTCAATACCATTAACTATTTACAGTTCTGAAACAAAGTTTCGCAGCCACATAGCTTGATTAGATGCCTCATAACAAGCTACAAATTCAACCTCCATAGTGGAAGATGCAACGAGTGTTTGTTTGACACTCTTCCATGAAACAGGCAAGGCATTCACACATAGTTGACGATACCTTATACACTAGAGTAAAATGGTGTAGCTGAAAGAAAAAATCGCATAGTTGTAAAAATGGCTAGAAGCTAGTTAAATGTTAGAAGACTTCTGAATCTTTTTTGGCTGGAGCAATGGACAATGTCAATCTACTTGTTGAACATTTATCCCACAAAGGCCATCTTGAATCAAACACCATATGGGGCATGGAGAGGAAGAAAATCGTCAGTAAGCCACTTAAGAATTTTTGGTTGTATTACCTATGTTTTGATAAGTTCTCAGGTTTGTCATAAACTTGAGAAAAAATCTGAAAAATACATTTTTGTTGGATATTACAATCAATTCAAAGCATATCAATTATATAATTCTCTTAGTGGCAAGGTAATTGTAAGAAGAAATATAGTTTTTGATGAAAATGCAAATTAAAATTAAAATGAAAAAAAAGAGAACTCAAGATCTAATCTCAAGGGAAAGTGAGATTCCTGCAACGGAAGGTGTTGAGCTAATTTCCATAAATTCTTCAATTACTTTTGAATCACTGGCTTTCTCACCATCAGCTTCAAGATGTAGCAGTTCATACTCAATAAATTATATTTATTTAATTATTTAATATGAAATTAATTTATTATACTAACATGCTATTTATATTGCTTTATTAGTTGCTAGCTGCTATTACTTTTTTACTGCCTCCGGCTGCTCTGCTGATGCTGCATGCAAAGTTGCTCTTGTAGAGTAAACTACGTATTCACTCTGACAGTCTTATCGTGCACTATTAGAACAGATAATGAACGATCGCATCATTTTTTAGGGCATTACTCGCAAGTTATTATTTCCTAATAAATAATAATAATTAGGAGATGGGAAGGATCCACAAATTTGTGTTGCTTTACTAGCTGCAAGGCTGCAAGTCCGCCGGTTGGGACTTCTTTCACGTTAGTATTAGACCAGGATAACTGGTTAGTTTTCCATGTCGACCTAACACTTGAAGGTCTATCACAATTTTGTTAGTGCTGAATGCTGATCATAGATTTAATTAGTTCGAGTGGACCACAATCAACGACCAGACCTCAAAATCATATTAGTTCTAATTATATCCAAAACATTTCACATCTTAATCGGTCTAAAAATCAGAGCTAATTAACTCACTGGGCGCACAAGCCTAATTAGTAATTACCCTCTATCCCTCTCTTGTTGGGCGACGTTGCTGCTTGCCTTCTGTCGTCTCCCATGACATCAAAATCCGGCCAAAACACTGCTGAACCGAATTAGCTTCAGCCTGCTTTCAACCCGAACCCGAAACCATGCTTGTTTTAAAAACTTGCTTATTCTTCCAACAAACTCTCTCCCTCTCTCTCTCTCTCTCTCTCTCTCAAAAGAGAACAGAAAAAAGTCTTACCAATTGGTTCCAGTAAACCAAAATATAAACAAAGACCCGACCTTTCTCGAATAAAAAATGACCGGAGAGAGGAAGGCCTCTGATCAATTCGTGCCAAGCTGCTGATAATTGATATATCTATTTATCTCCGCCTACTGTTCCATTGAATATCAATAGTGTATGATTACATAGCAAAGTAGTTCGTCTTCCATTGATAAACTAATAAATTGATGGATTAGCCATCAAATTAAATTGGTTATCTCTCATCAAATCAAATTAAGAAAGACTCATTGGCCGCTTGCATGTCTATATAAACCAGCGCAACTCGGCTCCATCTCCACACGCGCACCCTCTCTCAACCTTGTTCCGATCGAGCATCTGATTACCATTCATTCCGTCCTCGATTCTTTTCTAACACATCAACCAAACATGGTATTTAATTTGCCTTGTATCTTCCTAATAATTCTTGTTTATCTTTCGGAAACTGCGTTTAGATCTTAATCATGTATATATTGTTGCCTCACCGTCCTTAAAAATGAAATATGTTTCGCATCGCAGAGGTGCCTGCCGACATGCGTTCCCAATCGCCCTTGCTGCAACCCTGGCTGCCCCTACGGAGACACTCGGATCGGCGTGGGCAACTATGCCGGCGGAGACTTTGCCATGGACGTTATCAACAACGACGTCATCGGTGGGCGCGGGAGGGCCTACATCGGTGTTGACAACGGTGCCGGGGGGGACAACCGCGCCCGCGTCTTGGAGAACGGCATCTATGGAGCCAATGCCGATGTCGAAATCGCCGGAGGGAACTATGCCGGACGTGACAACTACATGGATGTCTTCAGGAACAACGTCAGGGGCGGCGAATACGGCAACCAGGTGAGCGTCGGAGGTGGCAACTACGCCGGCCTGGATAACAGGGGCCGTGTTTTCAGCAACAACGTTAATGATGCGGCCGGCAATGTGGACATCGGAATGCGAAACGGTGCTGGACGAAACAACTATATGGATGTGTACAGCAACAACGTGGATGGCGGCCGTGGCGGCGCATACATAGGGACGGATAACCGGGCAGGTAGAGACAACTATGGGCGAGTCGCCTGGAACGATATTCGTCGCTGCTAGTGCGTCTATCGACTGCTGTTATTTCACTGCAAGTTTGGTTGTATTTTGTTTTTGTACCTGTTTACCTTTTCCCGTTTCTTGTGCCCTTGCTTTGTGATTCATGATCAGGCGAATAAAATTGTCCACCAATGTTTTCAGCTAAATACATATATTATGTTTCCAACACTGCGGTCTAACTTTGTAGTCCCTAATAATGCAATCGACCGAAGGACGAGAACCGAAATTCAAGTTCTGCAGAAGACTAATGCGCTTACAGAAACACAAGTAATTAATTCTCAATATTTTGCTATATGAAGCTTTGGCTTATCAGTCTGTCTTGTCTCGTGCTTCATCTTCCTTCATGCAAACAATCAAACAAGGCATGCATCAAAGAAATATTTCAGGAAAATAATCTGCATGGGCTTCCATTCAGAATACACTTAATATTGGTAATTCTTCGCATAGTGGGAAAAGATTACGTCAAAAAGCAAGGCCTTGTTAAGTTTATCTTGTCCACCCTCTCTAGTTTCTGATCAGTTGAGACATCATTAATTGATCACACGAGCATGCATATAACACCACCATTTTCTTCTTTTTTTTTTTTTTTTCTTTTTTTGGTGGGAAATTTTTATGTTAGCCGCTTATGCTGAAAATCTGTTAGTCTCGAGATAACAGTGTCAGCCCACTGCCAGGACTGTTTCGGTGTTCCCTAATAATGATTCATGATGGTAATCAGATGAATTAATAACTACGGTAATAAATTCCCTCCTTCCTCGCTCGCCAGTTTCCATCGCCGATGATAATAACAAGAACAATAACAGCAAATAATGAATGAGTAAACGAATGAACGAAGTCATTGACGCGTCAGACTTTCGCCAATCGTCAAAAAAATTTGTCGCTCGTGGTCTTTTTTTAATCCAAGTCAATAAAAGTCGGTCTTTTTATATTCTAAATCTGTTTCGTCATCGATGACAGGCTACCTCCCTCATAAATCAAATCAAAATCGGGTCTTTTTTTATAAAATTTAAAAATAAAGATGAAACGAGTCTTTTTTTAAGCAATTAATCACCGATATTCTGCCATTAAGCTTCTTTATACTCGCCATTGCCATATCATCAACTGAAACAAGTAGCTTAATTGCGCGCGGTCAATTGTTTCCGGGGAAACATCATGGTTAGTCATCTTCCTCGGCCGTTGTTCCGGCCAAAATGACTTAATTTTCTTCGTCGCAATTACGTGGAAGAACGTAATGCAATTCATGAATCCGATTGATGTTGTACTGACTCGTTGGTCTTGTTGCTTGCCTTTGTTTGTTGACAAGACAGCCTTGCTCAAATTCTTGCCGCCCATCGCAGCCCTGCTACTCCACGGGATGTCTGAATGCCCCGCCGCCACAGCCGCCAACAACTTCCATGCCTCGGTCTCCAGGATCAACACACTCACGGAGAGGACGCGTCCCTGCACAACCAGGCGGCGATCCCGTCACCGACGTCAGGATGGGTGTAGCCCAGTTCTCTCCGGGAGACATGGACATGAACATCCATGTCGATCAGGTGATACGGGGGCGAGAAAGCGTGCATCTGGGAGTTAGCAACGCAGCGAGCCAGGACATGAGGCTTTATGTTTCTGGCAACACGGTGGATCCCACGCAAGACCTGCAGATTGGTGTGGGGAACGTGGCCAGTGGCGACGCCGATTTGCGGTTTTGTGGCAATAATCTCAGGGGACCATACAGGAGTGTCAATATTGGAGTTGGAGATAGCACGGCCGGTGATTGCAACATTGTCATCTCCGGGAACCGGTTAAGGCCCGACATGGATGTGGATGACGACGGCAACAACAGTTGGGTAGATCCTTCTCGCCATAGAGGCCAGATGGGAAGAGCGCGAAGAGGTGATAATAATGATGATGAGGACAGACGCGGCAGGAGCTATTCTTTCCGAGAGAGGCGTGCTCGTTAGTCAAGTTTGCTTGCCGAGATGGATTGGGTTACTACGAATAGTTAGTTGTATAGTACGCGTGGAAATGTTTATCATCATGTAGGATTTCGGGTATCTTCATACTTGAAATCGACGCTCCTCTATGTGCTAATAATAAATCGATCGTACGTATCTATTTTCTCGACTATATAACTATACTACTTCATCCCCTAAAGAAGCTCCCTGGTATCTGTTATAAAAAATTATACCAAAAAATTCCCTAAAATTCCCTGACGAAGATGGATGTTTTTTTTTTTTTCGTCTAGATGAGGCTACCGCGCTAGTTAATTGGATTAATTGCATTTCCAACAACGGGGGAAAATCTGATCCAGAGACCTCAAAAACTAGGAGCAAGAGACCCAACAATAAAGGGTCGCACAGAGTACTGGTTTTCGACTCGATAAACAGAGTAGTGAACAGTTGATTAACTGCATTTTTGCAATTAGCTCTTGTTAGTGATTTTCGTACGCAAAAGCTCATCTAAGGATGCAGATTGGAGGCGTACTGATGGTCTTCGTATTAGTTGCTAATCATGACGAATAAACCCTACTGCCCGGGGCTCAATCCTGGCAAACTCTTCGTAATACAAAACTCTGTTTCGATCACAAGCTGAAAGATCAACAGTGGCCCGTCTAATTATTCAAATCATCGGTTTCAGATAAAGGCGAAGCACATAAAGGATGACCCTGCTCCTCGAATTATTAAAGACCTTGCCTCGTCTAATAAGTAGAGGACAAGAAAATCAAATTTTTTTTATAAAAAAAATAAAAATAAAATAAATAGTCGGAGCAATCTTCGGCTGCTTGAGCCGGTTGACTATCCGCGCCTCTGATGAATTGGTTCAAACTGTTGATATTGACTTTCGATGGGCAGTTGGCATATCATGTTGAATGTGTTTGTCCGATCATCTAACAAATGAGCTCTACCTACTCTGCATAGAACTGGTTAAAAAAGTTTTAGGATTAAAAAAATTGGTAAATAAGGTTTGATTTTTCTCTTTTAATTTTTTATGATAATCGGAGCGTTATATACTTTACAAAAACTCAAATATAACACATCAAATTAAAACACATAATTGTCCGATTTTATTTTATTTGAGATATTATTAAAGACAGTGGGATTTCTTTACAAAAGATTCGTGTTCATATTTCAAAAAATTCTACAAATATGTTAATAAAGATAATTTGGATTGATAAGTTAATTCTGACTGATAATGTTCTTCATCAAAATTATTTCTGTTTTTAACATGTAGAATTTAAAATCTGTTAGTACTTTTTTAGTATATCACTTCAACCTTTCAACTTAACTATATATTTCTACAGTGATGAGTATGCATATATGAAAAACATCTCATTCTCGAGTGCTATTAGAAACTTAATATATATTATAGTGTGCACAAGACCTGGTATTGCACAAACAATTAAAGTTGTTAGTTGTTACACGATAATCCAAAAAAAGAGCATTGACAAGTTGTAAAGTAGTTATTAAGATATATCAAAGGTACTTTTTAATATTGATTTATATTTTGATAGAATCATAGTTCAAGAGGTTAAAATTGTTGGCTACATCGATTCAAACTATATTAGAGATATTGATCAACGATGATCTCTCACTAGTTATTCTTTTACTTTTTATGATGGTCCTATTAACTAGAGGTGTACCTTATAGTCAATTATGATATTATTTACCACAGAATCCGAGTATATGGCAATTAGAGAAGTAGTCAAAGAAGTTTTATAGTTAAAAGGTTTAGTAAGTAAAGTTGATTTTTCTGAATATATTTTTTTCTATTTTTTATGATAGTCAGAGCGCTATACACCTTACGAAAAACCAAATGTACTACGCCAGATCAAACCCATAGATGTCCAGTTTTACTTTATTCGGGATATTATTGAAGACAACGAGGTTTTTTATAAAAAATTCATGTTTTAAAAAATCCTACAGATATGTTGATAAAAGTAATTTCGATTAATAAGTTCAAGCTTGGACTTAATCAATGTTCAAGATCATTGATCTTGTCCTTTGAGGCAATAGCAAAAACATTTGTTGAATATTCAAATTAAAAGAAGAAGAAGATTCAAGTTAAAATAGATATTATTAACTTCGCCGTGTCTGAAATTTAGATTTTTCGGATAGTCCTAATTAAACTAGAATTCATATTAGAAAGTAATTTAGTGGATCTAATTCATCTTTTAATTTATCTCCTTCCAAAAGACTTGAATTAGTAAGATCATTATTTGAGTCAACCTCTTATTTTAACTCAACCTTAGTTAGACTACTTATGTAAAAATCCTATTCATTTAAGGATTTCATAATAATGAGATAAAAAGACATATATCAAAACTCTCAAATTATTTTGTGACAGCTAAATTATTTAGTCTCTTATGAAAATTGGTAATATTGAAATTTCGCTTTTATCATTATAATTTCATTTTTTTAATTAAAACAATATCATTCGAATCGCTTTCACTTGTGGAGTAGGTCATAGATTGAATCACGTAAATCTCTTGTGTGTTCTTTTTTTCTTTTTTTTTTCTTTTTTTACATCGTAAATTGTGATGGATATCAGTATTTCGCACAACAAATTAGATAGAGATTAATTTCACATTGGATATTGAATAGATAGAGTTTAATATATATAGTGAAAAATGTCTATATTCTAAAAACTTAGCCTTTTGGAATGATTTGGTATTCAATCTACTATATTAACCCGATTTGACACTCTTTCGACAACTAAATTGAGTCGTATGTTAGTCTCTTATAATAAAATTTAAAAATTGAGATAAAACCCGTTAGTATGGATCACATGGTGAAATCAGTCAAGTAAAATAATACCGTGATGATACAACCGAATTGAGTCATATGTTGGTCTCTTTTTAAAAATCGAAAATCGAGACAAAAATTCTTTAGTATAGATTACACAGTAAAACTGATCGAATAAAAGAGTTTTTAATTAAAAGTATTAAAATTGATATAGTTAGATCACAATTGAATGAAATATTATTATAATATTAGATGTGATGGATTAATCCCATATTTAATACTATATAAATAGAATTCAATATATATATATATATCATGAAAAAAACACACATTAAATTTTTAGAATGATTTAACATTTGACCTATTATATTAATTTAATTTAATATTTTTTCCGACTATTCGGCCGGTGCTGTACATAAATGGGATGAAAGCAAATATCCGAGAAAAGAAATTGAAACCAGAGTTGATCACATGCCATCTGCATGAACAGTATTCCCGGATGGTGATGACATCCGAATTTCTCCAACATCGCGTTCCCTGACCATGCTCGCTCTTAATTGACACGCACTGCACAGCATATGTCTCCCCTTGTATACATGTGTTTATCGATCTCAAAAATTTTCTAAGAGAGAAGAGAATTTAATTTCTTCTGTTGTACGTGGGGGCGTCGATATATAGGCATCCCAATCAAGGGAACTGATACATGTAATATATGTACGCTTCCTCCCATGGGTCGGCGTGCGCTAGAACTTGACCATTACACAAGCACATCAATTACACTAAGCCAGTATCTAATATCCGATTATCTACACACTAATATACGCACGAGTATCTGCTAACCAATATTCCTATAACTTACTTCTCAGGAAAAAAAAAAACCAAAACAAATATTCCTTTTAATTAATACCTCTAATTAGTAATATCACAATACTTCTCATTCCAAACTTTTTTATTTTTTACTAGTGCGTCTGCATCTAAAATTGTCAATCAGTCCAGAGGGACATGTCGAGGTGGCAGTCGGACGCATCCCAATCGTATCGCATCCCCGGCGGCGTGAGCAGCAACCCTACCGCCATGCTGTCCAGCAACCCCGGCATGTTGAACAATGCCTCCTCGTCCAGGAATGCCTCTCCTGATCTCCCTCCACCCTCCGAGTTGAGCGTCCCATTGTTTACGACAAGCTCCGCTGATGCTGGAAGAACTGCTGCTGCCCCTGTGGACGATGTATATTCAGCTTCGCAGCATCGAAACATCTGGGCCGCTTTGGAGGCTGCCTTGCGAATGTCGTCCGGCGCGAGGCAATGCCCACGCGGAGTCTGGGAAGTTGAGCAGCGCCGACTTGCCGCGAAGAGTGCTATGGCGGCAACGTCGTGGGCCCTGGCGGCCATCTCCGGCGTAGGGAAAGTTCCAAGCCATATCCGGTTCCTATTGAGTGGCTCGCGAACGTCGCAGACCCACCTGCCGCCATTCCTCTCCCTGACGTCGCTGTAGATGGAGTGGCGGGTCTCCCGGAACTTCTTCCGCCCGGCTCTTCGCTTGAGGGACGGCTTCGTGGCTGTCGAGTGCTCGATGGAGGAAGGGGAAGAGGAAGAAGATGAAGAGTAGTCGTCGAAGCCCATTACTCGCTCAGTGGCGGCAGCAGCAGTGTGTAGACTCCTTTCTTTCTTTCTTCGTTTTTCGGAGGATCAGGAAAAAAGAGAGCGCGGGAAATTAATCAAGCAAGATGGAGACTCTGGGCAGAATGGGGAAAGAAAATCGGGAAGCGTACATTAAAACAAGGAATAGGATCCATCGCAAGCGCCCGCGGGCCGCACGCGGTCGAGCCGAAATGCGAGCCAGGTCCCGATTCGCTGTCCGTTCCCCCCCGGATTGGAAGTCGGGGGGCACGCGGAGAATTGTAATCACAGCAAAAAAAAAAAAAAAAAAAAACATGATAAAGCTGGCAAAGTTGCGGCGGCATTGTCGGTTCACAGAGTTGGGCGCATTTCGGCGGCTTGATGACGAAGGATCACCACGTCATCGTCCGACTTTAAGATATACGTTTTTGACGTTGCTCTTCCACGCGAACAGGAAGATAACAGTGCACGTTGCTCTTCCACGCGAACAGGAAGATAACAGTGCTAAGGAATTGACTCTTCCACGCATTTCGGCGGTCTTATGATTTCTCAAAATAGTTGACCAGAACTTGTCTCCAGTAGACATATGGTTTTTGGCCTGAGATTTTAGGGCAAAAGATACTAACTGCGAATAGAAGTAAAACACGCAACACATGAACCTGGGACAAAGCAAGATTCGGTCCAAGTAATCAGCTCGAACTGGCTTCCCACCACTCGACTCTTTAGCTCCATTACCATTTATTTTATTTATTTCAACTGTTGCTGAATGAACAAAAACTACCTACTTAATTTGATTTCCTTCCTATTCCTTGAAAACAAGAGAAATTTTTTCCAGTCAAAATTAACGTTTTCACAAATGAAACAGGCAGAGTAAAAGAGATTTATAATACAAGAAGATCAATTTGCCATCTAGATACGTCAAGGCACCATAAAGCAAGACGGGGAATTCCGGCCGCTGGTGTAAAATGCCCCCATCAAAAACAGGAATAATTGTTCACTATGGTCTGCCGAAGCAATGTTGCACAAAAAAAACATGGCCGAGTGCACTTGTTTGTGTACCTTGAATTGAGCATACATGTCCTTCCACTTCCAAAGTTGTCATTTTGCTCAATACAAAGTCATGCGGACTAGTCTACAGATGAGGCAGAATCATGTACAACAAACAGAATCCTCTATTTTAAGATCCTGTGTATGAACTCAGATGCTTCTTCCTCAACCGAAGAAGCCGCTTTCTATGCCCTCGCCCTTGCTTGTGCTGTTCCCATTCGTGTGCTCCCCTGAGAATCTGATTACCACAAGCCTATCACAAGAAAATGTAAAGCATCACCAAAAGAAGGGTTAGACTGGCACTAGCCATCTCAAGTCCTTTTAAATGCTAAAAAATCTATTGATATATGAAAGTGCACGGGGCCCTAAAATATCAACCATACTCAAGATCACCAATAACCAGGGAATCATTTTGACCAGAAGAACATGTTGCACCCAAATAAAAGATGAGGGGAATAAAGAATGCTATGTCAGAAGAATGTCTTCAGATGCAAAGGAATACAACTAAGCAATCATTCAGTTTTCACTTTTTCCAAAAAAAAAAAATGTGGAGTCAGTAAAAACTCAGAAATCATTGAGATAATGTCAGTGACTATGCATACGAAGTTACAACCTCACATTTGTGCTGGGTCCACAAATCTCTTGAAAGCATGCTCTCACTCGGGTCATTACTAGGATCCTCTTTGTCTAACAATGTTTTCGCCTCCTCTACCAAGAAAGCTCTGACAATATCAACACATGGCTGAACAACTCTCTCCTGCCACAGATCCTCTGAGTTGCCTGGCAGAATACAGTTTTTCCTTCATTCAAAAAATCAAACAGGCAGTTGGATCATGGCAAACAAACTAGTTCAGTAGGACTCCACAAAGATGGTAGAACATACACAGAAAGGCTTCTGTAGCATCCAGGTGATGTAAATCCCAACCAAAATAAATCTTCAGACGATTAAGTCTTCGTTTCTATCAAGAAAAACTCTGTTAGCTAAGCACAATACAGCAAATAGCATCTGTATTGAAAATCAATTGAAAATGTCAAATTAAATGCCATTTTTGCTCAACTGGAGAGGAATAAAATTACTTGACGCCGGACAAGCTTGCGTGTGTTTGCTTTTAGCTTGTCAATTGCTTCATACAACACAATATTGAGCTTATTTTTTTCAGAAGTTAGAATTTCTGAGAAGTCTGGTTGCAAAACTTCATCAGCATCATGTATTGATTTTGGGATGCCTGCTGTGACATTACAATCCCTATTCTGTTCAAGCTGTTGGTTAACTGCCCTTGTATTTTCAAAGTAAGCACTGAAGAACCATTCAAATTCTCGAACACCAATGGCCTGCTGCAAGCCTCGAGTATAATCTGCATTTGGTTTGTAAATATCATGTACTTCATTCAACAGTCCAGCATCAATCATGGAATCGACTCTTTGTTCAACAAACTTATCCAGCACAGGAATCGAAGCATCCACCCAAATGAAACAACAATTATATCTTAGATTAACAGCTCGGCCCCACTTCTGCAGCAACAAAAATATATATATATAAAAAAAGAATTGAAGCTTTATCCATCAAGTACACGAGCTGAGTTTACCTGAACTAGTATCATGCACTGACATACATCACTCAAACAAAATTCAGATAGAATTAAGCCCTATGTAATAACTTCCAAATAACTATTAACATTTCAGGGGCATTGTAGCACAACCAAAAAAGAAATGAAGTAACATAAATGAAAGATAATTAAGGTACGCGCAATGTTGTAAGAAGTTAACATAAGATGTTTTCATACTTCCATATTATCCAGCAGGGATAAATTAAAAAATCATCCTTATAACGAGTTCTAATATAAAATATATTATGGTAGCGATGACCATGAAATTTCTACAATTACTCATTAATAAATCCATGTGATGTGCATGTAACTGGCAGAATTCTAATTATAACATACAATAACAGTTGGGGAAAAAACGCTTGAGCCAATGACAGCAACTCTAACCTCTGCAGCCTTCCCCTGGAACATATTGCTAGGCAAAGCACCCAGGCTTTCATACAAACTTAAATAACGTTTTATCTGCAAGAAAAAAAATGCATTTATTAGTGTACTTAAGATATCAATATCTGAGGGAGACATCAATAGGACTTCTATGCTTCCAAAGCAGTACTTTTCTATGATCATTTGGGTGGATTCTGTTTGCTGCCACCGGATCAACTTCCTTGAGGCGCTCATAACTGTTAGTCGGGTCCACTCTACCGAAGTCTGAAAAACAAAAGCCAACATCCCATCTTAGAGATTCACAAAGCAGACGTATGTGACATTGTCAATTAATGGAGCTAGTTCTGTTACCTCGAGCAGCATCCAGAGAGCAGTCAGCCATGTCATCCACTACATCATCCACAAGGAATGGACTCACAAGAGCCTATCAAACGACAATCAGCAAAAATAGAATGGAGAAAACCGAAGGAAAGATGATATGCATCGAGTAAGAGAGACAAACCTGTATGTAATAGTTGCTACCACCGACGATAACTGGCAGGCAATTGCGAGCCAAGATTTCATCAATGATCTAAGAAAACGACCATAATACTTGGAGAAATAAGCTTCAATTAAAAACAAAAAAAAAAAAGAAAAAAAGAAACTGGGGTCCAGTTTCAAGAGCTCAACTGGAACAGCGAGATCGCGGAAATCCTTGGAGGTGAATTCCACCGAGGAATCTACAGTGCCGAGGAGGTGATGAGGAACGCCTGCATTCAAATTATATTACAGATTTTCAGAGTGGCTAGGAATAACCAATCAGATATGAAGATGGAGAGGAGAGGGGGGAGGGGGACCTTTGCGGTCGGAGAAGGCGACCTTGTTGGTGAGCACGTCGAGGCCGTGGTAGATCTGCATGGAGTCGGCGTTGACGATCTCGATGGGGCGGGGGAGGTGGGAGGCCAGGTCGATGGCCAGCCTTGATTTCCCGGCGCCAGTGGCCCCCATCACCACTACCACCCTCTTCTCCGCCAGTTCTAGCTTCCCACTCAAATCCTTCCCCCCGCCGCCGGCGGCGGCTCCGCCGCTAGGATTGAAGTGATCCATCTGAGTATCGGGATCGGAGGAGTAAGCTCCTCCGTTTTCCATCTTCGTCTCTTTGCTCTTCCGCAGAGAATCGAGAGACCAAAATAGCCGATGGGACCCTAATTGGGCGGCCGATCTGATAACTAGCGAACTCGGGGTTGTGCATCCGCGACCCGCAAACGACATAGTATCGGCTGCAAGCGGATCGGATCCGACCGCGTTTGAACGATAAAGATCCAAACCACTAGAAGAGCTAGACTACAGCCGATGATCCCATACTCTCTTAATCCGAATCCATCGGTAACGAATTGCATTGGTTAGATCACGTGGAATGCTGTAAGCAACAGATCGTTCATTGCTCATTTATTTAAAACAGAAACGCGTCTGATTCATGAATTCATCCGAATATATTTCGATCTTTTATTATCAAACTTTCTGAATTATATCATTAAAGGTCACGTAAACACAACAGATCGTCCACTTGCATATTAACTCAAAAACAGAAATACTTCTCATCCATGAATTTACTGGATATGTTTTGAATTTCTACGCTCACATCCAGATTTAATCATACCAATTTTTTTAAACAAATTATTTCAATTCAAGCTGCCCGAAATTTCTAACACATGTACTACTAACAAGTAACAACAAACGGGAGTTGCTTACGATGAAAAAAATAGAAAAAAAAAATTAAAAAAAATGTCATCCATGTGGCCAACGCCAATAAAGCCCATGTCCTCCTGACTTTTATATGCATACAAAGCAGAGTTGGGCCAACCAGAGAACGTATTCCTTCCAACCGCAAAAGGACAAACCATTGCAGGAGCCGGAAAAACACAAATATATAATATTATCACTAAATATTTGACATAGGATTGATTGGGTCGAACACGTCCTCCCTCATTTTTGCCTTCAGTGCATTCTCCCTACACAAATCAATATCTTATATATATATATATATATATATATATATATATATATAAATATCCCCCCCAACATTGGAAAGGACCTACCTTGAGCAACAACAAAAGGGTGTTCTCTTTCTTATGGGCAACAGAGCCACGTGCCGACTCTTAACAACAAACTGGCTCATCAAAAAGCTCACAGACTAACAGTTCAAAAATGGACATCTCGATCCTCGCGGCGATCTCTCGGACTTGCTCCATACATCTCTTCCACTCTTGCCTCTGCCGCTCGAAATCCAACTCCACCATCATGCCAATTGTGTTTGAATCCACCTCCTTCCACCCCTCAAATCTGTTGCACACCCTCTCTGCCACTGCCTCCTCATCCGACTTCTCGTGCGTCGACTCCGTTTCTTCTTTAGCCACGTCTGAGATGATCATCATCATGTCTTTCGGGATTTTCGCAACACAACGACACCTACTCAATACCGAGTGGCTCACAATCACCTTTGTGATTTCGCGTATTTGTTCCCTTTCCGGCACATGAGTATGCAAAAGCGTCGAGTCCGAATCGCCGCCATAATCGTCGTCGCGATCCTCATTGTCACGATCATCATGCTGTTCTACAGCCAAAAGCCGGTCGAGTTCAATCGGGTCCAACGCGGCCAGCCTCTCAAATCTTCGAATGTGGTGGATCAGCTGCTGCTTGGTCCCTGAAACAGATTTGAATTCAAAAAATGACATGAAAAAGCTAACTTTTATGCGTGCTGTTGTTGGTGCATGTACTGTTGTGTGATCACGACAGCAACGCGAGTGACAGCAGAGTGGCGAGAGAATTAAAAAGAAGAGAGAACAGCGAGAGAGAGTAGTAGTGGGAGGAGCAGTATAAGCCCGTACTCTGCACAATTGCAAGGCCACGTTGGTAGGACTCCACGTGTCCTCCAGGGTGGTCTTCTTCTTGTTCCAGTGCCGCCACTTCATCAAACGCGGGGTCCAACACTGAGACAGGGCTGAACTGCTTCTCTTTCTGCTGCTCCTCGTCGTACTCTTTCTCTGCCCTCGTGCCATCAAACAGCTGTCTTCCCTATCATCGTCATACTTTCATTATATTATCATTTTACTCGATCACCACAAACAGAAACTGGAATATATTTCTTAAAAACTGAAAATATTGATGATGAAATAACAATCTCTGTTCGATCTTGTTTGTAGCTAATAATGAAAATGTATCCTCCACCAGTCTCCAGAATGGCTGGCTAACAAACTGGAGAAGGCATGCAGCATTATTATTTCTACGGTTAATGTAACTCTAAAACGGAAAAACGGGAGCATAAACATGATTTACACATAATAGTTTTCTAAATTTGGCAATTCAATACAAGAAACAGTGACGCAGAGACGGGATTATGCATGCTGTGTTTTGCACACGGTCGGGACAAAGAGGAACGGATGCAAGGTCTGTCACATGTTATTGTCTCCATCTTCCAACCAAGCATTAAATATATTTTTTTTCAAAAAAAAAAGGAAATGCACCTGTAATGATTAAAGTAGAATCAAGTAATGGTGTAATTATCAGACCCTTTTCAAGCTTTCGATGTTAAGTAGTTACTTGCTATAAAAAGCATGAAGCTCTGTTCTTTTCTGCACCAAACATTAGGTTTCAGTTACCACAGAAATGAATGAGTTGCTTCAATTCGAAGCTATGGAAATTCTACCCAGAAAAACAAAAACAGAAACAAAAGTTCCAAGCTAAGGAAAGCATCCAAAGCTCCAAATTCTTAGATCACTTTCAGTAAATAAATAAATAAAAACTTTCATTGAAACAGTGTTTTTGTCCTTCATCCCGAATGTAAATTGCACGCAACCAAACTCGAATAAACAAAGCAGACTGGAATACATGATTAAAGACCGGTAATTAAGTATCCCAAAAGAAGTAGGAACAAACAAAAACGAGGGCGCTACTGTCATTTCAACACGCTCAATAAAGAAAGAAATCCGCTATGGAACTTAGATTGATAAGTGGTGCTAATTGCTTCTTAATAGGGGATTAACATCACATCGGATTCAACGGCAGCTGAGAAAACGAAAGAAAATAAGGAAGAAAACGACAGACTAGAGACAGAAAGAAGCAGAGTAAGGCAATTTACCTCGGCTTTTCGGCGGCATGGAGAACCCGCCGGGGACCGATTCTCTTCGAACCTGACCGAGCACAGCACCTTGACACTGGAGACCGTCTCCGGCGAGCTCCCCTCCGGGGGATTGGTTGCTCTAGCCTCCTTATGCATTATTCGCTTGACATTGGTTTCGAATGAAGCCCTCTTCTCCTGGTGGCTGCTGGCTACTAGAAATTTTTTGCGGCAATCTTCCCATACCAAGATATCCTTGACGGGGACCCTGGTCTCCTTCCCTCCTATCTCGCACCTCCGCTTTCGCAGCACTAATCGCTTCAGGACCGACCCGAAAAACCCAAACCCAAGGCCTTGTATTGATCTTCGGGACCTTCGGCTGCACTCGTCCTTCTTCTGAATCCTCAGGGCGGCTTCAAGGATCAAGTAGGTCGTTGGCTTCAGAGCCGAAGGTGACGCCAAATCAAATGTCGGAGAATTTCTAGGATTGGAGGGGCCATGGAGTGGCAAGCCCGGGCTTTGGGGAATGGATACTCGTTTCTTCGTCTGGTGTTTCCGTAGCCGGCCTCGTCGCTCCTCGATGAAACTCTTGAGAACGAAGGGCTCCTGCTCCTCCCTTAAAAGCTCCCGGAGATGCCTCTGCGCCATAGGATAACCAGCAAAGGGAGAGAGAGAAGAAAAACACAGAAAAAGTAGCTAGAATGGCGAAAAGAAGTAGGTAGCCAACAAGGACTGAGGCGCCATTAACAGAGAGAGAGAGGGGGAATGAAGAAAGACGCCGAGGTCTGGAGAAGATTCAAAGAGGCGAAACGAAAAAAGGAAGTTGAACAAGGAGAAGAGAGAGTGAGTGTGTTTTGAAATGCTTGGTTTTGCATTTCGAGGTAATGGCTTGAAAAGCGAATGCGAAGTTGGGGGGTGAGAAAAGCCAAGGAGAGAGAGCGTAGGATCTGGACTCCGGAGGTCCTCGAGATAACGCCAGATTTTCTAAACGGCCCGCTCGACATTAAATCCGATAAAATAATAGTAACAATCCCAAGCGGGTTTGACGCAGTGAAGATCCGACCCGGTTGCATGTTAAAGATCCCGTAATTCTTCTACCACAGCCCTCAGTCCGTCACAGCCCTATGCCGCGAATCCGGGACCACGGGTCATGAGGCGTTAAATCGCTGAACGATAATTGTGTAGAGTGCCTCGAGACAGGTTTTGCTTGCTTGCTCGAGGCAAATGCACGGCGGATCGACGGCAGTCGTAAGGAGTCACGTGAGCACGAGATGCGCGCCGCACGGCAGGCCGGCCCCCGGCCCGGAAAACCACCTGCACGTGGACCCGTCTTCTCGCGGGCTGACGGTTTTTATGTGGAAAAACTCGCGATATTTTGAAGCGGGGCGACGACGACGACGACAGGGCAGGGAACTCGGATCCGGGACGCGATGTCTGACCCGCTTGAGGCTGAGGGCCACGTGGGACACGGTGCAATCTCGGCCGTCAGATTATCGTGGGCCGTACGTGCATGCGCTGTATTATATATATATATATAGAAATAGAACTTTTTTGTGTATAGTATTTTATATACTGGAGAAGAAAGGACAACTGGGAAGGACTGGGTTGTCGTCTTGTGGGGCTTTAGTTTTTTCAGGTCGGAAAGCCGAGCATGCTGCGCACGCGTTGCTTATTAATCGGTTTCAGCAGACCACCGGCCCGGTGAAAAAAGAGACAGAGAAATTACAAAATAGGTTCAGTTGTGATAGTCCACATCACTGACAGACTCGCTCTTTCATCGAGATCAGCATCTCTGAGCTGCTGAGGCTTTCGCTGGTTCTTTTGATGAGTCTCAAAGTGAAGTGGGTTTCTTTAACAATCTCGGCCAATTGAACGAGTCGTCGTTGGGTAATAACTGAAACTCAAATTTGAAAGTTTGACTGCTTTCTACTTACTGTTGGCTGCGGATCGACAAGAGTAAGAAGACCTGCTGCCCAAGGCCGCCGTTATTTTCGTCAAAGCGTCAAAAGGTGATTATCATTCAGAAACCTGTGTGTTCGACTCGTGGAACAACACAATATTAAAAAGATAATTATTATCTTTTATTATCCAGGAAAATTTCTTCCGTAAAGCCATTACAGACTCGTGTACAACTCTATCGAACAATTTATAATCCGATATCCGTTACATCGACAGAATTCTGCGATGATTGCTCCCAGTCTCGACCATTTCTGAACGCACTGTTGTCTTCCTTTCAAATAAATACGCATCGAATTTTATATATTATCTTGAAATAACAAATTTTAGTTGGAGAAGACATCGTCCGTGAAAAGCCGAGGAGACGAGAGCCGCTCTCCCCCATCTCCCAGTTAAAGCAAACGCTAGTAGTAAACAGCGAGTGGGTTGATCCGACGGTGCTAAACGTGGCCGCGTGGGCGAAGCGGCAGGCGCCGGCACCAATAGAAAATCGTTGCATGGGCGTGTTATCCCTTGGGACAAATTGACTCGTCGTCTTGTTCACTCGACAGCAGCAGTGGACCCATACGTGGCGGTCGGGAAAACGAGAGGTGAGAGACGAGGCATACTTCGCAGCCAAACAAGTCGTCACCTTCTTTATTATTATTGTTATTATTGTTATCATTTTATGTTTGTTTTTTTGTCAAATCGTTGGTTGTGTTGCCGCAATCGCATTGTCCTGTTGCTCGGCCGCATCGCTCACACCTTCTCCTCCTTCCTTTTGCTTCACGGTGTCGGTCAGCGAGATAAATTTTGGGTCGAGTAATTGCCGTTTGCGAGCAAGAAATGGCCCTTTCCTTTTCGGCTGCAAAGCACGTTGGATCATAGCCTCACACAGCAACCCCTTCATCATTTCAATTCCCTTCCTCATCTGGATCCTGCCTACTGTCTGTTTCCCTTCCTCGTCTTTCATCCCTAAACTTTCCTCCTAAACAAATCATCAGTTTAGAAACTATTATAATTGTCGATCGCTATATGCGAGTTTTTCTTCTATAAATACTATGATTCCCCGCTAGCCTAGCCTGGAAGTCGATTCTCAACTGCTTTAATAATCGACTAACTTGTTGGAAAATAATAAAGAAAGCAATATATATATTCTATTTACAAATAAGCGAACCATCAACATCGAGTATAGACATAATGAAGGATCCATTTCAAAGAATATGAGCGAGAAAGACACATTATCTCGAGACATTCAATCC
Organism: Trichopus zeylanicus subsp. travancoricus; assembly: GCA_005019695.1. Classification (NCBI taxonomy): domain Eukaryota; kingdom Viridiplantae; phylum Streptophyta; class Magnoliopsida; order Dioscoreales; family Dioscoreaceae; genus Trichopus; species Trichopus zeylanicus. The sequence goes on from RXID01015096.1 coordinate 111,951, forward strand.
AATCACGGATTTGGAATATGTTTATGTCACGATTAACAAGTCTAATATACATGGAATAGTGGAGCAGGACCTACCGCAGCATGCACTCTCCCAAACAGTAGAGATCCGGTGCTTATCCTCGGCGGCCGCTCCCACAGAAGACACATCAAAATCATCCAAGCACATTTTGACACGCAGCACATTACGATCCGGGTACGCTACAGATTGGTCGTTGACATGTCACAATTGTCAGGCACTGTTCTGAGCAACTGTTCATTGATGTACTTGTTGGCGACACACCAACCACAGCACCGTGCATTGCCCATCGTCGCATGGTACGGCTTTGTAATAATTTTTTACGACTGGTCATCTCCTTCGATGCGATTGTCCTCTCTGTTAGTATGCCATGCCGATACTGACAGGGTCGCCGGCGGCTTCATTCTATCTTTGCCCTGTTCCGGAGTCCACGAATGGATGCCAAATGGTGGGCTTAGGCTTGATGGCGTGTCAGCGTGACTCTTGGAATCTCAACAGACTTACTGGACAGTGGAGCTATCTCGTATCAATTTGGGCAGTCCATCGTGTTGGACCACCGGAACCAATAGACCACTTAAATCGGTGTAACAACAATATTTATGGATTCCCTATTTCCGTGGAGTCCCCTAATGAGCGCCCGAGAGTCTACCTTTACAATTGAGTGCAAGCCCGCGCCAATGCTTCTCTGCACTTTTTCATCCATTGTTTATTCTCCTCGCGGAGCAATGAAATTTCCAAGCGGAGAAGTGATCCTTTGCCCGGACTGCGCGTTTTGCGGTGGTATTCCTATACAGAAATGCCATCGCGAACTCGCCCGAGTTCAAACTAGAAGGGCTAGCTTGTGGGGCGCCCAATGAGCATCGATCCGGGTAGACTAAGCAAACAGGAAAACCGGTCATTCCAAGAACTAAAACTATCTGTTGGCGACCTCAACAAAAATCAAGTAGCTGTGACCGCCGAACCAGCTACAGAACGTAGACGGAGAGAGACTCCTTGGGTTTTAACTGTCGGTTTTCTTAACTAAATAAACTTCCTGTTCGGAGTATCATGCTAGCGCAACGTGATTACTAGTTTTTTTTTTTTTTTTTTTTATTTTTAGAAAAAACACAATGTTACCGATTTTGGAAAGTTTTTCAATTTTTTTGTCCTTATATAAGTCTTTTCGTGCCTTCAAGCTCGAGGAGTTACTCGCTGTAGTCATTTGCCTTCAGCTATCATGAGGAAAAAGAATAAAAAGATATTTAGATTTGGACTAACCCGATGGATTGATTGACATAGAATTCAATAATGCAGGTGGTTTTGCTGCAACTTGCAAATGATAATAGACAGCATGTGTCTATCGAAGAAATGCTGCGCGAAGAAGTTGCGGGTTTTGGGCCTAGAAACAGACACCGACGTATTTTGGGTTTGAGCCAGCTGGCGTCGAACAAGATTATCGATTTTCCGCTCCGAGACAAAACCGACATCTCTCATCCCTTTCATTCATCCTAGTGCCGATACCGAGGGAAGAAACGGACGGCCACGATGGTGCGAGGCCAGCTCAGCATGCCGTTTCCGGGGCGCCGACATGTTTGCATCCGCCATCCAGGGGCAAAAATGGGCCTTGAACCACCGAGTGACGAGTGTTCGAATCGAGGGTTTCCACTGCGGAAGACAAGCCAGAGGAGCTCTCCGTCCCCTTCTCTCGTGGCGGATTCCACGATCTCGCAGTCTCCTAATCTCCGCTGCCGTCTCCTTCCTCCGATCACGAAGGTCCAAATCTGATACTCTTTCTCGCTTTCCGCAACATCTTATTCTCTTTCATCGATTCGGCAATCCATAGTGTCTGGCTCCCGAGTTTTAGGGTTTCTTTGCCATCTTGGTTTTTTGAGATTGGGAACGAGGTTTTAGGGTTATTGCCCTTTTCGAATCTTCTTCTTCTTGATCCCGTCGATCTTCTCCGCGAATTTCCATTGGCACGAAGCTTCTTCCGAATTTTTAGGGTTTCACTGCTGTGTCGAGATTCTTTGAGATGGATTACAAGATTAGGGTTGCAGTCCTCGGATCTGCTTCTTTCTCGTTTCTTTGATTCTTTTTCACGAACGTTTACTGATGCCCGATCGGTCCTTGGTGGAGTTGGGGGTTAGAATTTGGGGTTTCCCCTTAGGGACGAGAATTTGATTTTCCGTGCCCTTTCCGAGGCGGTTCTTGAGCAATGCATCTTGGCCGGGGTCCCCAAATCTCTCTTTCTTAGTATCTACTTTGTAGTCCTTGCTTTGTTAGTTGTACATTTTTCAAAGGTGCACAATAAGATGCGAGGATCGAGATCCAGAGGAGGGGAAGGAGTGCGAGGTGGTCGATTCCATGGGGCCTCTTCCCCTGGCCCTCTCGTCACTGCGGCCCAGAGCAAAGACCGGCACTCCCTTTGGCACCACCTTTCCATCCCCCGTCAGCCCCGCCATAGCCTCAGTCCTCCCTTCTATGGCCAGCCACACATCTCGCCTGGCCGCCGGAGCACTTCTCTGGAGCGCAGAGACCATGGGAGGCAGCGAGGCCACTATGAACCTCGTCCCTTGTCACCGCAGCAGCACCTTAGCCAGGCAGCCAGGCAGCAAGGCCATCATGAATTTAGTCCCTTGTCGCTGCAGCAGCACCTTAGCCAGGTCTCAGCTTTCACCTACGAAGATGGATACGAGCACCCGCCCAAGTACATGTTGCCTGACCACCCATTCAACTCCAAGCTGTCCCAGTCCATCAAAGATGCTGCCATATATTACCATGGCACTGCTGCTCCCCTACTGCCATCTTGGCTTAATGCCCTGGACTCTCTACCTCAAAGGTCGACATTCTTGGACAGTGGACCTGTTCAATCCTTCTTCACCCATACCCTGGATGCTGCGCATTTGCAGGATGCTGCTGCTGCTGCTTTGAAGAGCACTGGGAACTTGGGTGTTGGCATTGAAAATCTGAATATGCGAGTTCGAGACAGTGAGGCGACTCGGTATTGTGATAACCTAAATAATGCTTACAATGTGGGAGATATGCGGAAGGTTTATCCAAATGATGGGCATGTCCCGATGCTTCCATTGTTAAACAGCGTTTGTCTTTTGCTGGCCTTTCAAAGAGTGACTTCATGAGTCTCTATCGTGGCCGCATCCATCAGCCAACTGATGAATTTAGTAGATGTGATAGCAGCAAGTTATTTGATGATCCAATGCACTGGGATATTTTCGATTCAGTTGATCTCTCTGAGAAATTGAGGCGTCAGCCACTTTGTCAACAGAGCAGGGATGAGGCCCTGGACTATAATTATGATGAAGTAAGGTCCCGAGAAAGAGGTGACGACTTGTATCTTGTGCGAGATGATACATACAGGAAGGTGCAATTGGATTACCACGGTGATTGTCGGGATTTCTTGGGTTCATCAATCATGGATACTGCTGGGGACAGGGTTCACGGGGCAGGTGGATCTCATAAGGTCGGAGGTGAGGCTAGGTTTTGGGATGAACAGCATTCACCAGGTGAAGTTGCCCTAGAATACCAGCAGATGATGGAGGTTTGTGAGGATCGTCTTGATGATTATGACAGTAAACAAAACTACAGCTTCAGAATGAAAGAAGCACGAGATGCTGAACTTCAACACTTTGAAGAGAGCTATGCTTTTGAAACAGATGTTGATGCTACAATTTACATCTGAGAGTCCCATATTGTCAAACCATCACGTGGATCACGAGGGAATTCTCATGTTGACTATATGGATATTTATCAACAATCATATGAAAAGGAGATTAGGAAACGGCGATTTAGGAATGAGGATGCAAATGAAGACTATCAATTAAATGATTGAAGTTCGTTTAGAAGAATTGGGTCTCCAAGTTGCAGTGAAGTGTGGACGACTGGGGATAGAGTTGTGTCAGTTCATCATAAAAGGTTTGGTTTTGCATGTGCTCAGTATAAATTGCCTTCACGCCATGTGGCAACCGGTGATAATTGGTTCCCATCTGCCAATTCTTCTAGACGTATGGGAAATGACCGTGCTCTGAATTTGAATTGGGGGTTGAGTCCAGCCCCTTCAGATGTTGTTGGTTCATTTCTTATGGTAGAAAGCATGAGCTTTTCAGTCCCCTCAAACTCTGGAAAATTGGGAGGGAAGATAGACATGCTTCTTGCTATGCTCATAGTGGTGATGCTTCCAGCAATGGGAAGCCTGTTAGAAAGGCGGATCTGCCAGAAGATTCAGAGGAGTTTAAACAATGAGTTCATAAAGCCTTTCTTCGTTTTACTAAAATGTTGAATGAAAGTCCATGTCATCTGAAAAGATATCAGGAGCAAGGAGAAGCCAGCAACCTTCCTTGTCCTGTGTGTGGCAGGTCTGTCTTTCTCATCTTATGATAACTATTGTAAAGTGGAATGCTGGCCCTGCATAACTTGGTCATTGAGAGGAATAGTTAGTTGATGCTCATATCTCAGGAACAGTTAATTTTGCTTCTGCACCCAATGGGCATGCTTATATCTCAGGTATCATCTTGTATATTGTTTTGGATAATATTTCCTGCTATATTGTTTGTGACATGCTAGTTTTCTTAAAAAACAGAATTCGGAACACATTTAATGGTTCACTGGCTCCAGTTTGAAATTCTGGTCAGAACGCGAATGAAGGCCCGGCCTCCATATTGTAATTTCATGGTAGATTGCAAGATTGCAAGATAAGAATGAGAAAGCATCAAGGAACCTATGTGACTTTAGAGAACTGGTTTAGCTGCTTTGCTATTAGTTTCACCTTTTTAGGGATGGTGGCTCTAGTTGGAAATATTTCTATAAATAACCTAGAAAGGAGGGCGTGAGCATCGTAGCTGTTCAGCCAACATTTGTTGGCTGAAGCATTGAGGACTTCTGTAGGTTTTATTTGATGGTATTCCTATGCTCCTATGAAGTATTTTATCCATATGGCTGGACAGAGCAGTGCTCCAATTATTAAGCTCATTGTGTTAGTAGTTGCACCTTAGGTTCAGGAGCATGTGCCAGGGATATTTGACATTTTAGTTTGGTGCTTCCGGCAGAAGTTTCGCAGTGTATTTTTTTGTGGTATGTTTTGTGGTCAACAGATAGATAGATAGTTAATTTTGTATGTTTTCCAGAATTTATTTTTAGTACTTAAATATGAAGGCAAATGTGGGCCACTAGTTTTCTGATTTCTTGGGATAGAAAGCTCTAGGTGTGTTTATATATTGATTGATGTTTATCAGTAAGATAAGCCCTAATGTACCTGTAAGTTTATTGGCTTGGATACTTGATGCTGTAGTGTCTGGGATACTTGCAGGAGGCTAGCATTATAATGTTAATTGGGATAGCACTGGTAATTGATGTTGCCTCAAATGATATATGCAGTTTCTTCTGTAGGCAAGCTCATGATGAGCATAAAAAAGTCTGCTTTGGATATTAGTTCAGAATTCTTTTGAAGTTATAAATTAAGAAATAATGAAAATTGTAAACCTTAGTATGCAGCTATTGAAAGTGTTTGTAAAATCTTTCTAAGATTGAGTATGATGCATTGCTCAGTTTTTTGGGGCAATAAACTATGATTTATTATTTTTTTCTTATTTCCTTGTTTCCTTCAGTGCAAATTCTCTAGTTCTGGAAGTTATAATCATTTTATAGACTCTTCATTGTTTTTCTTCGTCCAGTTGTAAAATATTTAATTTCAGCTCTGTAATCTTTTCACATAACCAAAAACTTCACAACTAGCTATTAGTTCTCAGTGGATCTTATGCTATTGGGGGTTCTCTTATCAAGAAAAAAGAAAAAGAAACATTGTTTGTCTGTTTTGTTCTAATGTATTAGATACGCTATATGGATGCTGTTGTACCTGAGTTTGGATTTATCAATGGTTGAGGTTGCTTATACAACTTGATTGGGTTTACAGTTTTAAGTTTTGATCAGTTTTGTATGACATGTTTTGATGCGTGTCTTTGTTCTTGGTGCAACATTTATTGAATGCTTAATCTTCATGAGATGTGTTGTTTTATATTGCTTCTGGTGGGCATCTGCATTCATTTCTTTGTATTTGCATGCTTATTTTGTGTGTGGTGGGTGTTATAATGCTCCAGTTGCTCATAACATTTTGCTGGCATTTTTTCAGTTTTGATCTTCCTTTTTATTCAATTAAGATGCCCTTTCTGACTTTGTTTATGTTGCTTCGTGTCACTGTAGAAGTTATTCTGAATGCTGAAGATGACAGTTATCGAATAATTGTGAATTTTTTTGCAGCTTGTTGAAGGAATTTGCTGATACACAAATTGGTAAACCACACCTGCCATTCACTCAAAGTTGGTTTAAGGGCAGAACACCTGGGCTTTCACAAAGCACTTTGTTTTCCTATGGCTGGAACTGGCTTATGGCTCCTGATAATGCAATGATGTACCAGTCAAGACCTGCTTCTGAAGCGAAGGCACTGAAGGAGGACCTTATCCTTTGACCTCCTATTGTTATCATTCATAACAAGTCTAGTGGAGTCATCAATGATAGCAACATCCCAAAGTCCATGGCTGTTGAAAGAATGGATGAGATACTGAAGGGTTGGTTATCAAAAAATTTTTTCTACCTGATTGATGTTCAGTCCATTCTATTGCTGTTAGTGCTTTTTGATTCTTAGCCTTGATGATTAATAGTCTGTTATTTATGCTGTGCTGTTGAGTTTTGCCATAATACCAAAATTTGAGATTTCGCATGCAGAAGTTCAATTTGCAGTTTCTTTTCACTATTTTTTGTTGGCATTGCATTTGGCAAGCAGCCATTTTTCGTTTTCTTTTTTCCCAACTGTTATGTTGTTTTGATTTATATGCTAGTTTTGATTTTGTTAATTCACATGTAATTTGCAGATCTGGGTTTTGGAGTAGGTAAGTTCAGAGTTGGCCAAAGCAAGTCAACAGATGGCAGCATGCTTTTAGCAAAATTCGTGCCCACCCTGTCTGGGTTCCAGGAAGCTGAAAGGCTTCATAAGCACTATGCCGGTAATAAACGGGGAAGGCAGGAGTTCCAGAGGTTCCATCTGAAGGACACAAAGGCTGAGAGACATCTTTTTGGGTACATGGCGACTGCAGAAGACTTGGATAAACCTGACCAGGGAACTAAGGAGCGATGTCAAGTTAGGAGTAAGAAAGAGATTGAAGCAATTGCAGATGCTCCACTGAGTACACATGATTGAATGGCTATACTTGCAGGCGGAGACAGGTAACTCTTGTGTATGTTCTTATGTTTTGCTTAATTCAGGAAAAAAGTCTCAGTTTGGCTTTGCTTTCTGTGATGATTATGGAACTGCTAACCCGCTGCTGTGGAAATTTTTCGTTTCAGACAGGGTTTGACGTGATCGAAGTAGGTAGCTAACTGATGCTCAATTTTTTGAGGACAAGAATCAGTCTCAAGTCTCAACACCTTGGGCTTTGGAGTTTGAGATAGACTTACTCTGACTGACGACCTCTATTGTTTTTGGCATTTTAGGTCCATGAAAGTTGTACAAAGATAGATATCTTTGGAATATTTAATGCGACCCAGGGGTCTCTACTGGTATGGGTGCATTTCTTATATTCAATCTAACATTCTACTGATAGATAGATGCATTAGGGTCTTTTTTTTCCTTTTTGTGTTTGCGCGCCTGCTTTTGCGTGTGTATTTTTCTTTTTCACACTTGTGGAGGGGGCACTTGGGATAATTTGGGGTTTGGTTTCAGGATCGGGTTGGGGCTGGGGTTTGAGGTTGGGGGTTGGGGGTTAGGGGTTAGGGTGGTGGGGTTGCCCTGGGTTTTGGGTTTTAGTGTTGATTTTGGGGTTGGTTTTGGATTTGAGTTTCCAGGTTTGGATTTTGGGTTTTGGGGCTTGGGGTGGGTTTTGGATTTTGGGTTTTGGGATTTGGGGTGGGGTTTGGATTTCGGGGTTTGGGTTGTGGGTTTTGGTGGTTTCGATGGGCTTGGATTTTGGGATTTGTTTTGGGTTTTGGGTTTTGATGTTGGGGGAAGGTTTTGGGGTTGGTTTTGGATTTTCAGTTTTGGGGTTTGGGTTTTGGTGGTTTTGATGGGCTTGGATTTTGGGGTTGGGATGTTGGGGAGGGTTTTGGGTTTTGAGGTTGGGATTTGGGATTTGTGGTTGGGATTTGGGATTTGGGGTGGGGTTTGGATTTCGGGGTTTGGGTTTTGGGTTTTGGTGGTTTCAATGGGCTTGGATTTTGGGGTTGGTTTTGGGTTTTTTGGGTTTTGATGTTGAGGGAAGGTTTTGGGGTTGGTTTTGGATTTTCAGTTTCGGGGTTTGGGTTTTGGTGGTTTCGATGGGCTTGGATTTTGGGGTTGGGTGTTGGGGAGGGTTTTGGGTTTTGAGGTTGTTTGCGGGTTGGGATGTTGGGGAGGGTTTTGGGGTTGGTTCGGGTTTTGGGTTTTGAGGTTGGGATTTGGGATTTGGGATTTGTGGTTGGAGGTTGGGGGTTAGGTGTCGGGCGTTGGGGTGGGTTTTGGGGTTGTTTGGGGGGTTGGGATTTGGTTTAGGGGTTGGTTTTGGGGTTTGGATTGTATGGGTAGGTTTTGGGGTTGGTTTTGGATTTTGGGATTTGGGGAGAGTTTTGGATTTCGGGGTTGGGATGTTGGGGATGGTTTTGGGGTTGGTTCGGGTTTTGGGTTTTGAGATTGGGATTTGGGATTTGGGATTTGTGGTTGGAGGTTGGGGGTTAGGTGTCGGGCGTTGGGGTGGGTTTTGGGGTTGTTTGGGGGGTTGGGATTTGGTTTAGGGGTTGGTTTTGGGGTTTTGATTTTGGGTAGGTTTTGGGGTTGGTTTTGGATTTTGGGATTTGGGGAGAGTTTTGGATTTCGGGGTTGGGATGTTGGGGATGGTTTTGGGGTTGGTTCGGGTTTTGGGTTTTGAGATTGGGATTTGGGATTTGGGATTTGTGGTTGGAGGTTGGGGGTTAGGTGTTGGGCGTTGGGGTGGGTTTTGGGGTTGTTGGGGGGTTGGGATTTGGTTTAGGGGTTGGTTTTGGATTTTGGGATTTGGGGAGAGTTTTGGATTTCGGGGTTGGGATGTTGGGGATGGTTTTGGGGTTGGTTCGGGTTTTAGGTTTTGAGATTGGGATTTGGGATTTGGGATTTGTGGTTGGAGGTTGGGGGTTAGGTGTTGGGCGTTGGGGTGGGTTTTGGGGTTGTTTGGGGGTTGGGATTTGGTTTAGGGGTTGGTTTTGGGGTTTTGATTTTGGGTAGGTTTTGGGGTTGGTTTTGGATTTTGGGATTTGGGGAGAGTTTTGGATTTCGGGGTTGGGATGTTGGGGATGGTTTTGGGGTTGGTTCGGGTTTTAGGTTTTGAGATTGGGATTTGGGATTTGGGATTTGTGGTTGGAGGTTGGGGGTTAGGTGTTGGGCGTTGGGGTGGGTTTTGGGGTTGTTTGGGGGTTGGGATTTGGTTTAGGGGTTGGTTTTGGGGTTTTGATTTTGGGTAGGTTTTGGGGTTGGTTTTGGATTTTGGGATTTGGGGAGAGTTTTGGATTTCGGGGTTGGGATGTTGGGGATGGTTTTGGGGTTGGTTCGGGTTTTAGGTTTTGAGATTGGGATTTGGGATTTGGGATTTGTGGTTGGAGGTTGGGGGTTAGGTGTTGGGCGTTGGGGTGGGTTTTGGGGTTGGGATTTGGTTTAGGGGTTGGTTTTGGGGTTTTGATTTTGGGTAGGTTTTGGGGTTGGTTTTGGATTTTGGGATTTGGGGAGAGTTTTGGATTTCGGGGTTGGGATGTTCGGGATGGTTTTGGGGTTGGTTCGGGTTTTGGGTTTTGAGATTGGGATTTGGGATTTGTGATTTGTGGTTGGAGGTTGGGGTCGGTTAGGTGTTGGGCGTTGGGGTGGGTTTTGGGGTTGTTTGGGGGGTTGTGGATTGGTTTTAGGGGTTGGTTTTGGGGTTTTGATTTGGGTAGGTTTTGGGGGCTTGGTTTTGGATTTGGCTTTGGGGAGAGTTTGGATTTCGGGGTTGGGATGTTGGGGATGGTTTTGGGTTCGGGTTTCGGATTTTGAGTTTTGGGATTTTGGAGTTCGGGTGGGTTTGGGTATTTGGTCTATTGGGATGTTGTGGTTGATTTTGGGGTTGGTTTGGTTTGGGTTGTTGGGGTTGTTTGGGGACTTGGATTTTTGGGGTTTTTGATTTTGGGTAGTTTGGAGTTGATTTCGGATTTGGGGATTTGGGGTGGGTTTTCGATTTCGGGATTGGGACGTTGGGCTTGGTTTTTGGGTTGGTTTCGGATTTTGAGTTTCGGAATTTGGATTTTGGTGGTTTTTGATGGGCGATGGGGTGGGTTTTAGGGTTGGGTTTTGGGTGGGTGGATTTAGGTTTTGGGTATTTGGTATTGGGATGATGCGGTTGATTTTGGGGTTGGTTTCGGGTTTTGGGATTTAGGATTTGTTGTTGGGGGTTGTGGGTAAGATGGGCTTGGATTTTGGGGTTGGTTTTGGGTTTTTTGGGTTTTGATGTTGAGGGAAGGTTTTGGGGTTGGTTTTGGATTTTCAGTTTCGGGGTTTGGGTTTTGGTGGTTTCGATGGGCTTGGATTTTGGGGTTGGGTGTTGGGGAGGGTTTTGGGTTTTGAGGTTGTTTGCGGGTTGGGATGTTGGGGAGGGTTTTGGGGTTGGTTCGGGTTTTGGGTTTTGAGGTTGGGATTTGGGATTTGGGATTTGTGGTTGGGGGTTAGGTGTCGGGCGTTGGGGTGGGTTTTGGGGTTGTTTGGGGGGTTGGGATTTGGTTTAGGGGTTGGTTTTGGGGTTTTGATTTTGGGTAGGTTTTGGGGTTGGTTTTGGATTTTGGGATTTGGGGAGAGTTTTGGATTTCGGGGTTGGGATGTTGGGGATGGTTTTGGGTTCGGGTTTCGGATTTTGAGTTTTGGGATTTTGGAGTTCGGGTTTTGGGTATTTGGTATTGGGATGTTGTGGTTGATTTTGGGGTTGGTTTTGGGTTTTGGGTTGTTGGGGTTGTTTGGGACTTGGTTTTGGGGTTTTGATTTTGGGTAGGTTTTGGAGTTGATTTCGGATTTGGGGATTTGGGGTGGGTTTTCGATTTCGGGATTGGGACGTTGGGCTTGGTTTTTGGGTTGGTTTCGGATTTTGAGTTTCGGAATTTGGATTTTGGTGGTTTTTGATGGGCGATGGGGTGGGTTTTAGGGTTGGGTTTTGGGTGGGTGGATTTAGGTTTTGGGTATTTGGTATTGGGATGATGCGGTTGATTTTGGGGTTGGTTTCGGGTTTTGGGATTTAGGATTTGTTGTTGGGGGTTGTGGGTAAGATGGTACACTCTTACCTATGACTATGGCGACCATTCTCCCTTTGCTAAACATGAATATACTAGTAGTATTTTCTAGTAATATTTACTATTCGACATACACATAAATTACTTAAAACATGGATTAAATCAAGCGACAAAAGAACTTAAATATTCGTAGCTTGGCATTCTGCAACAAAGCAGATCTCTCAAGCTTGTCGTTATTTCTCTGATAATGCATATACCGCTGCAGTCCTACTTGGAGCATATACCGAAAAAGAGCGTGGCCTGTTGTTGTATAGTCCCTCCTACAGAGCAGCAGCAAAAGTAAAACAACTATACAAGAAATGGCTATAACTTAAAACTTTATAAGTTGTGTAACACTCACACTGCTGAAGAACTCCGCTGTGGAATCAACCCGACTGAATCCACCAAACAGTTGATCATCTGAACTTAGAACAACCTGAAAGTACAGCAGATTAAATGTTAGTTTGGGAATTCCTATTGCAATTGTTGAAACACTTGATAATCATGTGAGACATGCATATCATCAAGTAAGCGAGTCATATCCTCAGTAGTAAAATGATAAAAGAAGAAAATGATATTTCTGTGCCTCATCCATAGGCCTAGATATCACAATAAGCCTTGGGTAATTTCTTAATGAAATGTAACCAGATGGAATGAAATTCAGAAGACAGAGATTAGGACAATAAATCTCCAGTCAAAATTGCAAGCAAGGTAAGTAAGGTCTTACTTTATATTTTCCAGGCCTTAAACATCCAACTCGGTAGTCAGTATAGCTGTTACTCCAGTGGAAATTGAAGACGAACACTAGATCTCCTCGTTCAAAAACAATCACCCTGTCACCTTCATCTTGCCGTGATATATATTGGTGTTCTGAAGTCATGAACTGCATTAACACAATCCACTTCAAACAAAGTCCAGAACAATCATTTCTTAAAGATAACCATGTGTCAGACAGTTAAAAAATATAGGACATGGACTGGAGTATAGCATAGTTGATTTGTTGGTTCCAAAAAAATAAGAACTCAGCAGATCATAAGACAGGAAAGTGATCTTCCAACCATGTGTCAGATCATATTTCTGAGCTTGCCGTTGATGCAAGTTATACAACTGAATGCTGATTAAGAAAAAGGCATACACCATTGAATACCATAATGTAATCTAAATACCATACCAAATGGGGTTCCAAAAAGCTCACTCAAATTGCTGAACCACATAGTTAAGAGATTCCTCATACTCCCTACTAAATTTGCTGAATAATCTTTGGATGCCCATGATGAATTTCAAAAGGAACATAATACCACAACCATATAATTTTTGCGAAAAACAGTTAATGTTTGGTTTGCTGGTCAGAAGCAAAATGTTTTTATGATTTAGTAGTTACTAGCGCTCATATATAATACTTGGAAAGCATTAGAATAATTGTTGAACACTAAAAAAATTGATACATACACCATATTTCTCCTCTAGATGCTGCATTGCTTGATCGAATTCTTGCATCCCATGATATCTTAGATAATCTGCATCTCCCTGCATTTGCAATGACAATGCAGCCCATAATATATAGAAGGCAAATAGTACAAAGGCATATTGGTAACAGAGAACATTTAAATGCTACACAGTAAGGCTGCTTCTGCATAATAATTATTTCAGAAAGACCATTATTAAGGTTATAACGAGCACAATACAGTCGAAAACTATATGATGTAAGCATATCAAATTTACAACAGTCTCAGTAATCAATCAGAGATTCAGTAAGCAGCATGGAAAAGCAGCTGGCCTATCTGGATGAAAAATCTAATGTCTGGCTTGGTATCAAGTTTGTGTCCTACTAAGCAACTTTTTCAAGAACCTCTTTCGTTTGTGTGCATTGTTTAAGATGAACCAAATGGCATCATCCATGAACCTTACCAAATCAAATCTCCGGCGACACTTGTCAAAACTATAGTTATTGCCTGGTATCACAGTACCATTTGGAAGACGATGTTCTACTCTAGGAAAATCTATCCATTCTGCAATACAAAATAATCAAGCATGAGAGGGAATTAAAATATCAAAAATCTCCTTTCAGTGGTAAAATAATGGTTACAACTCATGATAAATTGTATAATCAAACTTATCCTTTCCTGGATGCCCAAATTCATTTCCCATGAAATTAAGGTACCCTTCTCCACCCAATCCCATTGTGATTAATCTGATCATTTTGTGGAGAGCTATTCCTCGATCTATTCTCGGAGTTGAAGGCCTATCCAGAGCCATAAAATCATACATATCCTGCACACAAGTGAGGAAAATACATTAGGAAATTTATATACTACCATTCCAACCATGATATGAAGAGGATATAGTTGTCTAGTAAAATGGATACATGAGTGAGACATGAGAATTTTGAAATATGTCGGTTGTTTAGATCCATCTGCACAATTGAGCAGTCAGAAACATATTCTTAAATTGTGGAATCTAAACAAAATGATGGGAACTTGTGTGTTTCCAACATCTAACCACTACATAACAAAATTCAAAAAATACACGCACATCCTAGTGCAAGGTCCATCGTTAGGACATCATATTGGCAAGATGTTTTGGCCATTATACTGTTAGATTCATTACAAATAATAACAATTATCTTGTTATTTATGGAGATAGACAGGTCCCTACTTTGTAGCATCCAATAACACAAGTCAAATAAGCATCCTATTGCTAACATAAGTTTATGCATGCATGTCATGTCAAATCCTCCGCTATGTAAATGCAAAAATGAATATATGGAAGTCCAGAGATAACAAACGGAGAGAAGTGCTAAAAAATAACCGGCATAACAGCCAATGTTTTAAATAAACAAATCCAAGAAAAGAAAATTTCTAGCATTCAAGAAAACCATAGGAGATTAATAGTGAAGACTAACTACCTTGTCCATCAGCCAGAATGCAATAGTCTTGTCTCCTACAAGAGCTTGGTCATGGCTTTCAGCATATCCAACACACTTCTCTAACCACCTCCTATTTGTTAGTGTGTAAACAATATCTCCCATTTTCCAGTCCTCGTCCTTTGACCTGCACCAACGATAAATCCCACAAGCAATCTTGCTGCAGTGAGTTTCAAAGGTACAAGTTCCAATCATCAAATTATTTGATACCCAGAAGACATAAGTGTAATGAATCAGTTAACAATTGCTACACATAATTGTAATTTCTGTGAGAAGTACACATATGCATATTCGTGGATGGACAACGAAGGCATTATTGAGGGCTAGACTAATGCTTTTGCAAAATAATACACATGAAGTATTTATCAAGTACCTTCCCTTGATCAAAGCACAAAAGGAATACAATTGCACCACATGCTATGTCAATCAAGAACTTAATGGGTCAATAGTAACAGACACAAAATTGGAAAAGAGCCTCAGCTCAGCACTTGCCAAGGGCAGCTCAAATCCAGTCTGAAAGTGAAGCTCAAGGGCAAAGCCCAACTAAGTAGACCCTAGCTTGACAGACTTTGTAAATTTGTGAACCTGAAACAAGCCAAAAGCGGAGCCAAACTATGTCTGGATCCAGTGTCGAGCCTAAGCCAAGTTTATTTGGGTCCTGCCAGTGCAGCCCATTCATCGATTGTAAACTGAAATTAGTCGCCAGATATTGCACAATCACTTACTTGAGAAGTTCAATCCATTTATCAGCAATGGCCATATGCAACCGATAATCAAAGCCCACACCACCATCTTGAACAGGAATGCAGAACGTTGGCATTCCACTTACCTAAGGCATTCATCAAAATCGATGAGATACAAAACGAGGATCAGTATGTGGACTGAAATCACAAATAAACATGTTTACATCACACAGAAACAGAGGATTTCACAACAAAAAAAGTCTATATTACTGGATGAGGCACCTAATTTGGTTCAGCACAGAGAATTAACCAGTGGATTATTACTTAAGATTTGAAATAGCAATATCGGCTTATTCATTGAATACCATTGTAGGTCACCCCATTACCATCGACTCCCAGAGGAAAGGCAGTCACATATAGTAATTCACAGGGAGAAATTATTTGAAGCTCCTGGGATTCCACTGACATGATGCTTTGGCCAATCACAGCCAACCACATAATCTTACCTTGTTTAACATTTAGCAAAAATTAAATGAATATGGCAGAGAAAAGAGGAGAAAAAACTCTTTCTTCCCTTCTCATTCATGCAGTTATGCCACATCATCCTATTTACATGGTATTCCATTAAGTAACCAATTTCTTCATCTAGATTTGATTTCAAAGCAACAGGTTTTCAGCCATTTGAGCCATATTAGTTTAACAACGTAGGAACAACAAGAGAACACAATGCATACAAATAAATTGGTAAAGCTTTTGGAATCCTAAACTACCATCGGTTTCTTGGTCTCTGTATATGGATGTAACCCACCAAAGTCTACTAAAAACACAAACAGATAACAGATGTTAATACTGTGCAAACAATATGATGCACCAGTAGCTCAAAAACGAGATCCTTTCTATCTCAATAAACTCATCTGATCTAGTATTAAACGTAAATACACTAAAATCCATGCTGTGTTCAATGGTTGCACATCATGTTTATTGCCCCCTACTTGAATTTGTGCCCTACATATGTTCCATGGACTTCGTAAACCCTAAACTCTAATTGCACTCTGAAAGAAACATATTCTCAGATAAAACCACCTAAATGTATTGTCATAAACGAGTTTTGTGTACCATAAGCCAAATAAAAAGTCATTAAACAAAATGTCAGAACGTACAGCAAGTAAGAAATTAATGATTATCAACTTACATCTTCACCTATGATAACCGCTTCAGGGAAAAGCCCGTGAATAAGATCATTTACAAGCATCAGATAAACAATAGCATCCACATCTGTAGCATATCCGAAGTACTCACTATAGTTTCCAGTAAAGGCTACCTGAAGAAGGGCAGCCAATAAGAATACTGTCAATGTCAAAGAAATTTCCAACAAATCACCAAAGACCACTGATTTGTAAATTTGAGGAGAAAGAATCAAATGAATGTCCCCAGAAAATGGGTTTTCTGTGTGTATGAAACTTGTATGACCTTGCCATCAGCTTCTGACATGGCTCATTAGCTGAAAAACTACTTTTTACATCCAACAATATCTAAATGCCCTTGCTAGGAAATTGAGTCAATGTGATGGTCTCAACTCTTACGCCAATGTGGTTTTTTTTGGATAGAAATGGGGACCTGAGGGTGCACACACAGGAAAACCCCATGTTTCCATAGGCATATATAAAAATCAAAATTTTCATTCGCATAAATGAAAATGAAATATATCAGGATCACAACAACAGAATAAAAGAACTAAACAATTGAACAGATATAATCCACTTTTTTTATGCATCCATAGAACTCAAAACAAATATAAATTACATGATTAATGAAACAGGTAAATCTTCAGGAAAACAGAGAAATTTTGAAGTTAATGTGTTGATGAATCAAACCTCTTTTGGCCTTCATGTCAATCAATTCCAAAATCTTTTTAAAATAGAAAATTATGATTCATATTCACTTGCCTGCAAACCATGGTGTGTGTACATCATTGAGGTCACCCCATCAAATCTAAAACCATCAAATTTGTACTCCTCTAGCCACCATCTTGCATTTGAAAGGAGAAATCTTAACACCTAATGGAATTGGAGAAGGTGTGCTGATTAACAATAGGAAAAGCCAACAGTAGAAGTTTCTAACAACCTAGTCTTGAGTAACTGAAAAAACACATGCAAAGAAATTCCATACCTCCCAACTTCCATAATTGAAAAGTCGAGAATCCCACATCCAATGATGACCTCGTGATCCAGAATGGAAATAATGGGTGTCACTTCCATCAAACTGATTCAACCCATCCAAGACATTATTTGATGCATGGCTGAATAATCAAATTACATAATTTAGGTCAGGAGAAACATAACTTTATAATATGAAGTCATCAAATGGAATAAAGACAGTTTTGAATAAAAAACAAAGAAAAATTAAGGAGGTATTTGAGCATGACAATGCCAAGACACAGGACAATGTTCTTGAAGGTGCACACATAATACATACAATACACCCATGAAAATAAAGTTGTATTATCATAGCCTATTGTCAACAAAATTTTGACACAACAGTCAATGTTACACCTGTGAAACACCCACTAGGCTTTGTCACTCCACACAAATATCAACCAGGAACTGTTGGTAGCATTGCAAGGTAGGTGATTCAATTGCTCCATAAAAAGAAATAAAGGTAAGTTGCATAGTAACAGTTAATGCAGACCACATGCGCATCTCCCAAACAAGAGTTAAGATCAGAAGTGAGCTTTTTCTGGATGATGGGGGGACTAGGATCCACTTTCTTAGACATCAAAACCAGAATACATAAATAATCCAAATAATCAATAACACTATGAAATTCAATCCATAATACATCCTACCTTTATTTAATTCATCAATGAAAATGAAGTTAATGATGAGGTTACCATTATCGTTTTTGTAGTGACAAATCTTGTATGTATTCCTACAAAATGGTCATTTCATTTTTCAAAGTCTCGAAAAAAGGAAAAAGGGCATGGAAATGCATTGGAACTATTGAATGAAGATTGAAAAGAAATGTAGCTATAGTTCCTTCAGAAATGGTAAGCTCATTGGCACAAAAAAAAGGGGTGAACTGTATCATCTTGACTTGGTTTTGCAAGTATATCAACTTTCCTCTCTTATGTTCATCCTCAATTCTGCCATACTCGTTGCATGCATCTGAGTCTTGTCTTTTTCATCAAAGCAGAAATTTACAAACTTTTGATTAAGATTTAAATCATAAATCACAAGAAATCCCGAAAACATTTCCCCATTAAATCAGTCCTTCCATTTGCAAACAAATTTGATATATTTAATGTATTCATGCTCCAACCACTAAAAATTAAAAAAGAACTAGTTTGACATCAGAAAAAAGTGTCCAAGAGATATTTTGGGCTTCACCTGTGAACGATATCCATAAGAACAAGCAGACCAAGCTCATGAGCTCGATCAATCAATGATTTGAGATCATCAGGAGTTCCAAAACGGCTGCTTGGTGCGAAAAAATTTGTAACATGATACCTGTGATACATGTATAACCAAAAAAAAAAAAAAACAGTAGTTGCTACTGCATCAATGAAGGCTACATGGACAAAAGGCATAATGATATTTTATAGTTAAAACAATTTTTTTTCTTTCTCAAATTCATGGCTCCTATGGTTGATGGGGTTACAATCAGTTTGGGCATGGAAGATTTTTGAGGATGGTTGGGTCCTACTTCCACTGGACATTGACATATTGAAGATCAGTTTTAAACTAGTTTACTACAGCATTACCTACAGGCTCAAAATTCAACAACACAAAATAGGAGATTAAATTACCCGAAGCTTCCATAATACGAATGTTCTTGAATTGCCATTATCTGAACAGCATTATATCCAAGTCTTTTAATTCTAGGTAGCACATCGTCTCTAAAATTAGCAAATGTGTTAATCTTAGGTTCCTGCAAATGAAAAATGAAGGCTCAGTAGGCAAAACAATCCTGACTTTCAAACGTTGCACATAATAACAACTTGAGAGTTAAGGAAATCAGTTGCACAATTTTGAATTTGTACATAATGTCACAGAAAAAAAAATTGCTGTGAGATGAATAGCAAGAACACAATTAAAGTTGGGTTTAGAAACCATTCCAGAAAGTTTCATGCGCTTAAAATTCCCACATGCGCCAAGAATTACTGATTACTAAATTAGAAACCACCCACCCCATTGCTGGAACAAAAGTACATATGTCATCTCAGTGAATCTATACAGTATAAGGAATGACAGTAGAAGGAGATGCATGTCTTGGAAAAATAGATGGAGGAAATTAAGCAATAAGAAATACAATAATGTGGCAAACCATACTAATTGAAATGCCTTCTGCTGGATAGTATTTGTGAATATCTGCTACTTTTGTCCACAAGGACTTGAGTTACTACAGCAACTAAACTAGCAACTTCACTGGGTAAAATGCCATAAATTTTCAGATAGTGCAATAATGAAAATCTAAAATTGGCATTTTAATATTCACCTAGCTATTTGAACAAAAATCTCAAAAGAATTTTATCATGTAATGCTCACATGTTACCAACGTCTCAACAAATTAAGAAATGGGCACTAGTCGACATAGAATTGTTTTCATTTTGAAAAGATGAACCAAAACACAGAAGATGTTAAGTACCGGTGACACAAGTGCACAATTTAAGGACAAAAGAGACAACAATACCGTGCTACTCATTCCAACATGTGATTCATATATGCGTAGTGATTTCGGAGCTTTTGGCTGAGGATGTTTGAATGTATATCTTTCCTATATAGAATTGTGAAACCACAATGTTAAAAAGCAGAATATGAAAAATTGACAAAAATAAGAGTTGAAACATGCTGAGGAAACGAAGTATATCTATCCAGAAACCTCCAATTCACATTAACAAGGACAAGAAGAATACCTCCTCAGGAGGGTCATAATATATACCATTATAGGGAATTTCACCAGGGGCCTGTACAGAGAACTTTATCCAAGCTGGAATTGAATCTTTTATGCCAGATGGGGTATCCATATGTATCTATACAAGCAGATTGTGAAGAGTTAGTGATGACTAGTGTGCCACATAATTGCCAGGAATGCAAATGAAAGATTCTGTTCATGAATAAGTTTCACATGCAAATAAACAGTCAGTCATACAGATCCCCAGGGAAAAAAAAACAAACAATTATGTTCCAGAACATTAACTTTCCACATGCAAACTAAAATCATGCCACTCCAAAACAGTGTCCACTTATGCTTTTCATAGTTTGAAAAACATGGATGGCTCTAAGACAGCAATATAAGTGCAGTACATCAAACTACAACAGAATAACACAGTTCTCTCAAGACAAAATATGACTTCAATAATCATCTGGAGTTAATCAAGGCTGACTAGTTAACAGGTTGCCACTCCAATGACATGACACTCATGCTCAAGCCTGTTAAATTCCTTGATATATCTGGACCCGTTATTCAATTCAAACACTTTCAGATACAACAAACAGAAGTAGCAAAACTCAACATACTCAAATGCATTTCAAAAAGTATCATTGCTGGTGGAAATGAATAAAAGTTGAGATACAGAAAGATAATATTACCTTCACACGCGAGCCATGAGGAATTGGTAGCGAGCCATCTGCATTATTAGGCAAAAATATCTCCCAAACGCCAAATTCATTCTAGACATAGTTGAACATTGATCATGTCAGATATATGCAACACAAGGTTGATAAATTGTCAATGATCTTGTTAGATATATGCAAGACAAAGCTGATAAGTTCTTAATTAACTATTCAGCCCACCAATGGCAAAACACCAACGGCAACAAAAATAGGGCGAGATGCCACTGAATAAAAACTGAAATGGTTCAGTTTCAGTCCTTGCAAACTTAAAGAGGAAACTGAGATTTTTACTGAAATATGCCATCAATATAACTGTAAAAGTACAAGTCTATTTTTAAATCGTGGATATCTGGATCTGACAAATGGTTCCAATCTGCCTAAAACATAACATGCTATCTGGATCTAGTATTAGGTCAGCTATAAAAAATTGCATCCAAACCACCAAACTACAGGTATGTTTGCAGTTTTATTCATACAATAGCAGCTGCTTTCAACCCCAGTTGACTGATCGACAAGATCTAGCAGTAAAAAACCCAATTAAATTAAAAATAATTGTGGAAGAAAGGTTAATCCATCCCATTGCTGTTCATAATTCATCTTCAGGCAAGTTTGCTATCAAGACCAAAAAAAAATGCTACAAAAGCTTTTAGTTCAAACAATCACCACAAAATTGGTTCATGCATAATGACAAAATAAGAAATACCTTGGTCATGACATCTGCATTGGGATTCCAATTGTTAAAATCTCCTATTAATGCTGCCCACTGAAAAGAAAATAAAAAAATTAGTCCATGCAAGAAATAAAGAACTTTCTTATTTATCATCAACCAAAATTTTCATAAATTCAGGAAACAAAATAAGTATTAAGCACCATCTTCTATTTGATCAGCTTCTTCGCAAGTTTCAATAAATGCTGCAGTGCACTATATAATGCAGCCAGATCTAGGCATGATAGAACTTATAAGTGAGATAAGCCCATAAATGCTCGCATTCAAGCTAAATGAGATTGGCTAAGGATCAGATATGGATGTATAGGTATTATACTAGACATGCAGTTCTCAATCCACTTATATTAGTAAAAATGAATACCCATATGAATGGAATAAAAAATCCATATTCATATCCATATCTGCTTAACTTGGATAGGAATAAGAATGGGATAAATACAATGAACATATTGTTTTAAATGGGTATGGATATAATTAAGAAATAAACAATTAATGTAGTATTTAACTATTGTATTTAAACAATAAATAGTAATAGTTATTTGATATGATCAATGATTTCAAATGATTGCAATGTGATCTCACATCACCAAAAATTCTTTAAAGTGAATAATCTAATACCCTATTTTACATACAGTTGTGTAAAAAATACAACCATGGATTCTTATGCATTTGGATAAAATTCCTTGCCTTTTCTTGTATTTGCATACAACTCAACTTGTCAATGTGGCACTACTGGTAGGTAACAATTCAAGTAATTGCTTAAGACATTTGCTATTTTTCATAGTATCATGGATGCCATTGAAGAAGGATGATAGTTAGATTATAGAACAAAAACTGTAAAACCATGCTAATGGTCAAACCTTTGCTTCAGGAGCCCATTCTCGGTAAGTTATACCATTGTTGCTGAAAAAATAAGAAGAAAAATCATTCATGAGATTGAGAAGTTTGATATGCACTGGAATGTATGATAGAATTCATAGGTACAAAATTTCAAAACTGGAGTATGAAAACAAATTCTTGTTGAAGATCAATCAAAATTTTAAGCAGAATCAGCCATGAAGACAAATGTAGACAACAATGTCAAATGAAGCTTTAATTACAACAAGCATAATTTTGTGCTTCTAAATTCCACTCAAGTAACTGGAAAGGGACAAAAACCATAAGCACCATCTTCATCCTTGTGCTTTTCAGATTCTTCATTGTATACTGAAGACAAATGTATACAATAATGCACTATATACCTTTAATCCCAACAAGTATCACTTTGTGCTTCTAAATTGTGCACAAGTAACCAGAAAGGGACAAAGATCAGAGGCACCATCTTCATCCTTGTCCCTTTCTGGTTGCTTACAATTTAGAAGCACAAAGTAATGCTTGTTGTGATTAAAGGTACATCCTGCATTATCATATACATTTTTTCTGATTTTCTTATGGCATTAAATCTGTCTTCACATTATATGGAGATTTGATTTAAGGAAGCACCTAGCAGCTGATCCATCTTGGTGAATTAAGCAAACTATAAATACAATTGACCATAATACTAAACCCAGATCATGACCAGCTTTTTCAATATTAACGAGTATAGCATACGATACAAATGCATAGGTCACATTGTAGTGTACAACTAATTAACAACCATCCTTGCATCCTGGACTAAATAATATATACGAATCAGATGAACAAATAATGGATCTTTTTTGTGTCTTTCTAAATAGCAAGCTGAAGTCAGAAACCAGATGCATTTGAACAACCGATACTAAAAATAAGCTCAAAAAAATAATCCTTTAGTGTCAAATATTGCAAAAAAAAAAAAATCAGGTCCATGGCATTAAATGGTTGGAACAAAAATAACAGCACAAAAATAAACAAAAAGAAGGTTGATTTTTTTTTTTTAAATGTACAAGTTGCTTACTAATTGCCAAATATATGATCTAAAAGAAACTTATAGAATTGAAAGAATGGAGATAGATAACAAGAAAAGCAAAAAGGTACTCATAGAAGGAATGACAAGGGAATAAGAAACAGGAAGCAAACCTTCGAGTAAAACCCAATTTCTCATAGCCACGAGAAAATGCATCCAAGCCGCCCTCATGTGCATCAATGAGTTCACGCATTCTCTTGTACTGGCTATATCTGTACATCAAGAAAAAAAGCTGTATCAAGTCTGCACTGTATTAAAAAAGCACATGGAGAAACTGGGAACAGTCCAATTGAACCTCATGAAATACAAGGTCAAACAAGTTTGTTCTTCAAAAAAAATTTCAGCATGCCCGTGGGTATCCTGAACCATCAATCGACTAGAAAGCAGAATGGAAAAAGAAAAGCTCAAAAGGGAGAACAGTTAGTGGAAAACAGAGTATCTTACCTATAATCCAGGTGTGCTCGATGAGCTTCCAAATAGGGGTCGTACTCGTATATCTTCTGTCCATCGCCAGGCGGAGGAATAACTTTAGGTTTCACCTTGATTTCCTTGTTGGGTTTATCTACTTCATCCAACCCTCCCTCACCCAAGGATTCTGAAGAAATGGGTTTGTGCCGATCTTCATCCTACATATGCAATAACATCAGGGAGAGGCACATTAGGTACAATTAGCAGTGAATTGGACTAAACAGTGAAAATCAGAAGCTGCAAGAATAGAATACACAATTCTTGAATATACCCTGACCTCAACGGTATTCTTCATTGTCTCCACCGATGATGTGGATTCAGGGTTCTGACCACCGGGAACAAGAATCTTTCCAGTGCCGGAGGCAACAGTCGTCGACGCAGAATCCGGGTCATAAGAAGAAGCAAGAATCTTCCCTACAAAAAGCACAAGCTAAGCATTACACAAGAATCAAACACTTTCGTCAACAAAATCATTTGACACCATCAAGAAGTTTCGACCGAAATGCCACGAAACCCTCAAAAGCAACGCACACAAAACCGAATCAAAGTGAAATAACTCAGAGAAACATGCATCGGGTTAAAGATGTAAGAGAAAGAGAAATTTTAAGAGAGAAACGGGGTTTCTAGCACCAAGAATCAAGAAATGAATCTATCGGCTAAAAAACAGAGAAATAAAAACAACAAATACAGATATCGACGCTCACCCTCCAAAGGAATGATCGAAATACGGCGAATCAAAAGCAGAACGAGAACGAAAAGAAATTCAAAAGAATTCAGTGAAAAGGCCTGTGGATTCAAAAGAAAAACGCGAAGAACAAATCTAACAGCGAGGAACAGGGTTTCTAGCACCGCCGATCCCCAAAAAATGGCCATCCCATGCGTCTTAAAGCATCGCCAAAGCGGTCGGTGTGGGCAAGGGAAGAACCGATGGACTGAAAACAGAGAAATGAGCAAAAGAAATAGAGATCTCGCACTCACAAAAGTTGTCCTCCTTCTTCTTCAAGAAAAAGGAGAGGTTCTCGCTGCTCCGGCGGTCGCCGTGGGATCCGGAGCGGAGGTAGACACCTGAAGCCGCCGGGAGACGGATCCCCGAGAAGGCGAAAGCCATCGGCAGCGGACGACGAGGGTTTCGGGGATCGAGAAGGGAAGTGAAAACGAGGTTTCTAGATCTGAGAAGAGGGCATGGGGATGGTTTGTCTCGTAGAGAGAGGGAGACAGTTGGCAGGAAGCGACTGATGATGGGCCGAAGCACAGAGGGGGGAAGTCCGCTTGGCTCGAGAGACCCGCTGCCAGCGCTACGCGTGCGGCAGGCAGATTGGGGATAACAGAAATGTGGGGTCCAGTGAGCATTTTATATTAGCGGAGCGGGGATTCGTGGGCGAAATGGACGAAACACGCGGACGGAGGATTCGGGATTCGGAATTCGGAGCCCGTCGCGTTAGCCTTCTGCTTCGCTTTGCTTTTGCGGCCTGGTTTGCCACTTTAAAGAGATGTTCGTCGTGCTATTTGCAGATAAACCCCTTTCAGTGTCAAAATATTCGGTACATAATATACATATATTTAATTGATTTTACGACATAAACCCGATTTTTGCCCCTTATTTGTTTTTTTTTTTTTTGTATTTTTTAAAATTTTTTATGGCAAGCAAATGGTGGGGCGTAAGCCGCTTAACAAGATAAATCTTTGATGGTTGGATTGAAAACGATACTTATTAATTTTTAAATTAATATCAACGGCGCATTTAAATCAAGGTCTGCTAGAGACATTCTCTTAAGCCTGTTTAATTAAAATACGTGAAACAATTGTTTTGGGATAATTTTGTCTATTTTATGGGTGGATTTAAAATTTAAAACATCTGACAGCAGAGTGCAGTTTCTTCTCGTATCATTGGTTGAGTATACTTTGGACTCGAAGAGAGCGTCGAATGCATCCGTCAGATTTTGCTTTTCGTGAAAATAATAATCCTGCTTTGATGAGGAGACGATTCCATTGTCATAATTAAACATTAGCATTTCGTCCCTGTTTATTGTCGTCTGTGATTGATCGCAAACAGATCTTTTTCCAAAAAAATAAGAATATGCCCGTGGCCTTTTTTTCAACGGGGGCGCAGCCGCATATCCTCCTCGTGAGCTCCTACCGTTTCGAATGACGCGCAGATGACAAGCACAACGACGGTCCCCGGTGCACTTGCATCCTTTCCGTCGTCGACCACTTTGGCTTTTGGCCTTTACGATTTGTGTTGTTTTTTTTTAAAAAAAAAAAAAAAAACAAAAAAGAAAAATATCTCAGCGTTCGTCATGTAGAGGAAAACGAGATACTAACAAGAGAACGGGACCGCGGATACTTGCCTCACTGCTGCCTCACAACCCCAAGGACACTGTTGCTTTCAAGCAGAGTTTCCGTTTTTGTTCCGCCGATTAAAATTGGATTTTTCTCCGAAAAATTTACATTCCAACTAGATGACGCTTTTGAACCACATTTCTGGGCCAACGCTGATGAGCATCTATCTGTTTTGGAAGTTGAGGAACTTGATGGAGTATACAAAGACCAAAAAGAATACTAGTACAAAGCCTACTTGAATCAAAGCTACGTAAGCAAGAAAACTCTCCTCGAAGCCGAGCGTCTCTTTCAGCAAAGCCTTCGCAGTCGTGCTGGACTGCCCGGGCACATCGACCATGTTTTCCAAATCCCCGACTTGAGATACTACCATCCCGTAGATAGACCAGAACACCGGGCAAACCCAGTAATACCACCTCCACCATACAGGGGTCAGCTGCAAATTCCAAGAGGAAATGGAAACAAAAGTAAGAAACAAATTCAAATAGAACTCAGAAACCCTTATAAGCAATGATTCTTGATATACCAATTTGGGTATGATAAAGCCGGAGAACAAGTTCCAGAAACAGAAGAAGAAGGATAAAAGAACGTTAGCAATGGTGAGAGTGGGAGTGAGCGCCGCCACCATCATTCCAAACAATGCAAAGTAAGCATAGCACATGAAAGTGAAGTAGAAGAACCAAAAGAATTTGTCTGCTCGCCATTCAAAGCCAATCATCGAGAATAAGAGCAGGACATAGACAAAGCTCTGCGCTGCAATGTATGCTATCTCAATGCCCACCTGAAAAAAAATTACAATCAGTAAATACTTGTACTTATTGCTTAATTAACTTAATTGAAAATGGAGCGGGAGAGCGCTTACTTGAGCTAATGCATAGGACAATGGAGAATACATCCCAGAAGCTCTTTCACGGTAGAACACTGCTCTCTCAATGGTTACAATTGGCTGCACTAGGCTAGCAACTCCAGAGCCAAGAAAGAAAAGCGCAGCATATATCCCTCCGACTAGATTAAACAGATCTTGTTGTTTGCCTCTGCTCAATTGGAAACATAATCGATAAAACACAAGTTACTAAGCTAAGACCAAAGTTTAATTCAGAGAAAAATGTGAACAACTTACAGCTTTTGACCCTTGCTCCAAAATATGGTGCCGAACATAAGACCGTAAATGAGTGTCAAGAAGAAGCGGGTGCAATTGGAATCTGGATTTCTCCAGTAGGACTGCCTTTGCTTCCAAAGACAAGCAGTGCTCTGAGAAACAAAGTTCTGTGCATATTCCGTGCGGAAGGAGAGATCCTCTGAATCCGGAGCAGGAATGCTTAGCTCCTTGATGAGTTCTTCATTCCTCCTAGGTGACATTGCCATCAACAATTAGTGAAGAAGCTAACTTACAAATTGATTTTGCTGGCAGATGCTACCAATGTGTCGTATTTTCTCACTTGTGAAGAGAGGAAGAGGAATAAATCTGTGAGAAATCCACTTTCAGGTGAGCTTCAAGCGAAGGCGAAGTGATTTCAAGGGCCCATGCGGAAGGGTTGTAGCCTTCACGGATTTTGGGAACTCCAGGAATTGCCTGAGATAATAAAATTAGCTTAGTATGTTTTCTTTTGTATTTGGGATGAAATAGATTTTACATAAACATGCAAGGAGATAATTCACCTCAAAATACTCTATGAGACTGCGAGAGCGATGACCAAGGGGCCCTGCATATATAAGTTTTCCTCCTCTCTTCATCAGCAATAGCTGCAAGCATAGAAAGAGACGTCCGGAATAGTCCAGTGATCAGAATAC
Organism: Trichopus zeylanicus subsp. travancoricus; assembly: GCA_005019695.1. NCBI lineage: Eukaryota > Viridiplantae > Streptophyta > Magnoliopsida > Dioscoreales > Dioscoreaceae > Trichopus > Trichopus zeylanicus. The sequence goes on from RXID01015096.1 coordinate 139,699, forward strand.
TGAATACCCTAATCAAATAGAAATCAAGGAAAAATGGCAACCTCATCGAAGGATTCAAAGATGTCAATGCTTGGTTGATGGATTGTGCACACAACTGTGCGTCCTGTGTCGACTGTGTTCCTCACTGTTCGCATGACTACGGCAGCAGACCTGGCATCAAGCCCAGACGTTGGCTCGTCCATGAAGATGATGGAGGGATTTGAGACCAGCTCAACGGCGATTGTGAGCCTCTTTCTCTGCTCAGTAGACAGACCATCCACTCCCGGAGTGCCTACCAGAGCATTTCTCAACACATCAAGCTCAACCAACTCCATTACTTCCTCCACAAAAGTCTACAGTATAAGAACAACACGTAAGGGTTATGAACAAATCGGAAAGAAAGAGTTAAGCGATCGCCAAGGATCAAGGTACGTGCCTTTCTCGTTTCCTCATTGATATCTGGAGCAAGACGGAGCCAGGCCGAATAGAGCAAGGACTCGTAGACAGTAACAAATGGTGAATGGATGTCGTTCTGTTCGCAGTAGCCCATTACACGAGCGAATGTTGTTTGGTTTTTTGGGTAGCCGGAGACATTGATGCTTCCTTCAATAAGACCTTGGGTTTTTCGTCCAGAGAGAACATCCATCAAAGTAGTTTTCCCAGCTCCGCTGGAACCAATCAAGGCGGTGAGCACGCCTGGTCTGAAAGCACCGCTCACATCACATAGCAACTGGAGGCGATTTCCGTCGGTTCCCGGAGTCGCCGTTTCCTGAAGATGATTGAGAAACAATTCAGCACAAGACTCTTTCTTGTACTAATGAATCATCATTCTGTTTCAACTTACATTTCTGACGTGTATATAGTAGTTCACGTGACTGAATGCGAGGGAAAGAGGCTGAAACGGCAAGACCATTCCTCTGTGTCGGGCATGCCCTGCAAAATTCACCTTGTTACCAATTTTTTTCCACACTGAAACAATTCGAGGGAAAACCTACAAAAATGAAGGACAGAGAACCCTTCAAACCTGAAGTGACGGCTTTAGGTGTCGCGTTAGTTTCTGTCGTGTTGTTATTCTGTTGTCCATTCGATGTCGGGTCCTCTGCGTTTTGTCTGTCCGTGTCTTCCTTTGCCACAACTTGGAAATTGGAAATAGCTAGAGTGGAGAAAACCAAGATAGCTTTAATAACCAATCAATTAGTCGGAGAAGCATAATTTTGGACAGCAACAACTTACGATTCAAGTATCTGAGAGCGAGTAGAAAAATGGCATTGAAAATAAAAGAGAACCCAGCGATCGCTCCAATTGATATCCAGTACCAATGTTCTTCTGCAAACATGCCTCTGGACTTGAGAAGTGCTTTTCCTATCGTCGGTGCATTAATGCTCGTATCATTATTTGGCTGTGGAATGCAAATAAAACAGTATTAACTTACAAAAAATCTTCTCGAAAAAAATTAGCATAGCAAGAAGTAAAGGAAGATTAAGCACTTACTGTGCTCCATCTAAGATCCAGAAATTCATTGATAGCTATGGCATTCTGCCCATAGGTCATAGGAGACACCCAGGTGCCCCATTTCCACCAAGGTTTGATGTCATCTGCTCGAAGCCCAAAGGCGCACATTACGTCAATACGTTAAGCACGCAAACGAATCGGCCATTTAGTTATGTAAAAGATGTGAATGCATATATTATGGACTAGAAATGATTAGGGAAAGCTGTAGTGGATAAGCTTGCGACCTTTGGATATGATGAAACCTCCGAGCACAAACACCATAAGATAGACCCCAGAACTGATTGTGGTAGAATTGACCACTGTCCTTCCAGTTGCGGCAATAAGCCGGCACAAGGAAAGGCTCATGTGATGTAGCAAAAAGAACGCTAATAATTGTCGAAAGAACCTGATAAAATTAAGAGAAGCAAAGCTTTTCAGATCACTCTATATCAAGTTCAATAAATTGTTGAAACAGGCCTTCGAAAGTAAAATATCATTACCGACTGGCATCGGGCGCAAAGCCGATCGTGTAATAGGTAACCAGTACCCAGAGTCCCGATTCCAGCAGGGAGAGAGGAAGCTTAAGGATCATGTACGGAAGTCCAAACGCCCATGAAGGGTAAAATAAAAAATCTCGCTGTTTGTAGAACACTGGAAGCCTGTCAATAGTCATTACAATCTCCGACATCCCGTTGAACATCACGTTAAGCAGACTGTAAAACAATGCGTTCATATACTTCCCTCCATCGGCGATTGTCCCGTGGTGCATTTCTGTTCTGAGAAACACAGTCATGGCTATCACCGACATGATTATCATCTGCGTGATTTTGAATACGTAGACAAACTTGTTGCGTTTCATTAGCAGCCATTCTCTCAAAAAACATGCTTTGAAGACCTCCCAATTAGAGATGCCGTACTTCTTTGTCGTCAGTTCGGCACGATGAGCTTGATTCTCGTCATATGGAGTCCTAATGTTTTGCGAAATCTGCTGGCCGACATGAAAGCTCTTGAAGCAGTTCGTTAGCTGAACAGCCGAAACATGTCGGAACTGTCGGGTTTCGCTAGACCAATACTTCCCCTGATCCTTCTTTGAAGTTACTTCCTGAAGGAAATCCGGGATTCCTTTCCTCTCCGGGCACTTGAAACGCAAGGACTGGAAGAATTCAAGGATGTGTTCGCGAGGACCCTGGTAGACTATATGGCCTTCCGACAACAAGATAATGTCATCAAACAGATCGTACACCTCGGGCGGAGGCTGGAGAAGAGACATCAGCACTGTTCCATCCATGATGTGAACCGTCTGTCTGATGAATCTCACAATCTGAAAGGTGGTGGAGCTATCGAGTCCGGTCGATATATCATCCATGAATAGAATCCTGCTAGGTCCAGTCAACATTTCTCCTGCGCGATCCCAAAATATCTGTAAAGCTTTTGAAACTTCGAAACTACAGCTTCTCTTTAATTACCGAGAAGTTAATGGCAAATGGAAAATAAAAATGAATTGGCTTACCAGTTGTGACGCGCTTCTTTTGGCCTCCGGAAACTCCACGCGTCATGTCATTGCCGATTATTGTATTAGCACAAAAATCCAAGCCGAGTACCTGCTTTCCATGAATTTTACTACTTTAGGAAAGCTGTCAAACATTTTTGACAAATTGGAAAGTAACGAAGGAACAGCAAACCTTGAGAATGTAATCGGTGATCATATTGGTCTTCTGTCGTCCCAACGATGAGGCGGACTTCATGAATGCATCGATGTCGGGGTCCGGCTTGATGCCGGCCGCCTCCTCTCGTTTCAATAACTCTAAGAGTTTCTCGTAGTGACTTCCGACACCCAAACACTGCCTTGAGAAATCCAATGTCTCTCTGACGGTCATCTCGCTGACATGAATGTCATGTTGGCTAATGTACGAACTTGTTCTTTGAGGGGTGAATTCTGACAACTCTCTCCCACAATATGTGATTCTGCCTGATGACTGACCGAGAACAAAAAGAAGCGAACTTTTATTACACAAAAGCCTCTGAAATCTTACGGAATTACATTCAGCCTTATGACTGGCCAAGGCACGAGGCACTCACTCTTAATTTCTTATCAAGCATTCCAGCGAGAGAACGCAGCAAAGTTGTTTTCCCGGAGCCAGGAGGACCGAGAAGAAGAGTCATCCTGGATCCATGCATCAAGTAACAAATGTTATCATTAGCTCATGGAGAAGAAGCAGAAGTTGATCGTATTATCACATGGCGATGCTGCGGGACATCATATATACCTCGATGGCTTTATGATTCCATCCACGCCATGAAGAATCTTGTGGGCCTTCTTCTTTGACGGAAATATCCTGACCAGCCCCGCTATTCCCTGCAGAATATAGTCGAAAGGCCGCGTGATTAAGAACTGACACATTTCAAATCATTTTTAGTCACGGGAAATTTGCTTCATTATGTCTTAATTACTTTTTAAACAACACGTAGCAGTTCTACGACGACACTTCATGGATGAGATGAATCCGCTAATAGTATATATGACGTAACCGATTTGTATCATTGGTGTCAGCTGGGGGATAGGGTCGTGCTCAAAACAAAAGGGAAAGATGGCAAATTACGACACGGCAGGCCAGTTGCAAAACAAGATGCATGTATCCAAAAAGAAGAGCAGAAATCACCTCAATGACGTTCATTGTGGCATTGGCGAGTGTGGGCAGTGCCCTACTTCCCACATACACATCTCCCCATACTGACAACTTCTCAAACCGCACCTCAATCTTTGGGAGCTCCATCCCAACCCTAAAAGAGACAGAGAGAGAGAGAGAGAAAAAAAAATAAGGCCACAAATTTCACGAGCTTGCTTGAAATGAAGGAGCAATGCCAAAAAAAAAAGCCGAAATATAAAGCAAAACTGACCTATCGAATCGGCCTTTGATGCGTCGCAGGAACCGCTCGTTGTCCCCGTCGACCTCCGCGAGAATTCGTTCTAAGAGTACCTTCTTCTCTAGTCCTCCGAGACGACGAGCGTCCGGGTGGAAACTCGGAATCATCCTCTCTGGAGACGGATCCCTGTCACTGTTTCCTTCGTCGTCCGACATGCCCAGGCGGAAGGTCGCCATCGTCAGAGCCCGCTGGCTGATTCCTGTCTGCTCGACATCGCTCGGCAACTCCATCGGTGTTCCTGGCGACGTTACTATTCACTGTACTTGTTTAACAGTGTTAAGACTCTTTGGCCGAGAACGAGAAGCGGCATCATGCATTAATTTATAGTGAGCTCTAGACTCTATGAATACTCTCTGCTTCGTCTCAGATGCGGAAAAAAAAACAAAAGGAGATCACCTGTAGCATTGAATAGTTAAATATGCCAGATGCGAGACACATAACACATGCTGGCCGACCAATTTGGACTGAATATCTGATTTTCTTAATTTTAAAATGAAATACATTTTTTTTTTTTTAGAAATTAAAACTCGTGTCTGGCGTGGGGCTTAATTATTGGTTATAATTATTATTTACCATTATTTTTCGCAAAAATTGCAATGATAAACAATTGTTAGGCGCAGGGAGATTTAAAATAATAAGAAAAATGATATCTTTATTCCGTACTTGTACTGTTTGGGATTTGATTTTTGTTTGGAAATCAAAGATTGCTGCTTGAAATCTGGTTCTGAAATCAGCGAATCTCTGGATGAACGGAACGAGCCGAGGGAACAGCGAGTGTCGCCACAGAGTGTCTGAAACGAAATTGAAACTGAAATGGACCTCATTTAATGCAAAAAGATTTCTAATTTCCAATCCATTTGATACCGCGAGTGCCATTCTCCGCTTGTTTTAGAAAAATTTATTGGCGAATGATTTATCGATAATCTTTTAAAAAACTTATGATGAATGCTTTATCAAAGTTCTTTTTTCTTTGAAAATAAAAAACGAGGAGGACGAATGCTTTATCAAAGTTGTTCGATTGGCGACAGCGGTGTATGCGGGCGAGACACCGGTCCATGATTATTGGTCGCTTTTCCTTGTTTGCCGCAAACAACCACTTTAATAACCAATGGAAAAAAACGAGATTGGCCAGTCCAATAATCAAATGCCATCCATCATTAATTTCCAGTTAATCTCGCTGTTGCAACCAGATTACTCTCGAAATTTTCATGTGCTGTGTAGGTGGTCAGCAGCATCGTGATTAATGTCCAGTGAGAAATCGCAAGTTACTTCGGACGACAATGTCGGTCGTCATGGGTTAAAGCTTAATTTTTATTGATCAAAAGATTCAGGATGATGACGGTGGCATGGGCACCAAAGATGGCATCGACATTCCAAAAGTGCTTTGACAAAGAGCACAGTCGAATGCTTTTAAATCGCCAATGAGCAAAGGAGAGCTGGACGCCATTTTGGTTTTGGATTGTATCCCCTGCAACCACACTGGACAGATTACCTTCTACTCCCTAAGGTGCAAACGCATATTGTCTGGAAGTTGTGATCAAAGGGCTGCATGCACCCGACACAACAAAGGCGCTCCTATCCAGATTGTAATACCCCTATCCAGATTGAATTATAACATAAAATAAATAACATATATAAAAATTTTATAAAATACATAAAATTAATATTTATTATATCAATGTAAAAATAATACAGATAACATTAAAAAAAAATGATTTAATAGGAAATACTCAAATTTCTCATAATAATTTTTTATACAATAAAATAAAATAACATATAAATAAAATTAATTCTAAATGAAATCACGCATATATGCACCGCTACTATTGTTACCTATGCCTATTGATTACTATTTTATGGATGAGAACAATCAAGGAGTGAGTCAAGGATACTTACTAGGAAGTTACCTCTCCCAGATAGTAGAATAGATCAATATAAGAAAATAACAATAAAATTAATTACAGTAATGTCAATAATAATATAACAACAACAATGGTTAGATAAATCAATATCCACATTAAAGAATGAATTAACAAAAATATCGCATGCACGATAGCCAACGGTTAGTGATAGTGATTATGGACTTCCTTACTGATATTACGGAGATAGTTGCACCCTTCATCAGGTAGGATCGAACCAATCTATACGTAAATCAATCTATGGGTGTAATTAGACCCCCTACCAAGTATAGTCGTATTACGCTAAACTCCCAATTGTTATTGGAGTGATGACCCCATCTAATCACACAACGGATCACGTCTCCTAAAACTCAAGAGATCGGCTACTGTCACGTCTGACAGTTTTGTTAATCCTTTATCGAGATAGAAAATTACCAACTGGTACCAGCCAAATAAAATTCTACTGCATCCGTTCCTCAATATATCAAAAGATCAATCACAATAAATATCGAATCAAAATTACCAAACGATAGAAAAAAATCAACTCGATCACAAATCATACTAAATTAGCTAAAAGGTATCGTCAAAATAAATTTTTGACATCATCAATAAAATCAGTATGAAAAACCGAATCCAACGATTGCTGAATCATCAAAATCGGAGTCCAAATAATTATGTTTATCAGGCGACCAATTAGTTATCAAAAGAAATCCTCCAGGTTCCACTTCAAGAAGGAACATAGAAACATGCTGTTTTGGTCCCCATACATTGTTCTGGTTTATGGTCTGTCTTATTTCCCGGGCATAGGTAACGTTGGGTGGCTTCAATTTCAAAATGCACGACAACTTTATGCCTAATATATATATATATATATTCTTTTTGTGTACATTTTAAAAGTATGGACATCAATAAACAAACCTTGCCCTCCAAAGAAAGCAAATCATTTAACCAAAGGAGATGTTTGCACCAGGATGAAGCATAAAGGTGGGAGCAAATTTGATTTTTCCAAAGAGCATTTGAGAGCGAGAGTAAAGGGAGGGAAGCAAGGCAAATTTCATTCTTGTAGGTGTCGTATGTTTCCGCTGTAGGAATGTAAAACAAAAACTGACACAAGATAATCCAAAAATCCAAGTATGGGTAAATCATTTAACCAAAGTACTTTCATTTCAGCAAATTAAACTTATGAAGTATGGGTTGCTAAAATGAGCCAAAAATCAAAGGAAAAAACACTATGGTGTCCTTCGGATAATTCCAAAATCCGCAATTGAAAATTAGCTAATTCCACCAAAAATACTATTGTTTGTTCGATTCCGATGTTTGAATGTATTTGAGGTGAAATTAGGATGGTAATAATATCATGGCCCAATCCCAAAGAACAAAAATGGTGTTTTTCCCTCCATTTGGTCAAGGAATTCAAAAGTGGGTAGCAATTGTGACTTACCGAATACCGGAATTGGGAAAAATTGAGGCACTCAATTCCTCCAATTTTCCCAATTCCCCGATTCCAGGTGTATACAAACGCTTCCAAAGGAATAACAGAAATGTGGCAAACCTTCTTCCATTTGGCGATCAAGTTGCGGTCCGCATACCCCTCCTCCAAGAAACACTAGTACAATTCCTTGGAAATCTCCTTCCTCCGGCGGTAAGGTTCATAAATGTAGCGGCCTTTTTGGTGCGCGATCTTGAAGATGGGCTACAGCGCCTCGCACTTGCGCTTCCCATCGTGCGAGTCGTTCTCAGATGCCATCAACGGGAGCAATCTCCACCAGCGCACCAGAATCAAACAATCAAATCAAATCAAATCAAATGAAGGGAGAGCAGAAAGCAAGAACCTTACCTCACCTTGGCCTCGAGCTCGCGGAGCGTCGGCTCGATAAGCTCCCATCCTTCCGGGTACTTGACCCGCCGGCATTCCCTTACCTTTCAATTAAATTGCGAAACTGAATCCACAACGATGATACAATTTAGAAGTGGGAAGCGAAGATTTTAGGGGACAAGAAATCGAGGGATTTTGAAAAGCAATTCTCGAGATTATGATCTGAATTTGTTACGCCGATGGACTTGGACCGACATGGTCTGATAAGAGACCTATCACGTGCCGATCACGTGAAGAGTCTGGGCTCGCCCAACTGACCAGGCAGAAACCCCCCATACCGTACTATCCAATTTAGCTAGGAATTCAACTACATGGCTTAAAAGTGTCCATAGTTCGCTAGATCAAAAGATTGAAAAACCCTAGGTGCCCTTTGGTTTCGAATCAAGATTAAAATTAAGATTAAAAAAAAAATTAAAGTGTAAAAAGATAATGTGATCAAGAAAATTATTTTTTGTTACTGATATGATATGACTAGTGAATGATTCAAATTTTTTCTGGACTATTTTACCTTCGTCGTCCTCGCTGTCGACTCCGTCATCTCCGACAAGGTATGGCATGTCGGGCGAGCTCGCACGGGCAGCTCGAGCGGCGAGCTCACGCGGTTAATCTGAAATGCATCGACGACATTTTAGTCATTTCCCATTTATAATTTAATTAAATTTGATAATATTAGTCTGATCAAATTTTTGATGTTTGAATAATAGACCGATCAGTCTGAGATAATCCTGAGCTTGATCTGAAAATAAATGATACCCTATAGACAAATTGTTGGCACCAATTTTGAGATTTTCCTTAACAACTAGTGACAATTGTAAGTCTATGAATAGATTTTTTGAATAATTTTACACATTTTCGCATTGTTTTAATCTCAGAAACTATGTCCCGTTTCAAACAAAAAAAAGAGCCTGCGAATGGATTTGCTTATCTAATTAGCATCCTAGGCAAAACAATGAAGAATTTGCAGACATGCCAAAGAATATAAGTATTGATTTAACAATCGACACAGGTGGTGCATGTTAATTTTCCCTCGGAACCATACAAGAGATAATGACATTAAAGCTGTTTTATCAGCTTTTATATTCTTTCTTTAACCACTGTTGTCTTCAACTCTGTCCTGCTCCACTCCAAAACTATGGTCTCCTTGTGCACTGGCTTAAAAGCCTTTGTTTCCCCAAGCTCAAACCCGCACCTCTGTGACTTGCAGCGAGCAATTCTCACATTGCTCAGGAAGCACCTCTCATCATGCTGCAAGAGTATAAAAAGTAAGGTAATTGTGATAAACACAGAAATATAGTTAATAAATCTTTTGGTCTGAGCTACTCACACTAGGGCTCTCAAACCCACCATCGCAAGCATCACACAAGTCCATAGCCAATTTTCGTAGCAATGGCAGCTGCAACTCACATGACAATGGAATAAGACTAGGAGAGTCAGGTAGGTTGAGTTCAAAAATGCTGAACTAGAATTATATGGGTACCTCTGCAGCAGCAGCAGCTATGAACTTCCTCCCAATACCATGGCCCTTCATCATACAATAATTGCAAATAAGGAATCAAATGTGAATAACAGACAAGGTTCATGTTTCTGGTAACATGAATAAATTGTGGCTGATTTGGTCATTCAAAAAGCTTTGCTAGTTGCTATTGATCTGCTCAATTTTTTTTTTTAAAAAAAAACCCAAGAAAACTTAACTTCTGAGAATCTGAAGTAACATAAGGACTTTATCAAGGAACTTAGCTCAATTACCAAAAGCACGAACAATGAGGAGTAATTAACACTGGTATGTAAATGAAGTTTATGAATAATTTATACACTTACATTATGGCGCAATAACAGATCTTCAATGGCTTTGCAATCAAAAAAGGAGGAAACACCATCTGCAGTAATATTTCCACACTCCTGACAAGCACAATCATCATAGCATCACAAGTGTATATATAATCTATCAACAAGGAAATTGTTTCTCCGGAAAAAAAAAAAATGGAGTTAGTGGAAACATGGATGTAGTTTAGCATGTCTTTCAAATCCTATGTTTCCAAGTCAATTTCTTGTTTGCAGTAACACATCACTCCATTGATTGTGCTGGTGACCAGACAGATTTTTAACTGACAATGTTGCTGCACAGGGCTTGTTGCTCTGGCTAGAGTATGAAGTTGAAAGTCAAATTTACACTTTTTTAATTGCATTTAAGAACGAAATACATGCAACTCACCTCCAAATGGAGAACTGTCAAACCTGGCCATCCAAATGAGATAATATTTTGTGAATCTACATAAGAGTCAACAGACACCAAGAAATGTATGAGCAAAGACAACAATCAATGGATAGAAAAAAAACATAAATTATTGAAATCAATTCTTCTAACCTGAGTCAAGAAGCTTACAGCCTGACAGCGACAGTTCAACCAAACTGAAACAGTTTTGAGTCAGGGTAGCCAAATCATCATTTGTCATCCAAGGAGTTATCCACTCTAGCCTTAATATCCTCAATGACAGCATGCCAAGTTGAAAGCAAAATGGGGTCAGATCACCAAGACAACATCTTAGCTCCAATACTTGCAAATGCTTCAAGGATCCCAACAAACTTCTGACAATATCATCAGAAACACCCTGTTTAGTCCAGCTGTCAGTAATTTACTATTGAAGTCATGAAACAAAAGACAAGCTATCTTTCTAACGAAAAATAAAGATATCGACCATACCTGAAATGTAAGACTCACAAACTCAAGCAGCGGACAGAGTTTGGGTAGCCCACAGAGCAGATCATGGTGCAGTGATGTGCCAAGACCCAATGATATGGCTCTTAATTTCCTGATTGTTACACCTAGATTTTCCAGTGCCGCAGAGGAAAATCCCCATCCTAATGCCAGTTCAATTAGAAAGGTTTTCTTACCTAACTCAAAGAAAAGCTCACCATATCTTGTTGCAATACCAGATGGCCATTTATTATGCCCATGCTGGTGCAGATTTTTGCAACCAGTTGCTTCAAAGAATCTGATATCTGGGTTTCTACTAATTGTGAAAGTTAGAGCATGCTCAGAAACCTGAATGCCACAAAGATCCTTCATTTAAAGATGGAACATATGGAAGTACAAATGCCACAATCAAGGTTTGCAGTCTTTCTGATGCCAGTTCTCATGATCAAACTCACCGTGGATTTTCATTTATTAAAAAGGGCAAAAAACACACATACCTTGGTCGCAGAGACATTAAGGCTTTCTAGGGAAGAACCCCTGAAGTTATAAAGTGCATCATCAACAAGTGAAGTATCCTTCAAACTCAGAATTTTCAACATGAATGCCTGGCTCATGAGCTGTAACATGGAATCTTCACCAACACCTGTAGTATCAATGATTTGGAGATGGACTAAATCAAGGACTTGCCACCATCAATCCAATTCAAAACTTGAAAGAGCATGATATTAGGTCATTACAGCCATGCCAACCTTTTTTCCAGCATCTAATTTCAAACTCTATTTCTATGAAACACTTGAATTATCATGACCAGCTTCAAACAATAATAATAATAAACTTTAAAAAATCGTAAGGTTGTTTATTCAAATTTGAATTTTGAGCATTAGCAGCTGAGGATGATTAAAGTGCTTGTTTTTAGTATCAATGTAAAAGTATAAATCTACTCACCCTTGCAGCCATCTATTTGCAGTTGAAGGAGCCTAAATGCCATTGTGCCTGACAATTCACTAACACGAGGACCACCAGCAGAAGCATCTGATATGCTAATGTCAGAACAAAGAGCCAGGACTGAGTTTCGACCAAAAGACGTATAAGATAGGATCAGTGAATTGATATTGATGCATTTGCTAATGAGTTTTGATATGCCCATGTCAGTCACCAGAGTACACCCTCTAATGTTTAGGTAAGACAAGGAACCAAGATGCGAAGAGACACATAACAGGTCCATATCTGCCAGGTCACAGCAGCAATTACAAATTAAACAGAAATCACAAGATGATGATCTTAAACCAAGGATGAATACTTGGCTGCATCTTCAATAGGTCATGCGTGAATATGCCTCAATTGCATAATGCAGAAAAACTGCAGAACAAAAGTACTCAAAATGACCGAATAGAGATTCTAAATATGTGGGAAGATATTTTATCATAATAAAGTTGGTAGTGCAATTACTTCTTACCATTTATGTCATTCCTTCCTTCCAAAGTCAGTTTTGCAATATTTGAGAAGCCCAGTTCTCCCAACATGAAATTGGAAATACCTTCATTGGAAACCATATTAGATGTTCTTTTTGAAAGCCCATATCCTTCAGTAGTTGACAAGTTTGGTATTTTTGCAGATATAACAGGAGAAATGTCAACAGTCAAGTCAACTTCTTGGATAAGATGGCACTTCTGCATTAAATGCAACAAATGGTCCATTTTAAAATCCAATAAGTGAGAAGCCTTCAAAATTCTTAGTGAAGGGAAAGCCAAGTGTAGCCATTCAATAACAGCACCAAAGCGCAATTTTGGGCACTTGGAAATGTCCACCTCACGAACAGCTTCAAAAGAGAGTGAACAAAATGACTTGTTAAAACTTTGAAGATAATCACCACCACCACAATCAAGCTCAATAAGAGCATTTACTATCCTTTTCTTCAATTTAGCATCAGTATCAAGAGGTAACACCGCAAGGAACAGAAAGCCTATGGTTATCTGGGGACAGCCAGCAACTGCAATTTTCTGGATTTTGAGAGAGTTGATGTCAAATTCATTGCGTTAACAGATAATAGCTGAGAATCACTAAACAAGTTACATGCAAAAAATTTAGAACACTTGATGAAGCAAGACACCCCAAAGTAATCTATCATAAAAAGGTTCTATTAGTGTAAGAACCAAAACAGGGGTTGGTCCAGAGGAAACATAAAACTGCCAAAAATATGCTAGGTTATGTGTAATATCAGCAAGAATTTTCTATAAGCACTGAAGCATAAAAAGAAAAAGACAACATATTGAGGATAAAATAGAATATATTAATCAGTACTAAAAAGTCAGTCAAAACCTCAGAATATTTTGTCAGGCGAACTTGGTAGTTCTGAATGTTGTTGTCTGTAACAGCATGTTGCAGGAAGGCAGAGTGATTTCCAATCAGATGAAGGATTTTGCTTACACACTCATCAGCAAATTGGGGGAAGTGTCTTCTTTGGCCTAGAAGAGTAGGTCTATAATAAATGTGACATCACAAAAGTTTGAGAAAAAAACTGCATCCCAATCCACACTATCCAAGGGAAGTGCATTACCAGTGCTAAACTGCAATGGAAGAAGACAAATCCGAACCTGCCCAAGAGAATAAACAGGTAATCCCCCAAAATAAAAAAAAAAAAGTACTAGCATGAGATAATAGTCACAAAGGAACTGATAGGAAGTATCAGAGTATGATGCTTCTGGTGAGAATATAGATGATTGAAGGAATGTATGTGTGAGCCTGCCTGTCTGTGTTATGAAAAGTTGGGCTCATATTTGGGCTACATAGCCATTCTCATCTAACTAACTGTTACTCTAATTCCATAACCATTCTAACTTCCTCAGTTCCCTATATAACCTATGATACTAACTCATTACCACCCCCACACCCTCCTCTCCCCAGTTTCACGTGAAAGAAACTAACTTGAATGAACTTATCAAGGGGAAAGGGGAAGAAGAAAAGAAAGATATGTACACACAGATGCTACCTATATATCTTATTCTATTCAAGAAGTAGATTTTATAGTAGTGGAGCAGTAGAATTTTCTTCAAGACATTTGAGGCTCTAGGAGATCCTTGTCGAGAACTCATGGCTTCATGAAAATGCTATGTCTGTAGGTGATTTATATAGTTATGAAATGTTCAATTTACAAGCATTTTCATTTATTGATTTACTAAGCATCCTTTCATTATTTTGGTGAATTCCTCATCAAAGTGAGGAGATCAAACCTACTCACATTGTGGATGCTGACAATAGCAAACTAAATGCAAACATACATGACATATTCTGTTGATAGACAAACTAAATTTGCTTCTCGATTATACAAAACCTTTTTCACTGTTTTGAGCAATATTTTGGTATTTGAAGCAAATAAGGCACACAAAAGTCCATAGAAAAGAGCAAAGCTTTTGAGATTGATATTTACCTTCTTCAGAATGTCCAAGTAATTGTTGCCACAATTGAAATGTGAGAATTCGGAAGATTTTATGTTGCTGGATATCCAAGTCAGAAGCGCCTCACATAATTGCTTCTCACTACAGGGCAATAGAGACGTGATCAGCAGCAGACTATTACATAGATTGGCCAACCACAATAAAGAACAAACCTGCTTACAGTCAGATGAGGGTGTTCCATGCAAGAGCTCAACAGATTGTATGGGATGCAAGTGAAAGAGCTACATGATGTGGCCCACTCCTGTAAAAGACACATTATGAATTGTTATACTACATTAATAGGAGAAGAAGTAATGGTACATGACTAGGGTTGCAAATGAGCTGAGCCGAGTCGAGTTGACCCCAGCTCAAGCTCGGCTCGGCCTCCAAAACATTGGCTTGAGCTCAGCTCAGCTAAAATTTAAAATTTAAAATTATTTTCAACAAATTTATGTTAAAATAATTCTTAACAAATTTAATATTAAAATGATAGATTAGCATGATAACATCTAAATATGAAAAACTATAGAAAATACAACATCACAATTAAATAATTGAATATATATTATATGTTATATATTATAGTATATATTTTTAAAATTATATTTTTATCTATTAAAAATATAAATGAGTTCTTAAACTGAAATTGAGCAAGCTGAGTTCAACACAAACATGGTTCATTTGGCAAATAAGCTGAGTTTTGAAACTTCTAACAAGTCAAGCTCGAGCTGCTCACGAGCTACGAGCCAAATTGCCATCCCTATGCATGACAATATCCATATGCCAAAATGCAATGAAATAGTTCAAACAAGTTCTTAATAAGCCTGAAGAGAGAAGCATGCATATGAACCACAAACCAAATCCAATAACAAAGAAAGATCATCCCAAAACTCCAAGTATGTAACAGGTAGATATTGGCTCCCAAAATTATGAACGAATATGCAAAACTTTGATGCATGTTTCCGTTGAAACAAAGTAAGAATAATTAATGCAGGAGAAACTAATTGCAGGTTGCGACATCCAATTATATATACCTACAAATTTCCATGCTAGGCATTCTCTGCACAAATCCTGAATAAAACCAATTCCTGCAACAAAGTTCTCATAATGTTACAATGCCATAGCAGAGAAGCCAGCTGGAATCAAGAAAACATGCATATATCTACACAAGTAGAGTTGCATACTACATACCATGCTCTACCCCAAAATTCCAAATCTCTAACATTGTCTCCAAGGGCATTTGTGATGTAGAGGTTCCCGTCGTTGAAGTACACTTGTAAAACCAGTTCTCACACTCCAAAAGAAGGCCTTCCACTCCAAAAAACAATGCCCCCTGAAGTGACGTTACAAGTCCAATTTTGACTTTAGACCATAACATGATCGATACTGTGAAGATAGGGATTGCAGCAAAAGTAAAAAGCCATACAATGTACAAGCTTTGGAAATAAACAATCAAATCCATAGTGCCTTATTACCTCAAGAAGGGGAATGAAATTATCTGGTGTTGCATTTATTGATAATCCGTGGATAAAACGCAGCACAACAACAACAATTTCGAGGTCCCACTGCACCACTACATGATCAAGACTCGATTCACTGCCAAACAGAATTCGGTAAAAAGAACAAATTAAGATCAGATATTTTGGAAAAATACAACAAACTTGGTCCCATTAGAACTCTAACAGTTTGGGCTTTGACAATTCTACTTGTAAAAAGCAATTCTCTGCGTAACACAAAAAGGGATTACCTGAAGCTTCCCCCCAGAAGACTGCGGAAGTAAGAAGATTGCTGCATAAGCCTGAGATCAAAAGGAAACCTAAGCGGAGCTGTAATAATTGGCAACAAAAGAAAAAAATGAAGATCGCGCAAGCGAATCATTGCCTGTTTCGATCCGCCTCGACTTTGACGATCCGAGAAGATAAAATCAGAGATAGGTTCCAATTTTCGATATCTGAGATAGAGATCGAAGCCGCCTCCTCCATCGTGAGCTCCGCTTTAGACTCCGATGGATTCGTGAGCACCAGAACGACGATATCTCCCTCCGCACTGGAAGCCATTTTTGTCTGACGAGGGACAAGCTCCTGCCCGGCCTTTAATGTGTAGCCTCGAAATGATCTTGTCCGTTCATCAGGACTGATCATTAATGATCACGGTGTCTCTATCTTCTAGATCCAGACCGTTTACCTGGTGCGAGGAGCCAATCGACGGTTCTAGTTAAACCCGGAGGCTTTTCCCCCGGCTTCGTTTCGGTCCGTTGAAACGGGCCCATGACCGAGCCGGCGCCTCAGATCCCGGACTAGTCTCCCCCAAATCCTCTGCTTTCTCCTCCCCCAGGCTCCCGTGGGCGTCTCCAATGGCGATTCTCTCGTAGAAATTGCTCGCAATGCCGCCCAAGGATCGAATCGCGTACTTCTACGACGGTACTTCCTCCGATCCCCGAGCAATTGGCTTTTTTGCGTTTTTTTTTCAGATTATTTGGTTCTTATTAGAAGGTTTTCGAGCGGCCATGGAGATTTGCAGGCGACGTCGGGAATGTTTACTTTGGGCCGAATCATCCAATGAAGCCGCACCGGCTCTGCATGACGCACCATCTCGTGCTCGCATATGGACTTCACAACAAGATGGAGATATATGTTCGTAGGAGTACATGATTGATTTTTGTTTATTTGGTTGTGTTAATTTCTTAGGATTATCATGTTTTGATTGTTTTGATGTTTGCAGCGGCCGCACAAGGCGTACCCTGTGGAGCTTGCGCAGTTCCATTCGGAGGATTACGTGGAATTCTTGCACCGGATTACTCCTGACACACAACACTTGTTTGCGGATGAACTAAAGAGATGTATTTATACATATTTCTTTACCTAAACCCGACCTTTCATGCGTAATTAGCACTTTCAAGGCTTGCTGCTAACAGTTGTTATTCTACCAGATAATCTGGGTGAAGACTGTCCTGTTTTTGAGAACCTGTTTGAATTCTGTCAGATATATGCCGGTGGCACTATAGGTAGGATCGATACAACTTGGTCAAATATAAATACCCAAAATATTTTTATTGATCAGCTCCTGTTGAAATGTAGATGCTGCTCGAAGGTTGAACAATAGGCTGTGTGATATTGCTATAAATTGGGCTGGTGGTTTGCATCACGCAAAGAAATGTGAGGCATCTGGCTTTTGCTACATCAATGATTTAGTATTGGGAATATTGGAGCTTCTTAAGTATCATGCTCGAGTTCTATACATTGATATTGATGTTCATCATGGCGATGGTGTTGAAGAAGCTTTCTACTTCACAGACAGGTGACAGCATTGATTTGTACTTCATATGTATTTGAAATTAAGGCTTCTACATGTTTAAGTCATGTTTCTCTTTGCAAGATGCTACAGCTTCTATTAATTTTTAACAACCTCAAAAATTCAGGGTGATGACTGTTAGTTTCCACAAGTATGGTGATATGTTCTTTCCGGGAACTGGTGATGTTAAGGTAACTTATCTGTTTTTGAGGGAGTTAATTGATGCGTATTGTTGAAAAGTTTGTAGCAATCATCCTGTAAAGGTATCTTTTGAGGTGCCTCAGTTATTATTGTAGGATTTTATGCACAAATTGGAAACCGAACATTCTCTATTATTGACCTACCAAATCGAAATAAGAGGCCAATATGGCCATATATGGGTGTGAAGCTCACACTCAGAAATTTGAGAGATGCTTATGAAGGTAAATTTCATGGATTTTCACATTAAATCTGTAACCAACTATTGTACTGAATCTCATAAGATGTACATCTTTCCTTCTGCTTCCGCATTGTCAATGCTTCAAGAGACCTTTATTATTCCTTTATTGTCTTTCTTTATCTTTTTTATCTTAACAGAACGTAGTTCCATTGTAATGAACAGACTGCAGAGTACACGGTATTGATCTCAAGCTCTTGATTAGTAATATTAATGATGTTGACTATTTCTTGTGAAGGATATAGGTGAAAGGGAAGGAAAATATTATGCTATCAATGTGCCACTTAAGGATGGAATAGACGATACAAGTTTCGTTAAACTTTTCAAAATTGTACGTCACCATCCTGCATGTGTTAAGGATGCTTGGTCTATAATTCAGCAGTTATGTCCTAATAGTTTTCCATCATGCAGATTATTTCCAAGGTTGTTGAGATATATTCACCAAATGTTATCGTTCTCCAATGCGGAGCTGATTCTCTTGCTGGGGATCGCTTGGGCTGCTTCAATCTTTCCATTGAAGGTTTTAATCTCCTATGTCATCAATATTGCATCCCAGACCAACAAAAGAATTTGCTGCAATTATAGTCAGACCAAAGTTATCAAACCTGCATTCAGTACTTAATTAATGGCATGAAGTATTGGATACCTAGCTGAATTCCTTAATATGCCAATATTGGTACTTCTCTATATCTACATGCATCTGCTATTTGATGCTTCCTGGTGGTGGACTTTTAATAATTGGCTGTCTACTTAGATGAATATTTTTCCCTCTTTTGATTGTCTATCCAAGAAAAGTTATGTATCTGAATTAAGAATTTTACTTTTCATGAGTTATTCAATTATCATCACTTATTTGGCTGTTCACTTAATTAGGTGTTTTCTTATAATTGTCAATGTAATTATGCAGGGCATTCTGAATGTGTAAAGTTCGTGAAAAGTTTCAATTTACCTTTGCTGGTAAGACTAAGAAGCAGGGGCATTTTGTTTTTTATATGTTGGTTATCGAAATGGTATTTCTCATTCTAGGTAACTGGTGGTGGAGGATACACAAAAGAAAATGTAGCTCGTTGTTGGACTGTTGAAACTGGAGTTTTATTAGAGACCGATCTTCCCAAAGGTATGCTATCTATTTCCTTTGCTGGTCTCCGTTCTATTTGAATTTTTTAGGATAGTAATGTGCAGATGTTTTGCTTGAGATGGCCCTGGCCTGCAACATATGCACAAGATTGGTCAATGAGGAGAAATTGAAAGGTTGAAATTAGAGCAATGAAGGCCATGCATAATTTCGAAGGAATTATTGATGGACCATTCAACGTTGATACCCATTTTACCAATTGACTTCACTAGAAGCCAACATATTTTCATTGACCTCAACCTGATTTGGTTTTGCCGAGGTGTTTGTATTTATATTTGTACAACAATGTCCAGTGGACGTAAAAAGAAGCCTTATGCGTTCAATAACTAACCCTGCTCAAGCTAAAAGGACGCACACAAAAAAAAAAACACCTTCTCAAGCAGATAGCAATATTCACAGAAGGACCAAGAAATGCACATGATAGCTAAGGATGGCTTGAGAGACCATTATCCTATTGCTGCTTCACCATCAATATGTTTTATTCCATCTGCTGTTATTTCTTCTTTGCCATTCATCTCGTGAGCTACCAGGTTTATTTGTTTGCCCTTGGTATTTGTTTTGTCCCTGCAGAAATTCCAGACAATCAATATAGCCAATATTTTGCACCTGATTATTCTTTGAAGATTAAGGGTGGAAATTTGGTATGCAGTTTTACTTTGTCATAATTTCCCAGTAACATTTGGCTACCCTCTGTCATGGAACTTGCTGCTCCTGGTATCAGGTGTACTTTCTGCTGATTCAATAGCAACTCCACTGACAAGAGTCAGAGTTCGTTCTCACTGGTTGAACACCAATTTCTTCATTTTCCAGCACCAACCTCATTTTTTTCTGCTGCCTTCTAGCACAATTCAAAAATGATTTCCAACTTACACTCAGTAAATTATCATCAGATTCCTATATTTTCTTAAATTTCAGAAAAAAATCCTGTAACCAAATAAGCCTTTTGATATTATCTGACATTTTCTGGAAAACAATTCTTGCAACATAGGCTCATGGATGCATTAGATACTGTATCACTCAAGATTTTGTTTTATAAAATGAACTATTTGTCATTGTCCATCTAGGGCACAGTATATCATGGAAATTGAAGATCTGATTGTGAATATAAATCCAACCCTGTTCCTCACCATGATTTCTTTGTCTTCACCTCCATTTCTTGGCTTCCTTCTTCTTTGCTGGACTCTTCTGCTTTTCCCATTGCTAGGTCATCTGCCATTTCCCAGCTAGCCTTTGCCTTTAGATAGCCCATGTGCCTGTTATCCCCATCAATTTTCTTTTTTGAAAAATTCATCCTCCTTGCTTCACCTTTTTTGCTTTCCTCCACTGTAATCAACATATCACTTCCAAACAGGCACCAAATGTCTTGCAGGCCTCAAAATATTCATGGGCAAATTGTGTTAGTATACATGTTCTTTTTCAGTCTCGTAAGATTTTGAGATTCTGGCTTGGACATATTTTTTAACAGAATTCCTATAGCTTCAATGGCAAGAAGGTTTATTCCATAATGGCTAGAAAATGTTAGGGATTCATCTGAAAGAAGATGTAACTTCAGGGTTTTCCTGTAATTGAAAAAAGAAAGCTGTAGCGACCTATTGGAAATTCACCTGATATTTTTCCTGCTGAATTCAGTATGGCTTCTCATTAACAAGTTATGATGTGTTTAATGCTTCAGGAAAACTTAAATAGCAAGTCATACCTGAGTTCAATCAAAGTACAAGTGCTGGAAAGTCTCCGGAGCATACAGCATGCCCCTGGAGTCCAGATGCATGAGGTGTGTTTGCAATAATCTGATTGACTAATTTGAATTTGGTTTGATATAAAGCTTTGCTTAGTCTAGAATGAAAATCATCAAGCTTGGAGCAAAAAAGCTGAAAAATTACTCCTTGATAAATAATTTTGGCAGTCTTGCTGGTAACAATAATTAAAAGGCGACATGAGTTATACCTAACCATGACAATCTTAAAACTTATCCAAATCCTTGAGATAAGAGTTGCATCTATTTCTATACTTTCACTTTGAAATTCAAACTCGCATACATGCATGGGATGATTAGTACACTGCTAATTGTAAATATCCCCTCTATTTGCACTAATTTATAAATTTATAGTGAACACAAGTGCTGTCGAGTCATTGTATCGATTCACATATTTATCCTTTACATTTGCAGGTTCCACCGGACTTCTATATCCCAGATTTTGATGAAGACGAGCAGGACCCTGATGAAAGGGTGGACCGTGAGTATCTTTCCTTTAAAAAAAATTTACCAGTTTATTCTTTTCTTTTTATTCGCATATAAGTTTGTCTACCTGGGGTAAATACCTTTTTTTTTTTAAGAGCATGGACTGCTTTGTGTGCTCGCTTAGGAGAATAGCTGCTTTAACAGCTCCATCTGTTTTCCTGTGATACGTTTGTTGAAAAAGGGAGAAATGACGTCTTTCACTCTGTTGAACAAATTCTACCTCCAAAAGTCGACTCCCTTCACAAAATTCTTCACATAGCTTTTTGACTGTCTTGTTGCCTCTGAAGTGAACTTACCACTTCATCCATAAATGGCATTGCTATTTTTGGTGAAATATTGAATGCAACACTATTTTTGACATGCTATTCCAGAACATAACCAAGACAAACAGATTCATCGTGATGATGAATATTATGAAGGGGACAATGACAACGATAATCACATGGATGAAGGTCCCTAGATTGGTCTTGATTTCCCTGTATGCATAATCCAGTCCTGACATCGCAAAAATTGGCATGAAAAGTGAGTTTCTTCTTTCCCTCCTCTTTTCAAGCAGTCAGACTTGTGTATATTTTTACATAATGGACTGAATTGATGCGTCAAATATTAGGCATAGCGTGATCATTGAGACCACATCATAGATGTTTATGGAATATTTTCATACTCCTCTTCCTCTGATGAGGGTATTTCCTAGAACCAACCATATGCAGGTACAGCTCTCATTGGATCTTGGTTAATGGGCACAGCTGCTTAACATGTTTTCTCCGTACCTGACGTTTTAGGAGAAGAAAAATTAGTCGTCAGTGGATTGATGGATCATTTCTGTACGTCTGACTCCGACCTTGAAAGATTGTCTAGGAACCACAACAGTATGTAAAGATAGTAGTGCCTTCATATTGCTCTTTTGTTTTTCATGCATGATGGAATCCAATTTCCTCTCTCTCTCTCTCTCTCTCTCTCTCTATATATATATATATATATATTATATTTATATTTATATTGTATTGCTGCTTTAATTAAATGCTAGTAGTTTTCCAAGGCACCAATGTTCTGGCGTCTTCCGGCAAGTCGTTTTTTTCCCCCAATTATCTGTTTATGAAATGCACAGGTGCCGCTCGTTTTGAGTCGTAATTCACGTGAGCAAGTTTCTTTATCCACGGACGAGGCTGACCAGACGACCAAAGAAAGGCCATCGTAACCAAACATATTTGACGCTTGTTTTCACCGAACAAGTACATGCCGATGTTCAACAGTCGCTATTAAAATAAAAACACTTTCGCTAAAATGGAAAAAAAAAAAAAAACACACGACTGGTCTTGCGAAATTCAGGAGGTGTGTTCTTTTGCAGAATTCATAAGATCAAAGGTCCAGACGGCATTTTACGTTCAAGCCCCTGTCTTCCGTCTCCATCAGCCTGCATCCGTAAAATTGGCGTAGCTTATAGATATTTTCTGGCCGAGAAATACATGTGCAATTACAACATTTTCACATGCTATATATGATATAAAATTAAATAACTCTTTTTTGGTCAAATAAAAAAAACCGGACACAAATTGCAAGAAAACAGTTAAAATTCCACCACAAGGAGCCACGTCGAGAACAGCATGGCGGCAAATAATACACGTGTTGGGAATCGGTGGCGCGATGGAGCAAACGGCCGAAGAAGTACAAATAATAATTCTCTCTTTTTTTAAATTGTTTTTTCGCCCTTTTCACTCCGAAAAATTCGAGGAACAATCGAAACTCGAAAGGAAGGTCCTTTTGAGCTCCACGTCTCCCTCCCCTTGTTTTGTGTGTTTATTTGTGGAAGAGGAGATGAAGCACTTGCTTCTTTCGGTGAAACACCCGCACACTCCGACCAAAGTTTGCTTTGTTTTCCACTGTATCACCGCCGATCGCTCGATTGATCGCTGAGGGAGCACCACATCAGGTAAGATATTCTCCTTTATTTGATCTCTGAACTTGTTCCATCGTCTGGATGTGACAGATAAATTTTAGACATTTCCGTCTCTTTTTGGTTGGCTTTTCCACTGATTGTGCTGCTTGAGTTGGTTCTTGCTGCGAGTAGGAATAGCGAAATTTTAGGGCCTATCGATAGTTGAAGTGCAAACGAGGAAATTGCGAGATCTAGCTGGATTTTGTCGGAAATTAATGTTTTTTGTTTGCTTGATCTTGTTTTAGCTTTGAATATTGCTTTTTTTATTATGCTATTCATGATCGGTGGCGTAACATGGGCGTTTGTTGGATATGTGCCTTTGCTCAATGTTTGCGTGGATCAATTTGGAGAATCATACTCAAATCAGAGGCCCTAGAAGTTCTCCTTTGTATTTTTTTTTTTCACTAGTTGACAATAGATTTATGACAGAAATTTTTTGATTTGTTACCCTGTAATGCTTTTCTAGTTTGTCTCACTCGGTATCGTTTCTTGATAGGTTTCATGATTCACATAAGCAACAGGTATCTGATTTGGTGCAAGTGGAACTAAATTTTATTCGTTTCAACTTGCCCTTGAAAAGTTTGCGCCACCTGTTATGATGGGGATCTTGGAGGTAACCCTGCATTTTTGTTCTACCGGTGCCCCAGATTTTTTTTCTGGTATTTTTATCCGCAACTCGCGGTTCGAATTGGCAACAAGTTCTAGCAAAAAACGTGGGAAGAAATGGTTTACCAGCTGTGGGAACCCTCCGCAATCCATTACCAGAACAAGAACATCCTACAATTGCATGCGGATATATCGCTTCCCAAATTGGTCAGCTTCTTCACAATGTCGATGTCAAAAAGCTGAAGGTGTTAAAGGTTTAGTTGGTGGGGATGGAAATGGGTCTGGGTTCAAGGATCCGACCACTGTAACAAGCCAGATTCTTGGCAACGTGAATAGTGACAATAAGCTGATTTCCGACATAGCTACCAGACCCACAAAAAATAAGAAGAAAGTGTCTTCTGTCGAGGAAGAAGCATGGCGTCTTTTGCAGCATTCTGTGGTGTCCTACTGTGGCAGTCCTGTTGGAACCATTGCTGCAAATGACCCATCTGATGCCAATGTTCTGAACTATGATCAGGTGTTCATTCGTGATTTCATACCTTCTGGGATTGCCTTTCTTTTGAAGGGAGAGTATGACATTGTTCGCAATTTCATCCTTTACACTCTTCAACTTCAGGTAATCCATGTTCTGTGTTAGTCATGGATTTTCTACTATTTCTGCTTTATGTTGTTTGCATGCATAAACGCTATGGATTGGCATATATAATAGGTAGGCTCTGATCAGGTGACAGCAATATGAATCATGGCAAGTGATTTTCAATTGTTCACTAAAAGGCTTAATTCTTTTCTAAATGGAAATGAAGATTGTTTCTTTTGGATTGGTGCCTGCGCATCCATTATGCTTTCACTTCTAATTTCCCACTTTCTATTTTGGTAGAGCTGGGAGAAAACAATGGACTGCCACAGTCCTGGTCAAGGATTGATGCCTGCAAGCTTCAAGGTGCGAACAGTTCCACTTGATGGTGATGAATCTGCTACTGAGGAGGTTTTGGATCCTGACTTTGGAGAGGCTGCGATAGGCCGTGTTGCACCAGTTGATTCGGGTGAGCAAACTAAATTAGTCTGATAGGAGTTTCAACTGTTTCTCTTCCTTGTAAGTTTGTTAGGCACTGTTTGACTTGCGATCAGAATCAGGATCAGCATTTTTTAGAATAATTTTTTTCTTACAAAATTAATATTACTTATTTTACACCACTATCAAAATTAAATTATTATAAAAAATTAAATATTTTTTCAAATTTTAAATTATTGTAGGGTTAATTTTGATAAAAAAAATATTAGTTTATAAAAGTGGTTCACTAATCTTAATCATGATTCTGATCTCGAACCAAAAGGTGCTCTATAACCTAAGTGGCCCGCTCGTTGCTTGCTCACATTTTAATGTGAAATCGCTTCATGCTGCAGGATTATGGTGGATTATACTGTTAAGAGCATATGGAAAATGTTCTGGTGATCTTTCAGTTCAGGAGAGAATTGATGTGCAGACAGGAATTAAGATGATTTTAAAGCTTTGTCTGGCTGATGGATTTGATATGTTTCCAACATTACTAGTGACAGATGGATCTTGCATGATAGACCGTCGAATGGGAATCCATGGCCACCCACTGGAAATCCAGGTATTCCTTGTTTTTCAGTGTTGCTTACCCAATTTGGTAGTCTTCACGAAATTTTTATGCCCAAACTGTTGGATTTCTTTTTCAATTATTTTCAGCCTCAATTACAGTTCAGAGTGTAGGTAGCTAATGAGTATCCTTTTATATGTTAAGGTCCTAATACAAGTAAAACTTGTCACAGGCACTCTTTTATTCTGCTCTTCTATGTGCTCGTGAAATGCTAGCACCAGAGGATGGTTCAGCGGACCTTGTACGAGCACTTAATAACAGGTTAATTGCACTATCATTTCATATAAGGGAATACTATTGGGTGGACATGAAGAAATTGAATGAGATCTACCGTTACAAAACAGAGGAGTATTCTTATGATGCAGTCAACAAGTTCAACATCTACCCAGAACAGGTTACTCCATGGCTGGTAGAGTGGATGCCTGAGAAAGGAGGCTTTTTCCTTGGAAATCTTCAGCCTGCTCACATGGATTTCCGTTTTTTTACTCTAGGAAATCTGTGGTCGGTAGTGAGTAGTTTGGCGACTACTAATCAGTCCCATGCTATTTTGGATCTCATAGAGGCCAAATGGTCTGATTTAGTAGCGGACATGCCTTTCAAGATTTGCTATCCTGCTCTTGAGGGACAGGAGTGGAAGATCATCACAGGGAGTGATCCAAAGAACACGTTAAGTCAATATAACTTTTGAATTAGGAATTTTGTTTGCTCTATCATTCTTTTTTTATCTTGCTTTCTCTCACTATTTCCTTCTGTGTCATTCTGGTGCAGGCCTTGGTCATACCACAACGGAGGTTCTTGGCCAACACTGCTTTGGCAGGTTAGCTCTATTTTTTTATTTGATACTACGTCTATGTTTTTTGAGCTTCTGATTTGGCAGCATGATAATTGCAACCCAAGATAATGACCTTTTATTTGTGACTTTTTAGCCACTAGTTTTACGTGACACCTGGTTATTAGAAGCAATTGAAAAAATCATCTATTGTGTCCATCACCTACCATGAACTTCACTATCCGGATAATTGGTAAGAGGTTAGCGAGTGGATTTGGTGAGCTTTAAAATTCCACTAGATTGTTTCCAAAAATAAACTGATATTGGTGTCAGCATAATTCGAGGGGCACAGAAATTTTGAGCGTTGTGAACCTCAAACTGGAAACTAAGTGAACTGAAGTGCTTTTGGGGTTCCATATGGTATGAAAAAATTTTAGTCAAGTGTTCTTTTTTCTTTTTGAGCATTGTCGGCTTTACCATTTCACACCTTGCTCCCAGGAGACAAGGAATTTTGTCTAGTGCTCTTATGTAGCATATTCATCAATTTTCCATCTAACACTTTCCCAGTACGTTAATGTCAATTGAAGAGATGTGCTGATATATCCATGGGCATGTGCAGCTTGCTGTCGCTTGCATTAAGATGAATAGGCTGGATATTGCTGCAAGGGCTGTTGAGGTAGCAGAGAAACGGATTACAGCAGATAAATGGCCCGAGTATTATGACACTAAGCAAGCACGGTTCATCGGGAAGCAAGCTCGCCTTTACCAGACATGGTCGATTGCCGGTTTTCTTGTAGCAAAGCTGCTGCTTGTAAAACCAGAAGCTGCCAAGTTTTTGTGGAATGAGGAGGATGTGGAGATCATCCATGCCCTGAATCTTATGATTGACTCTTCTAAACCCCGCAGAAAACGAGGTCGGAAAGTTTTAAAGAAGACCTACATAGTGTAAGAGATGCAGCTGGTTTGAAATATATTGTACATAACACTTCTGGTGAAAGTGGCAATACTGATGCTGATGTGTACTTTATTTTATCCCAGGCTGTACATGTGTACTCAGGTTCTTACATATGTTATTTTGGGCCATACACCAGTGTTTATGCTTTCCAACTGTTGGTTATAGTAGAGCTGGATTGTAACAGGATCATGATATTCCCTGTTTATGCCGTGGCAGCAGGTTGTCATGTACTACAATGCATGATAAAAATTTGCAGCTCTGGTTCATACTTCATTGGATGTGGTGATATTGAGCAACAAATTATCCATGTTATGAAACCAAAAGGATTTTCTTTAGGGTTGCATAGAAATTCTGTTTTCTGGTATTGCTGTCTCAGAGGGTCTTAAGGTCAAGCCCGCCAACAGGATAAATGCCATGACAACCAAACAGAACATTATACTCAAGATCAAAAACACCACAGAAATGATATTCCTCAGTTCTAGCTACTTTCTAATGATACAACACGTAGAGGCATATCCCCATTTAACAGACAACACCGCGCAACTATTTTTCCTGGGCCAATTTGTGAGAAAAGGTTCCTTTATTACCGAGCAATCTAGCTCTGTAATCATTTAGGCACTGCAGCAATCACATGACAGTCATGACTTAGTTGATGTGGTAAAAGAATTCATCACAAACTAATATCTAGCCAGTAGCCACTGCATGATTAAATATCTTTTAGAAGCAGAAAACTAGAACCGCTGGACAACTGTTTAAGAATTGAACCATTTCCTTGATGGCTTTTCTTCAATCCAGAATCAGGGCTCATAGTTTAAAAAGGAAAAAAAAAAAATTGAAGATCATTAGAAAGAATAAAGTTATAACAATGGTTGGAAAGACGATTCCTACCTCTTTTGTTAAGTTTTCATTTCCCCATCCGTTCTAATCTAAAAAAATGTCTCAATAATTCCTTCACGAGAATGCATTTTTAATCTGTCCATCTTCAACCATGCAAAAAAATAAATCATGTTATTTCCATAATTTTGAGTCTACAATCTTAATTGCGAAAAGTTACAATCCTCCCTCCATTGCTGCCATTCATTTCCTTCTGTCATATGTTATCTATCCCACCATTTGATGGAAGCCTTACCAACAACCTACCAGTTTCTAATCTGAAGTAATTTTTAAATCAATGTGTAAGTAATATCTGCAGACCTACATTTCCCACTTCCAACCTATCCAGGTAAAGAGTCTACAAGAAAATTCTGAACCTCATACAACTCATTAATGAATAGTGTCATATTTGAGCAACGTGACATACTACATGCTCGATCCTTAAAAAAACTAAACTTGAATATAAGTATAGTAACTTCTCCAGCCAAAACATTAGTTCACAAAAAGCTAAAGCACAAACAAGCACTGAAATTGTTGGATTTGTGTGCCAATAAGTAAGGGTCATCAACCATATAGGTGAGTAACTGAAAGATCTAGGGCTTAGAAGACTGACTGATACATGCTTTTAGGGGCCAGGCAACTTTACATCACAAGTATCAGATGGTCATTTCTAGAGCCTGAGTAGCAACCAAAATTCATAATCGAAACCCAGTCCATGAACTAGTAATATTTCTTTTCTTTCAGAAAGGAACTGACATCTAGTTAAACTATATATACAATTCATGCCACCACCATAATTGCTCTAGAAAAAATTGGAAGACAACATAAAGAATTTCATTATGTTTCTTTGTTTTGCCTCCAAGCATGATTTTGTTATACACAGAAAAGTGAGACAGATATTAATTAAATCTAACAAAAAAGTTGAGACTTGAAAGATTAAAAGCTACATTACTCAGAAGCAACAACTTATAACACAACAAATTGCATATACCTGACAATGGAGGGCAGGAACTGGAGATGGGAAGACCCAGACAGAAGGCAGGCTGACGAACTATCGTAGTCTATCCTATCCTTTCTTGTGGGTTCAGCTTCTCCAAGACATCCAATGGAGTCGCGGTCTCATTCCTAACCCTCCTAATCTTAGGACTTGCAAGTCCCTTGTGTGCAAAACCATACATCCGGAGCACCTGATTGTCCCCGAAGTTGAAAGCCCTCTCCATGCTATTCAGGCATCGCTCTACAGGATAATCGCCATAGCTACCGCAAGGCTTGCAACCAACGAAATGCGTCACAAAAGGCCACCTTTCATCTCCGAGCCCCGGGTGGTTCTCCTCCATCATCCGCTCATAGTTGTCCACCAGCCCAGCCCAGAAGCCGTGAAGGTAGTAGGAATTCTCAATGAACACCTTTTCCCCCCATTTCTCTTGTTGCGACAGAATCAGGTAGATGAGAGCCGACTGGTCATCGGCCTCAAATGCCGGTCGGCCTTTGAGAGCAGCTGTGAGAATCCTGCCGGCTTCGTCCCGAATGGGGCCTTTCGGCCCCATGGGAGCCCAGGCGTCGAGGAGATCGAGTGACCACTGGCAGTTCCTCAACAAGAAGCTTCCCGTGTTGAGCCCAATCCAGGAATGCTGGTCGAAAATGAGATCCGGATAGCCGTGGACGACGAGATTGTGCGAATCGTATTTAGAGAGGGGGATCTCGAACGCCATGTCGGTGAACAGCGCGTCGCTGTCCATCCACCAGACCCACTCGATCTCCGGATGCGAGAGCATCAGCCGGCGGATGAGCGGAAGTTTGGCCCAGTACCCGGCGAGCTCCTTGTCTAGATGCGCCATGTTGTGCACCACCTCGATGCCGTGGAGGCGGCAGTAGTCGATCTTGTTCTTCATCCCTTTCAGGAGATAGTGATCGCCGATCGGATTGTCGCAAGGGTTGGGCGGGGATCCAGTGACGAGGAGGATCCGCGGCTTGCCGCCGGAGAGCCGGGAGGGGAAGCCGGGGTTCTGGGTCAGCCATTGAGCGCGCTTGTCGTCCCAGTCAGAGATCTTGGGGCCGAGGGTGTAGTTCTTGGCGGGTGCGGCGGTGGAATTGAGGGCTGCAGTGGAGTTGGAGAGGAGGACGTGAACGTCATCGTCGTCGGGGTCGGATTCTGAGCGGATCTCGCGGATGATGCGCTCGACGTCCTCGATGACGCGAGTGTCGGCGTCGGAGGGGGATCCGGCGAGGTTTCCGACGCCGATGGTACCGCGGAGGACGAGGATGGTGACGAGGCCACAGAGGATGGTAATCTTGAGATTGTTGAAGGTCTTTTGGAGCTGGCGGCCTCGAGGGATACGGGATCGGGAGCCCGGGAGGCCCCGTGACGCCTTGAATCCCAGGGACTCGTGGCCCATCGCCGTGACTAAGATTGCTTTCTCGCACGGGCAACCGGGCAGGAAGGAGGAAGAAGAAAAAGAAAAAGACGGTGTCGGCGCTTCAGCTTACGCGCTCCGGCGACGGGTAGTACGGATTTTCCTCAAGATTCGCTCCTGACACGTGTTGAGATTTGCTTTCCGCGGATGCGGCGGTGCGCTCCAATTCTGCGTTACCACGTTAAATTTGGTATTTTCGACGGATAGACCACCTTTTTCCATATTTTTCAAATAAATTAGGTCATCCTTTTAATTTTCACAAATTCTGAAATTTAAATAAATATTCTAACATATCGACCACGGTCGACATTTCTGGGCAAAACGAATAAAAGGTGAGATTAAAAGAGTAAAATCAACCCAAACCCGAATGAATAAATGCTATTCCTCCACTATTTCGATTGACATGATACGCAGGGTTTGTTCGCATCAAAAAAAGAAGCTGGAGCCATATTCTTATGGGACAAGCCGACAACAGACGTTCTGCATCTCAATACAGATTTTAGGACTCTTGTTGTGGGATTTGATCAATTACTTTTTTGGACACTAGCGCTTGTCGTGATGTTAATAGTCTGGGCTTGTTTCAAGATGTTTCGGTTGAATGCGCAATTTCGATATCTAGTCAGGCAACGAACGAAAAATACCAAACGTCAAATATTAGAAGTAAGCCCAAGACGACGAAGAAGCGCGCAACTTCAATCCTTCTGACGTGTCCTCCGCAAATGTGCTTCTACAGCGACATAAAACGAAATGCTCCAAAGAATGGACAAATCTGTAAAGTTCGAAGGCAGCTTCCAAAGCAAAAGGAGGAGGACAATTGAGGTATTCGCGTTTAGGACTCTTGTTTCTGTAATTCAAATTTGTTTGCTCTGCCGATAATTAAGTCCATACGTAAGGTCGGTTAGCAACAAAAATCCCATAATAACGTCTGTACCCCCGCTCGGACCTAATCCGGAAGAGACACGACGTGATGGACAAAAGGTACCTTGCCGACAAGCGAAAGAAAGCAACGAAGCTCTACTCTAATCGTTTTCAAGATAAATACAGTGAAAGTTTGCCGTAAAATCTACGACTTGGAAAAGATTCGTACGAGACGTTAACCGAATTACCATGAGATAAAAATATCGTCAGCGACCAGTGAAAAGTTAGACTGGGACCGTCAGTGACGCCATCACGTCCGGCGGGACGGTGGGGCCGGGGCCCTCAAAGCCGAAGACCGTCCTCCACCATCAGATTCCGTGCAATTCCTACAATCCCCAACCCATTTCCAACGTGTTTTTTTTCCCGGGGAAAACGATGTCCCAAATGGATCCAGGTGTCAAGGAAACAAGCCCGCTGTCGCAACAGATTTTAGGCCCATGGACCACCCCCTGCAATGTTTCCTTTTCTGCGTCTGCTTCCAATTGTGTCCCGTCGGAGTATTCCAAGAATTCGTCTTCTGTGGTCCAAGCCCGGACCCGGCCCGCTCGATGGCCCAATCTCTAGTTTGCCGGCCCAGCACTCGCCACCGCTTCAAAACCCCCCACCCCCTTCAACGCCGCACTCAACCCCTCTCACGCCCACAACGACAATGCCCGATGAGCTCGCCGATTACCTCAAGACCATGAGTTTCGACTCCTCCGACCTCTCCCTCTCCGGGACAATGTCGGCCGGCTCTTCCACCGGCTCCGGATCCTCCTCCGCCGGGAGCTTCTCCGCGAAGCCTCACGCCGCCGATGATCCCTGCCTGGAAGCGATCCGGCGGCTCAGATCGGCCGATCCCGAGGGTGGTCTGATCTCGTTCGGCGATCTGAGATTCGTGAAGAGATTGGGGAGCGGGGACATTGGGAGCGTGTACCTGGCGGAGGTGAAGGGCGAGTCCACGGAGGGTTGCTTGGTGGCAGCCAAGGTGATGGATAAGAAGGAGCTGGAGGCGCGGAACAAGGAGGGGAGGGCCAGGACGGAGAGGGAGATTTTGGAGCTATTGGACCATCCCTTCCTCCCCCGTCTCTATGGCTGCCCGGAGAGCGACAGGTGGTCGTGCCTGTTGACCGAGTTCTGCCCCGGCGGCGACCTCCACGTGCTCCGCCAGCACCAGCCCGCCAAGAGCTTCGATGAGTCCGCCGTCAGGTGCGTGCGCACGTTAGCCGGTTGGCGGTGCTCCTTTTCCAATTTTTCTTGCTCGAATTTTAAATTCGAATTGCATGCTCCCTTTTCCCGTTTCCTGAATTCCGGAATTTTTCTTCAATTCATTTTATCAATTCCGTTATCCCGCCGTTAAGGGGTTTTGTACTGATTGGACGGTCAGGGTTAGTTGTTTGGTTTGACTAGTGAGTAATGAGTAATGACTCAATGGGCGGGTCGGACGGACCGGACCGGACCGGACGGGTTCTTTCTTAAGTAGCAAAGCCCTGCGGCCGACCACCATACGTCATGTGAAAATCCCAGCTTAGCTATAATTTTCACTTGTTAAACTACGAGAATTTCACTATTATTTTAAGCACCATTAATCGATATTTAATCGAGTTTATCTGGTCGGCTAATACTAGCGAGTGTACATGCATTTATTAGCTACAAGGCACGTAAATTGCTCGCGGAGTCCCCACCGGAAGAAAGAATACATAATCGATGGCCCAACGAGTCGCCATCCCCAACGAGCTGCCCCAGGGTCCATTTGATCAAAGTAGTGGAATCGGGGCTCAGCGATTAATGTTGTACTTTTAAACTAATGCTCACGTCGCGTGGTAGAAGCGGAATCTCTCCAGAAACATATAATTAACACTGCATTACGTCAAGTGATTGACTATTAAACCGACAGAAAAAAAGAGTTAATCGTGGATCCATTTGCAGGTTCTATGCTTCGGAGGTGGTGGTGGCCCTGGAATACGTCCACCTGCTGGGGATCGTGTACCGAGATCTGAAGCCAGAGAACGTCCTGGTCCGATCCGACGGTCATATCATGCTCACAGACTTCGACCTCTCCATGAAATGCGATGGCCCCACGAACAACCCGGCCCAGCTCGTCACGGACCAGAATCCGCTCGCCCTCTCCAACCGCTCCGCCACCCAGGACCCCTCCTCCTTCCCTGTCGCCTCCTGCATTCTCCCGGCATGCATGGTCCCCGCCGTTTCCTGCCTCCACCCCAAGCGCCGCCGCAAGAAGCGCCCTGGCTGCCGGGGTCCTGACCTCGAGTTCGTCGCTGAGCCCGTGGACCTTCGCTCCATGTCTTTCGTCGGGACCCACGAGTACCTGGCCCCCGAGATCGTCTCCGGCGAGGGCCACGGCTCCACCGTCGACTGGTGGACCCTTGGTATTCTAGTCTATGAGCTACTCTTCGGCTTCACGCCCTTCAAGGGGGCCGACAACGAGATGACCCTGGCCAACATCGTGGCCCGCGCCCTCGAGTTTCCCAAGGAGCCCTCCATTTCGTCCTCCGCCAAAGACCTGATTACCGGGCTTCTGGCCAAGGACCCGGCCAAGCGGATGGGGTCCACGATGGGCGCTGCCGCGATCAAGCGGCACCCATTCTTCGGCGGGGTCAACTGGGCCTTGCTAAGATGCGCCCCGCCGCCATACGTGCCGCCGGCGTTCACATGGAGTCTTCACAGCCAGGAAGCCTCCGACGAGATCGGGCCCGAAGATCACTCCGTGGAGTATTATTAACTCGAGAAAAAAAAGGAGAAAATTTTATTATTTACAGGGACCCGATAAGCGGAACGGCGTCGCTAGCTCGCGGCGCCACGGCTCCACCCTTGTGCGCTGTCCCTCCCGGTTCGCATTGCGTATTATTTCTTTGCGCGGATGTATGCATGGGACTTGTTTGTTAATTTTCCGAAAAAGAAATTATAGCTCATATTTGGTGCGTGGTATTGTTGTGATGATTGGGTTGGGGGTGTGATTCGATAATTATGTCTATTTGTGGTGTGGGATCGCAGACGCTGGTAAAATATTGTGTGGATATGCTCTGAGATGCTCAAAAGTGGCAGGTGGCGAGTCGGGATTAGAACATGGTAAGCGACTCGTTTTTCGGATCACAGATTCAAAGTATTGTAGCCTTGTGGGGAAGTAGAGGAGAATGAAAAAAGGAAAATCAAGCGAGAGATTGCTTGTCTCGATGCTTCCGAATGTCGAGTGGTTTCGCTTCTCATCTGCCTTAAAGTTTGAGAGAGGTGAGTGAGTGGAATCGAAGGCCGTGGCTCTGCGGAAGGTGCAGGAGTTGAGTTGACAGTAACATCAGGCCCGGGGAGACTTTTACGTGGGGCTGGGCTGCTGAGTTGTTGGACTGGCTTGTTGCGGCACCAGGCCTTGGAATGAAAGGCCGTAAAATGTCGGCCGAATGAACTGGGAATTTGGAAATCTTACCAAACCAACAAAAACAGGAGGGAATGCCTCGTCCTATCGAAACCATTGTATTTCTGCATTCGCGGTTGTCTGAGCTCTGTCGGGCATGTCGGCCTGCAGGAGGGGCACCGAGAACCAACCTCCATACTCCACGAGGATCATGTGGCATAAGTTTGCATAATTTCGGGGTTCTGTCCAGTAGGCCCATTATTCAGAAAATTGGTAATAAAAATAAAAATTCGGGAATGTGGCGAGTGAATAAAGTGCGGGCTTGTTAACCATAGGCTCGCAAGTCACACTCGAAAACCGTATGTTTCAGTGTTGGCTTGGAGTCTCGAACCTCCGTCTGGCTTGCTGCCTCGGGCTCGCCTTCTTGACGCCTGCTCTTCTTTTTCTCGCTCTCCCGATCCTAACAAGCGAGTAATGGGGTTTTTCTACTCAGGTCCCTCCTCCCATTAAAATAAAATGAGCTCACATTGTATATGTTTATATATAATTGAATGTAATTGAGCATGAGCAACGCAACCGTCGGTGCCATCGGAGAAGTGAAAACAGTGGAGCCCGGCCATGAGACGCAAATCATATTTTGAGTCCAAATGTGATATTATTCTAACAAAAACAAAAGCCCAAATTTTTGGGTCGATCGCTTTCCAAATAATAAAAATAGAGCCTTGTTTTAAACGGTTTGTCCGGGCGCAAATCCACATAACATATGTCAAGCCCGTAACAAAGGAGAAGTGGTCGGCCGGTAAAGACTTGACCCAACGACCACGTCATTACATCGCAAGGAGCAAAGTCAGAGCCGAAATTCCTACAACACCCACCAACCAAAATTGAATCACGGCGATGAATCCATGATCAATTAGCCCGAAGCCGAGTAGGTTCATCCCCCCTGGACGCTGCAATTAATTGCTCGAAAGATTCCATTCGCGCACAAATATGGTGATCGGAGATTTCGCTCGTCGCTGCCGTCGTGGCGATCAAGTCATCACCGGAGATGGACGGAGCTCCGATGCGCCACGTGTGATGGAACCCAGCCCAAGCCCAACACCTGTTGCTTGGACTCGGACCAATCTAAGGAAGACGCCCCAAGTGCATGAATTGTCTCCTATAAATACCGGCCCACTCGCTTCTGTTTGCACCCTCTCTCGCCCCCGCCCCACTTCGTCTCCCTCGGGAAAAGTTTCATTTTTTGTGCATCGATCGAGATCCATCCATGGCGGAGAAGCACTTCAAGTACCTGGTTTTCGGCGGAGGCGTCGCAGATGTGAGTATCCCGATCGCTTCTCTTTTCCAGTTGCGACAATTCGGTTGACTTTGTGTGTTTTTTTTTTTAATAATTTTTTCTGCTTTTTTTAATATGATCGGTTTTCAGTTATCCGAAGTTCACTTCTGTTTGCTTTTTGTTAGCTTCCTGATTTGATTGATGGTATTTAGATCCGAGGCAGTGTGTTCTTTAGCGAATATTTGGTACTATTAAGACTAGTTTATTTGTCCTTGTATTGCTGCTTTCATGCGGAAGTTTTGAGGTTTATCATGGATTTTCTTGTAGGGATATGCAGCACGGGAATTTGCAAGGCTGGGGGTTAATACAGGAGAGCTGGCAATCATTTCAAAGGAGGCGGTATGCTTTCCGGATTCTTTTGATTGCTTGCTGGTTGTTCCATCGTCATGCTGTTCAGATTGATTGCTCTCTGGCTTGGTTTATTTATATGTTGACTGAATTTTGATAGTTGAATGCAGAATTACAGCCTAACTGTTCATGGATCTGCCTAGCATTTTAGGCTTGTGTATTATAAGTTTTTTGGGTGAATTGTGTAGAAAATTTTGCTGTTCCCTGCTTGTTCTGCTCACCAGTTCTTCTTTTTCTTGAATCAGTGGTTTGCTTATCGAATAAACGATGCTTTTGTCCAAATGCCAATTACTTAATGTAATTGAAACAATCACAAAGATGAGGCTGCACAGAGATTCCAAAAGTTTGGCCTTAACTGTCACTCTTTGTATTTTCGATAAAAATTGAATCACAGATGCCTTTTTTCCATATGCTAATTGCCAAACTTAATTTAAACAATGACAAAGCTGCCAAATTTTTGGTCTTATTTGCCACTGTTTGTATTTTGACTGAACTTGAATAGAGATTGCATTTTCTCGAAGTGCTAGTTACATGAATTTGATTTGAACAATCACAAAAGACGAGCTTGCACATGGATGTCAAAAGATGTACAACGTCGTCTAGGTTGAAGTGTTTTTGGGCTATATTGCAATCTCACATGAGTGCAAAATCATGTGTTTTGACTTCCTCCAACTCTTTTTGAGAGGTCTGGCTTATCTCTGGAAACGCCAGTTCCTCGGACAAAATTAAGCCATCGCCAACTATTGCGAATTGCTAAATTATTAGTTTTATGAACTTTATCTTCTAAATCTTCTGTTCTTTTGTTCATTTCTAAGTTGCTTTGCAATTTTGGTGTTTCTGCTGATGCTTCCATGTTCCTTTCAGGTGGCTCCTTATGAACGTCCTGCACTTAGCAAGGGTTGCCTTTTTCCACAGGGTATGTCAGGCAACTTTGTGATTTCATTGATTAGTGGGGTTTTTATTCATACGTATTCTGTTTGCTTATTTTTCACTCCACGTATCTGTATATTTGCATGCTTAAACATGAATGCTTTTTGTTCTTAGTGTAGCCATGCAATATTTACTACAATGAGTTTGACCTCTGACCTCAGGTCAAGTAGCTTTGGAAAACATTTTGCAAGTGGATGGGTATTATGTTATGGTTCGGTAGTTTCTGCGTTATTCTTTTGTGTACATTGTCTCTACCAAATCTGAGAATCTCTGACATTTGTTGTGACAAGCATCCAAATTGTTTTCTCTTCTTATTCTTGGTTTGATTTCATAAACTTGTACCGAGTTCATTCTTGGTATGCTATCTCGGCATAACAAATATGCATTTATTTCTCTAGACAAAATTGACTAAACAAGTTTCTAGTTATGTGTTTCTTATGATTTACAGGAGCTGTGAGGCTTCCAGGATTTCATGTGTGTGTTGGGAGTGGTGGTGAGAGATTGCTTCCTGAATGGTACATCGAAAAAGGTGAACCATTTGCACAGAGAATCAAATTGATTTTTCTAATTACTTTCTGGCTTCTCATTTTGCAATGAGAATGAGTTTGCATCGAAAATTTCTTCAAATAAGACCACAATTTCACCAGCATTACTCTCTGCAGGCATAGAGCTGATAGTTAGCACAGAAGTTGTTAAAGCTGATCTTGCTTCAAAAACTGTTACAAGTGCATCTGGTACAAGCTTCACTTACCACATTTTAATTATTGCTACTGGCTCTATTGTATGCCAAATAAGTTGATATATTACAAATTTTATACTTGATATGCTGCTTTTGGCATGTACTTGATCTTATTGAAGTTATCAAATTGGACCTATCTGTTGTTTTGGTCCTACTTTCATATTCTTATTTTGAAAGCTTAAACAGTCAACCTTGTATTAGTTTGGACTGATGTCACATTTCAATCTCAATTGTTGATCTCAGCTGAAAGTCTTTACTGGACTAGATTTTGATGCCGAAAACAGTTAGCAAGTGGCTATGTAGTTGATACTCTACTTGTAGCTCCTTAAGAGTGCGATACTTTACTTTCTTTTGATTTTTGTTCGTGATTTGGCAGTATATAATCGCCATAGTATATTTCACCAGCCACGTGATAATCTTAATTCCTATTGGCCAACATTATACGCCAATTTACCAACATTACAATAAAACATATTTTCTACAGCTTCCTGCAACTAACATTATTAGTTGCAGAGGACAAAACTGATATGTATCTCTCTTCTTGTTTTACTGACATTCTTGGCACCATGCAGGTTGTCCAGCTATCTGACTTCCGTGTTCAAGGAGCTGATGCCAATAACATATTTTATTTGAGGGAGATTGATGATGCCGATAAGCTTGTAGCAGCAATACAGGCAAAGAAGGATGGGAAGGCAGTGATTGTTGGAGGAGGATGTATTGGCCTTGAACTTGGTGCCGCACTGAAAATTAACAAACTTGATGTTACCATGGTGTACCCCGAACCTCGGTGCTGTAAGTTCTACTTTTGATCTCTAAAATGTCATATCTAATTCACTGATTGAAATCATCAAACTATTCATTTGGATCGTTTACATTAGATATGTGCAAAGAGAATTGTAATGTATGGAGCAATCTGTTAGCTATTAAATTTCATCCATTATTTTTCTGACTTGCTTCTTATTTCTTTTCTTCTAGTGCCGCACCTTTTCACTTCAGGAATTGCTGTGTTCTATGAGGGCTACTATGCAAATAAAGGGATTAAAATTATCAAGGGAACCGTAGCTGTTGGATTTGATTCAGATGCCAATGGGAATGCAAGTTTTTTAGGCAAATTGAAATCCATGGCAAAAGAAAACTTCCTATTATAGAATAAGCTTTTGTTCTGAATTGATTTACTATCTACATTAACCACGTTACAGCAGTAAAATTGAAGGATGGGAGTGTTGGATGCAGACATTGTCGTGGTTGGTGTTGGTGGAAGACCTCTCTTCACACTTGCTAAAGGGCAGCTTGCCGAGGAGAGAGGAGGAATTAAGGTTAGATTACTTCTAGTTCCACGAGAGAGGAGGAATTAAGGTTAGATTACTTCTAGTTCCACTTACACGATAAAAAGAACTACCTATTTACACCAACCATGTTTTCTCTTAAAAATTAGTAGCTTTTTATTTCAGACTGATGGTTTCTTTGAGACAAGCATTCCTGCTGTCTATGCTGTTGGAGATGTTGCAACATTCCCTCTGAAGCTATACAATGAACTAAGAAGAGTGGAACATGTTGACAATGCAAGGAAATCTGCTGAGCAATCAGTCAAGGTATAATTGCTTCTTGCTGATCATGGGTTCACAATCTTGTTCTTTTAATTGCAAATTGTTTCTGAGAATTTGCATTTACTTGCACTTACTGGATCAAGAATAGAAAGTTGGTTGGTGGCTTCCTGGAAGCCGGAACCCGGAGGAGAACAAAGCAATTGCTAAGCCGGTGAGAGTCCAACCTGTGGCGAAGGACCTCGAGCAACTGAAGAATGAAGGGCTTGACTTTGCATCTAAAATCTGATTAGCCAAGTACTAATACAATGGAGCTTACTGGCTTGCAGACATCATGGATTCCTGTTGAATTTCAGTTTTCTGTTCGTGATTCATTAGATCTTCACTAGATAAGAGTTTTCTTCTCGTTTGGCAATCCTGTGAAAATAGACTTTGCCTGCTACGCAGTTGCTTGGCTATCAGCGGGACAGCTAGGTCAGCCAGATGCCCAATTCAAGACCTATCATATGCCCTATTAGGCAGTCCGTTAACAAATCTCCGGTTCAGTTTACCAGCTAGTACAATATAATTTTTGTTTTCCATGGCCTTATATTATTCAATCAGGGCAAATCAAATGCCGCAGTGGAGACAAAGTGCACTGCAGGCAACTGAATAACAATCCAGTTCGTATATAAGGCCGCATTGAGAAACAGATAACAAAAACATTAAAAAGATCAGGTAGCCCATAGACAAATCACATAATAGAAGTCTATAGAACAGCAGCCCCATAAAGGTCAGATTTCAGTACACCTCAATGATTTTTTAAACATTTGAGGATTTTCACCAGATAAAACCAGCAACAAATTAGTCCAAAAACTTATCAGAAATTAAAGCTCAATTGCCATCAACTTTGGCCATTGATAAACCCCCCAGGTAAAAACCCATAAAAACACAATTGAATGATCAAAGCTACATTTAACTGCTCCAGGCCTGCTTTTTAAATTCAGCATGAAGCACACAATATCTGAAAATGACAAAAAACTCAGATCTAAATTTCTGTAAGTTTGACATTTGAACTGGTATTCAAGAACAGTAGATCCGGTAAGGTTAATATCACATACCAAGCAGCATCTCAATCTCTAATCAAATAAACTAAAGCCCATATCCTGCAGAAAGTAGATGAATATATAATCAGATGATTACTGCTTCTCTGACTGGATCAAAGCAAAAATTAATGCATGTTCAAGCTTGTTTGTGCCCAAAAAAACACACACAATTGTTAGTGATTGTCTCATCTTGCCTACAGAACAGCATGCAACAGGTAGAAACTAGCATGGGGAGAGAACAGCGAAAGTGGCAATCACTGAATTACAAAAGCTCTTACCTCATCAGACTCGTCCTTCTCTTCTTTCTTTGGCTCAGCTGCAGCAGAGGCTGCTGTGGCACCACCACCAGCTCCAGCTGGAGCTGCAACTGCAACAGCACCACCATCACAAGGCACTGATGCAAATTTCTCCCTCCCCAGAGCAATAATAAGCTCAGTAATATCTCTGCCCTTAACTTCAGATAGGAGGAACTCAATCCTATCATTGTCAGCATCAGCTCTAACTGTGAAGTAAGAGAAATCCAGTAATTATAGAGCCAAATCCCAAAAATAGTCCATTGATATCATTTTTCAACCATGACAAAACTTCCCAAAACAAGCAAAATTCATTCTTGCATAGAGAACTTCTTTGTCTAGCTGTTCCTAAATCAAATAATTGCACCCTTGAAATTTCTCAGGGCAAACTTGATTTGCAAAACTATGGGCTCCAAAACCATATGTGTGAAAAAAGCCTATTTAAATAATAAAAAGGAGTCTTGCTAGTGCATGCAAAAGCAAGTAATAATACACAGTAAAAAATGTTTATTGTCAGCCAAGCTAAACATTCAAAAAAAATGGATTGTCAAAAGAAAACTAGGAAGGATATCCAGACACCTCCAAATACAGAACAACATCACGATGTTAGTCCAAATATAGCAACTAAACGAGTCATTTAAACCAGAGAGATGTGCATTTAAGGAGAGAGATGTGCATTTAAGGATACAGATTTAATACTCCGAATAAACGGAGGCATTTCAACACGGCGATTCTCCGGGGGGCATTCAATAATATTACTAAATCTACAAATCATTATGATCTAGAAGCAAAGAGATAAAAGGTACTGCAAAATCTCAAGTTAATCGGACAAATAAGCAAAGCAAGTGCCACAAACTAGACCTGATTCGAAGATATCCTTCAGATCACCGGCGGAAGGGCTCAAGTTTCCCCCAAGCACGGCAAGTAAATATGCGGCGATGACCTTCATCCTGAGCAGATAACAAGCACGCGAGATGTTCGAAAAATGATGCCCAGATCTCAAATACATGCATGAAAGCAATTGCATTAAAGATAACATGCTCACTTCGATGGCGACCAGGAATTTCTTGAGCTCCGCCGCAGGAGAAGGCAGGAGATGCGCCGCTCTTCTACCCTTGGGTCTAGCTGGAGGCGGGGCGGCAAGCAGCTGTTCATTTGCTTTTATACGAGGACGATGGGAACAATAGATTGCATTCTCCCGGCTCGTTGGCCAAAGTTGGCCTTGAAGTTGCATGCTTGGGCCCATAGCCTGCCAAGCCCAGTAAAGAGTCCA
The DNA here is from genome assembly GCA_005019695.1 of Trichopus zeylanicus subsp. travancoricus. NCBI lineage: Eukaryota > Viridiplantae > Streptophyta > Magnoliopsida > Dioscoreales > Dioscoreaceae > Trichopus > Trichopus zeylanicus. Next base: position 182,088 of record RXID01015096.1, read on the forward strand.
ATCCAGCCCATTTACAACGCCAACGCAAGGTTCCACTGTCAGGGCTAATTTAGTAATTTCAATGCTGGCGGCCGGGAGAGCGCGGGAAAATGTTCTGTAGAAAAGCACATCATGATTGGTGGAGAGGGAGCTAGGGCTCCGATCTAGGGTTCCTCGCTCCGCCTTCAAGATCCTAAGCGTGAGGTCGATCATGAACGGCGGCGACGCTCGACGGAGTGGAAGGATCGCCTCCCGAACCAAATCAAAGCAGAAGCTCCGCATCTCGGCAGAGGAGGCCCTCGAATCCAAGCTAGGGTTCGATCTCTTCACCGAAGGCGACAAGCGGCTTGGTTGGCTTCTCACTTTCGCATCCGTAAGTGATTGAAGTTCTCTTTTCTTGGCTGCGATTTGAGTTCTTCCGTTCTCCATTTCGATTATGTCTGAATGATTAAAATTGTCCTGATGTGCAGTCATCCTGGGAAGATCAAGATACGAATAAGATCTATAGCTGCGTGGATCTTTACTTCGTTACCCAGGTGAATTTCATGAAGTTATTGGAATTTTTTCACTTTCCATTAAAATACGAATTCGGCTTGTGTTTGCTGCAACCAAATTGGTTTCTGGGTATAGGATGGATCCACATTCAAAGCAAAATGCAAATTCCGGCCTTATTTCTATGCTGCTACCATGGTGAGTGGTTCGTCTAGATGTCAAAAGAAGCGGATGATCCCTATTTTCTGTTTATTCTGGTTGTTTAACATGCTGATTGTAGGCTCAGCATTTTTGGTACTCATTTGTTGATGTGTGGTGTTGCAGGACAAAATGCAGTTGGAGGTTGAAGCATATCTCAGGCGACGCTATGAAGCACACATCACTGACATAGAGATTATTGATAAGGAGGATTTAGATTTAGTGAGCTTCCAGTGGGCCTCTAATTTGATATTATATATTTTTGATTTACTTGCAATCCATTGAGTTGAAGATGTGAATTTGTTACCCACCGAATTTGCTGTAAGCCTAGGTCCTTGACGTCTTAATATCTCCGTTTTGGCAGAAAAATCATCTTTCTGGTTTGCAACGACCATATTTAAAAATCAGTTTTGATACTGTTCAGCAACTAATGCATGTGAAGAGTGACCTATTACATGTTGTAGAAAGGAACCAATCGAAAGTGAATGCAGCTGAAGCATTTGAGTCCGTATACTTTGAGAAGAGGTAGACACAGTTCCTGTAATCATCTTCTCTGCAGTCTATCATTTCTTAATCTGTTTTTTATATGGTTCCATCCTATAATTTTCTAAGATGTATCTCCTCCGTAAATGCTTACAGCACCTTGGCCTGTCCTTTGCTTTCACTCAGTAGTTGTCAAACAACTTACTGCTTTTCTTGTTTGAAATGATTAAATGGTCTCCTCATGCGCAGCAAGGAAAGGCCACTAGACTATATTGATTGTATTACTGATCTTCGTGAATATGATGTTCCTTATCATGTTCGCTTTGCAATTGATAAAGGTAAGATTATGTTCTGATGCACTTTATATTTCCAAAAACTTGTTTTGTTTCCAGCATTTCTGTTATGCTGTTTCTACTTTTGAAATCTTTTTGCAGATGTTAGATGTGGGCAGTGGTATGATGTTAGTGTATCTAGTGTGGGTATTGTCCTAGAGAAAAGACCTGATCTTCTTCAACGTGCGGAAGTTCATGTTTGTGCATTTGATATCGAAACAACGAAACTGCCTCTGAAATTTCCGGATGCTGAATATGATCTGATTATGATGATATCGTACATGGTAGATGGACAAGGGCACTTAATAATCAATCGAGAGGTGAGAATTGACTGCAATAGCACCCATACATCTTATTTGCCTATAGCTATATGCCAGCTGAACATTTAGTTATATATGCGCACAGGATAAATCCTTTATGTTGTGATCATTTAATTACCTTGTATGTCCGTGTTGCTGGATTTTAATGAGTCTGAAGTGGTTGCATATATCTAAGGAGTAAATAAGAGCTGCATTTTGTTCCTGGTTTTTTCCCCAAAATTTAGGTTTCTTCTGTTGACCATAATTTTTGCCATCAGAGCTGTCATGTTGTTACTAACTTCCAATAAACTGGATTCCTTGAAACCTAGAAATATAGGTTGATAATGAAAAAAGGTTCTATTTATCAATTCATAAAGGATGAAAATATGTTTTTGGAAAAAAAAAAAAATTTCCTTTCATATCGCATGAAATTCAAGATGTACTTTAGTCTTTGATGTACTGGCCAATTACTTTCAGTTGGTGCTATTTAGTCATAGTGTAGGTTATGTAACTATCCATTGGGAATATAATCTAAAATCCTTCTGTTGTATGGCACTATATATACATGTATATATGTTTTTCTCATGCTTGTTGGCCTTTCATGATTTTATCATTTTTTAAAATTTTGTTCTTTCCGCTCTACTTTGGTTAAATAGCTCTAACTTATTGAAATAGTATTAATGTAAGGCTCTTAAAGAATATAAGCTATATTATGTCCCGATATTTATGCTGGTTGATACCAAATCATTGGTATAATGGATCTTCTTGTCTTCAATACTCAAATATGCTTATTGATGTGGGGGATACTGTTAAACTAACCCATTTTTTTGGGAAGCATTTGTAATTTCTTGAACAGAAAACAGAAAACAAGTTTGACTCTCATATCTATATGGTGTATATTATACTTCTGTGTTGCACATTCTGGACATGATTTTGCTTTGTTTTCAAATTGAATACATTTTTCACTCTTTAAATGCATAGCCTTTTGGTTTTTTGCTTATTAATCATATAGTGTGTGGGGGAGGATATCGAAGATCTGGAATACACCCCAAAACCTGAATTCGAAGGGTGGTTCAAAGTTCTAAATGTCAAAAATGAGGTATCTCATCCACAAGTCTATTTCCGAGGAGGTTTCTACTGTGGAGAGGTTAATACATGTTGTTTTCTTGTTTTTACAGAGAGATCTTCTCAAGGCATGGTTTGATCACATGAGAAAGGTGAGACCCGGTATTTATGTAACATATAATGGTGATTTCTTTGACTGGCCATTCTTAGAGAAAAGAGCTGCTCATCATGGAATTAAAATGAGTGAGGTATGATGCCTATTTATTTTTTCTAGAATCGTTTGATGTTTTTGCAATTCTATTGTGATTCATTGTCTCTGAAATTGGTTGCTGAAGGTGTACAATTACTTAGTGTCAATTGAACTTTGGGATGTATGTTATAGTAGATGAAATATTCAGCTTATAGGTCATCCGTGCAAGTTGTGTATTCTGTGCAAGTTCTTATCTATCTGGTTTACCATTTCATAAAGCAGAATCACCTTTACTCAGCATGCCTCTCCTTTCCCTTTCAAGATGGCAATCGACAGTTTGAAATTACTAAACAGTAGGCATCATTTATGGTCTTTATAAACGGGAATTGTCTGATGCTTGGCCTTTAAAGGACATGTATCCATCAACTGATAGTAGTATTCATAGAACTGAACTCAAGGTGTAAAACCTACAGTTTTTACTGACAATCGTGCCATAGATGGTTGTCCCTCTTGGATATGGTCAACAGCTGACATAGCTGCAAATTAATCATACTTAGGGTCTCACACTACTGTTTTTGTGTTAGCTTTACTAAATAATTGCATCAGAATGAAAAGGAGTTTGTTACTGAATGCGGCATTTATTTTGTTTTACTGTTTGTGTTGGATTTTTTAGAGCCATGTTCTGTAAAAATATTTTGGCCATTGGGATACGCCTTTATTATTTCTATGCTAAAAATCACATTTACCCCTTCTATACTTGCAGGAGACAGGTTTCCAGTGTGACAGCAATCGGGGAGAATGTTCTGCAAAATTTTCTTGCCATTTAGACTGTTTTGCTTGGGTTAAACGTGATAGCTATCTCCCGCAAGGAAGCCATGGTCTTAAGGTGGATAAGACTACTGTAATTGATCCAAACATGTTTCCTTGTAAAAAATTCTTATAGATAGCAATAATTTGTTGGCAAATTAACTAGATTAATCCTTTTCTAGGCTGTCACAAAGGCCAAGTTGGGTTATGATCCTTTGGAGGTGAATCCTGAAGACATGGTTCGCTTTGCCATGGAACAACCCCAGGTACATGATTGGAAGCTTTTATACAGTGAAATTTGACCAACAATTGCGCCTAATGCCGTGGTAAAAATATAAAAAATGAACTATTGACGAAAATAAACTTACTGTGCTTCATGATGAGCACTGCGATATTGATGTTGCTGGATGTGGTGTCTACCAGCAACATAGAGACACCTGTCCCATTATCCGAGTTGCAGATTCAGATTTTTGTGCTTCCATTATTCCTTTCCTATTTCTTGACCCTGATGATGCTCTTTTTTGTTGTACATCAATCTTGTTGCAGACCATGGCATCCTATTCTGTATCAGATGCTGTAGCCACTTACTATCTGTATATGACATATGTTCATCCATTTATTTTCTCTCTGGCAACTATAATACCTATGCCTCCTGATGAGGTCTTGCGGAAGGGAAGTGGTACTCTCTGTGAAATGCTTCTCATGGTCCAGGTAGGCTGTCAAGAAATTTGATTTCACATAAGATGTACCTTTGTATTGTTAATGTAGCTGAATAAGTAATATTTGGGTTATGTGGGTTATCGGTCTTCTCTCCATGCCTTCTTTTTCTCTGTTGTGACTTTGTGTTGATAGTTTTTAGTTTTATTCAGGCATACAAGGCAAATGTTATCTGTCCCAATAAGCATCAAGCAGATCAAGAGAAGTTCCATAACCACCGGCTTTTGGAAAGTGAAACTTATATAGGCGGCCATGTTGAATGCCTGGAAAGTGGTGTATTCAGATCTGATCTGCCTACTAAATTTCAGCTTGATCCATCTGCATTTGAGGTGCTTCTTTTTTGTAAAATTATGTGAAAGAATTGACTTATGCTTAGCTAGCTTAACTTTTTGTGGTTTTGAAGACCCATTCAAAAAGCCATAAGTTCATATAGACAGTTACCTTACATAGAATGCTACATGCCTTGCTGGTCCATATCATATCCTAATATTTGGTCCATATCTCATAGATACTCCCATTTTCGACTATTCACGAAAATTATTCTTCTAAAATCTGTTTGAGGCTGTAGCCCTGAAGCCTACAAAGTTCAATGCTGACGCCTTCTGTTACAATGATGCTTCTTTTACACACCTTTCACCTTGGCAACCCAAAATACAATGAATTACTTAATCTGAACTGAAAACTACTTCAGTCCACCAGGGTGATTAGTTTGTTGCTGCTAGTGCTCTTTCAGTGATCTTGATCTCCCCCGAGCCCACCTGTATTGAAGAAACTCTGAAAGTTGAATTGCTATCTGGTTAATAATCGTATTAATCAATGTCCTATTGGGCACAGCAGAGGCTACCTTCCAATGTTGTTTTTTATGCTCAAGCAGCCATGTTGGATTTTGACCTTGTTTTTTATGCTCAAGCAGCTACGTTGGATTTTGACCTTCTGCTGCTCTAGTGATGAATCATGTCATACCGTTAGTGGTTTACCTGCAGTTTGTTTTGTAATTTTGAAATTTAATCATAGTTATGAGAACAAGTTCAACAACCATAAACCAAAACAACGACTATCAAAGGCCAGTCATAAAAAATAGTGTCAAGACTTTCTCTGTTTCTACCATTGTTATGGTCCTATTTTGGGTTTTGGGTTTGACTGATCTGTAAACCTCTTCTATGATTAGTAGGCATAAATTCCGTATGTGTATAATGTATTATATTTAAGAGATCCTTCTTTTACTCCCCTTCAGATGTGATGTTGAAGTTTCATAACATTATCTCCAAATATGTTGAAAGTAGATTCAAGATATGGTTTTGTATATTCATACTTGTATTTGAGAAATCCAAGCAATATTACAAAAGAATCAGCTGTCTCTTGGAAAAGTTTACAAAATTGGGGTTAAAATACAGATAGTTCTGATTCTGGTGGCCTGTGTACATATTTCTTTCTCATTCATTTGTGCCTGTAGATTAAAAATTCTAAAAGTTGTGTTTTTGCTAACACAAGTTTCTTTTCTCCAGCAATTGATCAGGAATCTTGATCGTGACCTGCAATATGCAATAACAGTGGAAGGGAAATTGAACATTGACTCTATCTCAAATTATGAAGATGTGAAGAAAGAAATCCGTGAGAAGGTGTTCATACCCAAAAATACAGATATTCTTCTGCACTTCTAATTGGATTTCTTGCATAGTTTAGTTGTGATTATTATGCTGATGATTCATGTGATTTTATTTTTGCTTTATTTCCATAATGTGTTTATGGTAGTGTTTAAAGTGCTGCAAGCTTAATAGTTTTATCCATTACATAGATTCCATTTTCTCATTAGTCCCCTATATTTAACAGGATTTTCAGTTTAGTGCTTTATTGTATTTAACTGGAACCTTTTTCTTTTTCCTTTTTCTCCGCTACAGCTTATGACCTTGCGAGATAATCCAATACGCGAGGAATGCCCTCTGATTTATCATTTGGATGTTGCTGCAATGTATCCAAATATTATTCTCACAAACAGACTTCAGGTGCATTTTTTTGGATTTTATTATATGAAGACAATATATCATACACTACTCATTTGAACCCATTACTCCAACTAATCTGTTTTTGTTTGCTAGGCATTTCCATCTCCAATTACTCATTCTTCCTCAATGAATCATGCAATTTTAACGAGGACATTCACAATTCCTCATGCAATATTAACTAGGACATTCACATTTTCTCATGCAATTGCAGTGAGGCCATTCACAAAGTGCAATGGATAATTGAGTCTTCCCCATTACTGAAAAGCCAAGTGACCCTATAGTTGGCTGAAAGAAACTGCACATGATCTTTTTGTTTGTTTTTAAATTTCTAACTTATGAATGAAAAAAGCCGTTTCTCATGTGAAAACTAATGGCTAATTCTGTCAGCCTGTACAGAAACAAAATAAATTTTCAAATTAATTATCAGGCTTTTTCTTCAATTCCAAAACTTCATCCTGCTGGATAATTCTGAATGCCAAACTTGTAACTATTCTTTTGATAGATTGTTGAGTTGACATCCAATAGTAATGGTGCATTTTCCTTGAATATGTTTCTGTTCTGTCTTGTTCAGAGATTTTCCTTCTTGGATGTTTTTTTATTTGCTTTGAGCACTTCATTACAGCCACCATCAATAGTATCAGATGTGATCTGTACTGCTTGTGATTTCAACCGCCCTGGAAAAATCTGCCTCCGCAAGCTTGAATGGGTCTGGCGAGGAGAGACCTTCATGGCAAAGAAAAGGTGTTTTCTGTTTGATGTGTAATTGCACATGGTTTGGATTAAACTAAAAATGTTACTTTACCTGATATGTGGAAATCATTGTGTCTATGTTTTAGTGACTATTATCATCTTAAGAAACAAATTGAGTCAGAGATAGGTGAAAATGTCAATGGTATGTCCTCAAAGCCCTTTCTTGACCTCCCAAAAATGGAACAACAAATGAAGCTTAAAGAGCGGCTGAAGAAATATTGTCAAAAGGTTGATACTGTTATGCTTTCATGTATCTCTTTTTATTCAACTCAAGAAAATGAACCTTAACACATCATTCAACAGGCTTACAAGAGGGTTCTTGACAAGCCCATCACTGAGCTTCGTGAAGCTGGTGTTTGCATGCGGGAAAATCCTTTCTATGTGGATACTGTGCGAAGGTTTATAGGCTTCAATCTTAAATGATTTTGAAATTTTGCAATAATACTTTGTTACTTTTGTGCTTCCACTTTCCTTGTTTGTGATTGACTGTATTATCAAAATTTTCTGATTTAATCATTGATCTTTGGCATTATGTGGTAGAAACTTGTAATTTCAAACTCCTTAATAAGTTGTAGTAGTGGTTGTTGTTGGCTATATTTTTTATTCTAATGTGATATTTGCTGACACATATGATTGCAGTTTTCGAGACCGAAGATATGAATATAAAGGTCTTAACAAGACATGGAAGGGAAAGTTAGCTGATGCAAAAGCCAGTGGAAATTCCATCAAGATTCAGGAAGCACAGGTGTGAATAGAGTTTTTATTTGGAGATGTGATCTACCCAAAATGCCTCTTACTGGCTCTACTTTGTGTGTTTTTGCAGGATATGGTTGTACTATATGATTCGTTACAACTCGCCCATAAGTGTATTCTTAATTCGTTTTATGGATATGTTATGCGCAAGTGAGTTATGTTATATTACTCTTCTAAGCAGATTAATCATATTTCTTTGCCGTTCAAGGAATTATTCTTATTATGATTACATATATAGTTTCATTATTATTATTACTATTATTATTATTATAGTCAAGGGGGACAATCCAGAATTATTAGGATTCATTTTAACTTTTTCTGTTTTCTTTCTTCACCATCTGTTTTTGCCTAAAGAGGTGCAAGATGGTACTCAATGGAAATGGCTGGAGTGGTGACATACACAGGTGCAAAGATTATCCAGAATGCTCGCTTACTTGTTGACAAAATTGGGAGGCCATTAGAATTGGATACTGATGGCATCTGGTGTGCACTTCCTGGGTCTTTTCCCGAGAACTTCAGTTTCAAAACCAAGTATGTATATTCTTTCACTTGCAATATTTTAAAATACAGCAGAGTAGCATTGATATCACTACACCTTTTTCTCAATATGCGGAGTTTTTCCCATATGATGCATTTGATGTTCTTCAATTTGAAATTAAATTATTCATTGTTTTCATTAATAAATAATAAGTTAAATTTTTCCTATATTGCACATTGTTAACCGTGTTATAGATTTTCCATGCGTTAGGATTAATTGTGCCTCAGATGAAACTATATATTCTTTTAAGTGCCTGCCCTGACTCTTTTTGCTAAAAAGGCATTATACAGGAACCCAGGGAACACTTCCGGTATGTTGTGGAAAAACCTTGGGGCATCTTAATATCTCCCATGGGGCTGTCGGCGGTTACTTGTTTGAAATGTTTTTTGCTACTCATTTTACCTGAATTGACATTGTTCATGTGCATCTATTGGTAATATAAGCAAGACTGCTGACGCTGGATTGAAGTAGGGGTTGACCATATTTATTCAGCACTCCGTATTGGTGATGCAATTGGTGACAATGAAATTTCCTAGACATGTGATTATCAGTATATGCTACTTGAAGTTTTTGTTACTATTCTAAAAAGATTCAGCAGCAATTTATGCAATCAGGGCCTTTGATCACTCTTTGAGCTTTACTTCTGGACTCAATTGACTTGACCAGCATTCAACTGTCCCCTGTGGCTTGTGTACCTCGATCATTTTTGAAGTGATCTATTCATGAATCCACTTTATATCATCCATCCAAGGACCACTTTATCTGTCTTTAACTTCATTTTTTTGGGTCATAATCTTTTGTATGTAAAAGTACTCAAATTTCTTTATGTGCATAGTTTGGTAGTGGTTGGCTTTTCTTTTTAAACACATTATTTTCCAATTTGAGCTTGTTTTTGAGTGCTTATCATTGTTCCCTTATGGTCCAGGGATACACATAAAAAGTTCACAATCTCATATCCTTGTGTTATGCTTAACGTTGATGTGGCTAGAAACAATACTAATGATCAATACCAGGTAAGAACATAAAAGCCATATTTTCTATAGGATTTGTGCATTGGTTCATAGTTAATGTTTCCCTCCATGCCCAGACCCTCAAAGATCCAATTTCCAAGACATATACTACACACAGTGAATGCTCCATAGAATTTGAAGTCGATGGACCATATAAGGTGAAGTACTGAAAGGATGTCTCTTTGCAAAATCAATGCATTCTGTGATGGTTATTTTGGTCTTTATTTCCTCAACAGGCAATGATCCTGCCAGCTTCAAAAGAAGAAGGAATTTTGATCAAGAAACGGTATGCTGTTTTTAACCATGATGGTACCTTGGCTGAGCTTAAAGGTTTTGAGATCAAACGGAGGGGCGAGCTAAAGCTAATTAAAGTCTTCCAGGTATTTTTTTCTTTCATCTGGAGTTTATTAACAAGGTGTAGTTATTTGATTTCTTTTGTTTAAGCTCAGAAAAGTTTTAGTTCCATCAATTAAATATTATGTCGTAACAATTTGCATGTTTACCCGATGTTAGCTTGTACGTGTGCTTTTCTTCAGATCTCCTGGGACCATCGTTTCAGAGGTATCAGCAAGAAAAGTTGAAACACTTGATTTTGATTTAGAGCATGCCATATGTTTCACATTGGACTTCAAGATTGAAACATGTGGATTTTGGAATCAATGCTATGTCAAAAATCTTTTGATGTGGTTAGAGCCAAGGTTTTAAGTTTCGGTTTCAGGACCAAAATCGATACGTTTCAATCGGTTTCGGCCAAAATTAATTTGTTTCGGTTTCAATCAAATTATTTTTTGTTTTCCTTTGACTAAACTTTGACTTCAAATTTAAAAATTTTAAAAAATTTTAGAAAATGTGAAAATAATTTATATACATATATTTTTTAAAAATTTTAATTTTATTAAATTTTTTTTGGTAAAAAAAACTTAAAATATAAGGAAACAGAAAATTGCAATCGCCATGATTTGAACTTGGGTTACTATAGATCTAGGATTCAAATCTTGAACAATTGAGCTACAAAAGCATTATGATATAGATATAACATATAAAATTAAATAAAATAATTTTAAAGTCCAAAACTAAATTTAAGACCGAAATCAAAATGTTTCGGTCGAAACTTAAAACCTTGGTTAGGGCAAATCTTCTCCCTAGATTTGGAGGGCATTCATGTGATCAATCATATGGATCCTAAATTAAGTTACACATGCTTGTATTGGACAATTCTTTCACTGTCTACTGAAAATAATCGTATTTTAAGTTCTGTTATAAAAAATTGAAAATATAATCTGAGGAGCTATCTTGTCTTTTTATGTGCATTTTGGACTCTCTATTATTTATTTATTTCATTGCTGTTCACATACTTCTCAAAACTTTGACTATCTATTGATCCTTAGCCCTTGAAAACTGGAGAGAATGCAATATTTACAGTATTAGGACACATGCACAAAATTATATACAGGTATATCACCCCATGTGTGACATACACCGGACAACTTACACATGTATGACATGATCTCAAACTCATTATCAGATTTCTGAAGTGAATGAATCTATTTGCAAATATCTTGTCTTATTCACCAGGCAGAAGTTTTTGACAAGTTTCTCCATGGATCAACATTAGAAGAATGCTATGCAGCAGTTGCAGCAGTTGCAAATCGATGGCTAGATCTTCTGGATGTAAGTTACAAGCTGTATACTTTATGCCTGGGGTCCATATTACCTTGTTTATCTTTTCACTTGAGCAAATTGTCAATGGTTCAGATAATTATGGCATTCATGATTTTTTTTTTCAGAACCAAGGAACTGATATAGCTGACAGCGAATTACTTGATTACATATCAGAATCAAGCACGATGAGCAAATCTCTAGTCGATTATGGGGAGCAGAAGTCATGTGCTGTGACAACTGCAAGGCGACTTGCTGACTTTCTCGGAGATACGATGGTCAAAGACAAAGGACTTCGCTGCCAATATATAGTTGCATGTGAACCACGTGTGAGTGATTTAAATTAGATTTCTGACTGCAGGTATTGAGAATGCCAAGTTCTGTGATCATGTTGGACAGGACTGGTTTTGTATTACTGATTCCCACTTCATCTTCTGTTTCTAATATACTAAATTATAATCATTATTCATCACCCTGATTTTCTTGATTTTAGTTGGCATCTCTCAGCTGGTGTTAAATTGTGCTGCATGCTTAAATTGGTTGTCTTATTTTCAGTTATTACTAATTTTGGTGCTATATTTATCATGCAACTACTTGTGTTTTATCACAGGAGTTGCCATATCAGTGTTCATTGTTCCACATATTCTCCTTTAATGGTTCAGATAAGCTAATCATCATGATAACAATGCCAAATAGTGATTGCTACAGCTTCAAAAACTAAGCTAGTAGAAGAAGACAGTTAGATGCATTGCCAATTTTGGGTGGTTTAAACTCAAAAACACTGAAAAGGAACCCAAGTTTTTGCTCTGGAATGTTCTTTATATCTAGCTGGAAATTTATAACAAATTAGATTGGTTTTTTTTTGCCCCTACATGTGTTAGGGTCATCTTATTTGCCAATGTTATAGCCGTTTCCTCTGTTTACTTGGGTATTGCTGTATCTAACAATGTATGCACTTTTCTTACCTGTACTTTCTAAGTATTCTTTATTTAACCTGTGAAAATCTAGGTGGAGTTTTGTTTCAGTCTGTACTCTTATCTGTATCTTTTCTTCTAGCCTCCAGCTTTCTTGAGTTCTTATCATCCTTCGTTATCTCGACTTGATCTTCTGTTAATGCATGCAGGGCACTCCTGTAAGTGAGCGGGCTGTTCCCATTGCAATTTTTGAAACTGATGCAGGTATGGGATACATGGCTCAATCATCAAGATGCTGCCTTTTGCTTGTTGATAATAGGTGATTTTGAATATGAGAAAGTTTTTTGTTAATGAATACATTTGCTCCCCCTTTGTCCAGAACTTGCCAAGTTCTATCTACGCAAGTGGTGCAAAATTTCGTCTAATGTTGAAATTCGATCCATTGTGGATTGGTCCTATTACAAGCAGCGTCTAAGTTCAGCTATTCAAAAGATTATTACCATTCCTGCTGCAATGCAAAAGGTATGAAATCTCAAATGTTTTATGCAAACTTGAAGCAATTGAAGTGATTCTCTTGTTTGTTCATGGTTCTTTGTATTTCTTCTGATTCCCAGGTTTCTAACCCGGTTCCAAGGGTAGTTCATCCTGATTGGCTGCATAGAAAGGTCCGGGAGAAAGAGGACCATTTTCGTCAACGTAAATTAGTTGATATTTTTTGTCCAATAAACAGAGATGAGGCCATACAAGATGAAATGCATTCCAGAGATCTTGAAGATATCATGACTGAAGGTCATGTTTTGAGAGTCAGACCTCGTCCTTTAGCCCAAAGCTTTGAGGTTAACAAGGAACACTATTCAACTACTTATCCTGCAACTGGCATGCTTATTGATGACTCACAGCAAAATGCTACTAAAAACAAGTGTCATGAACCACTCATGTTATTGAATGAAAATGGAGGCTCGGATGATATCTTTGACAGGAGTGTGGATTATCAAGGATGGCTTGAAGCCAAGAAAAGGAAATGGAAAGACATTCGCGAAGCGAGAAAGAGGCGAAGGTAAGCCAAAGCATCTACCTAATAGTTTATTCCAGCTAGATTTTTGATCTTTACACCATCTATTTGATGGCCTGCTATTTAAGATTGGAAACAGCATAAGAATCCTCTAAAAGTAGTGTTTTTTAAGCTTGTGTCATCTCAAATCTAGAACAGTACAACCTCAGCTTGTCAGTTCAAGAAAAATCAAATTCGTAGAAAACTGGAAGGTACAGACAACAGTAGGAAAAAAATTTAGTATTTGGATCTATATGTGTTGAATTATCTCATTGTCACTTGATCACTGGTTTGATTTATTTGATTCTCTAATTTTAGGTTCTTCCAATATTTGCATCACTAGGGTTGCTTCTCTTGTCAATTATCTGTGTCATGTTTCATATAGTTGGCTACTATTGGCCATTGACATAGAATAACTTGTCTTTGTCTAAGAACAACTACAAGAAATGTATGATAGTCAGTTCACATATGAATGCAAAATATTCTTTTCTTGAAGACATTTTATTAGCAAGTCAACTTTGTCTAATTTTATTTTCCTGAACTGTCAAACTGAATATTTTTACATGATCAAAAATTTCCTCCATTTGGTTGGCAAAATTTATGAAATTATAAAGATGGTTTAGTGTGTAGCACTCCAGAGTGCACTTTTTTTTTCAAAGAATCATAACTGGAGCCATTGGGTGGAGCTCATGTTGCTTTAAAAATTTTCATTTTATTCTTTTGTCTTTCAGATTTGGAAGCACAAGGCAACCTACTCAATCTAATGGTGCTGTCAAATTAGCTGGACGTGTGTTGAGTTATGGACATGCTCAAGACAAAATTGGAGTCCGATCTTTGTTCAGGAAACAGGAGATGGCTCTTGTCCGATCTCATTGGCAGGTACTAATGTTATCTGCATAGGTAGCCTTTTGAATTTTCCTTAATAATTAGTACTTAATCCCAATGTCTTGTGGGATAGGTAATACAAATTGTTTCAAGCACAAGACCTGGGTGCTATTTTGCTTGGGTTGTTGCAGATGGAAATATGTTTAAAGTTCCCATAAAAGTTCCTCGAGTGTTTTATCTTAACTCCAAGGCCCCCATAACGGAAGAATTTCCTGGAAGGCGTGTGAACAAAATTCTTCCTCATAGCAGACCTAGCTTCAACCTCATTGAGGTAACCTAGTCTCATCTATTTCTTGGTTGCTTTAGAATAACAACCTGCTTCAATTGCATAGTGTAATCATAACAGTCTAACTTGTCATGCTTTCATGCAGATTTCTATTGATGAAGATCAATTTAGGGCTGAAAGCAAGAAGCTTGCAGTTCACCTAGCAGATCCAGAAGTTGAGGTAAAATCCTCCAACATGTTAAATTCCTAGTGAAGAACCAGAAAAAAGTGAAGTCTCCTCTTGCTTTTGGTTTCCCGCTTGTCATATCTGCTTAGTTGTGTAGAATGTGAACTTCTAGTAGTAAATATTCAATCCCATGAATTGACTTCCCCTGGATCTTCTTACAAAGAAGTTAGCTTGATAATTTCACATCAAAACATCCAGGTTTTAGAAACTAATAAAAGGTTTTCTAGGCGTTTTTTGGGTTGTCACATTTCCCCAAGTCAACTAACCCACTCATTTTAGAACCTCACTGTTTGTTAACTTATTGGTTAAACAGCCATTTTTCTAGATCCCACTTCCATTATCCCAGGTAATTTTGATACTTCTCTCAAATTTTTTTGCCAGTAATTCATAATCTGAAATCACCTGTTAAAGTGTTTAGTTTGTTGTAATTGGGGGAGTGATGTTTTCTTCTGTCCCAAGTGCTGCTCCTTTTTATAAGCAGATCCCTTGAATTTGAATGAAACATTTGAGAAGCCAACCAATCTTATCTTCCATAGTGACACATGAAAAATCATAAAGTATTCATGAGTTAAAGATTTTTGTCACGAACGTATATATGGTTTTCTTTTACAAATCAATTATAAATAAATACAATTATATATCAAGATCTAATAAATATTACATAAATTCATATGTATGGTTTTTAATATTTTTAAGCCACGTAATTATATATACATCACAAATCATGATATAATCATAATTTCATATCAAGAGTATGTCAAGAAATTATTTTAACAAATATAATATTTAAAACTTATGAATTACTAGAAGGTATGAAATTTATAAATTAAATGTCACTTAACTTTATTTAAAGTTTTTCATTCGCTTTACAAGAAGATTACAAGAATAAAAATAAACATATGAAGGTCCAAAGCATATCTGAACTGAATTTTAGTGAAGAAAGTTATTCTGGTACTCTTTTGATGTAGAAGTATCTCTGGATCTAATATATCCTTATTGGAATCTTTTGTCAATATTACTTGGTTTTCTTCTGAAGAATTTTGTTGGAACAAGGTGAGAGATCTCTTCATATACTGGCTATTTAAATAATCAAGAAACAATAGCTTATTTTGAGGGTGAACTAAAATGAAAATGAATGGTAAAAAATCCTGTCCTTGTTTCCTAGTCCTGACTCTAAAGGCACTTTCTCTTAAGAAGGGTGAATTTACAATGGTATCCATGGAGCTGATGTATGAGATTCAGACAACCTGTTGTCTTCTTAAGAATAGTCTGATTGAAACATCTATAGATCAATGACTATGTTGTTTTTTGGCTGTGATTTCTGTGCATAAAATGGCACATGAAATTTTGATATTGTTTCCTTTCTGAAATACCTTTTGTGTTCCAAACATTAGGGCATTAATTCTGATTGTCTATTGCTGTTATGAGTAGATATCTGTTTTTGACCACCTTATGAATAGAAATTTGTTGGCTTGTCCCTCTGTAATTTTTTCCCCTTTCTACTATGCACCGAACTCTTTATATAGCTCAATTTCTGTTCATCTTACATTTTGAGGGCATCTCATATCTTGATAGGTACACATACTTTTGTTTATTTTTGAGAAATTATTAGCTAAAATTGTTCTAGTTTGCCTTGATGGGTGCTAAAGATGTGATTCTTGCTAGGGAATCTATGAGACGAAGGTGCCCTTAGAGTTTAATGCAATCCTTCATATCGGTTGTGTCTGCAAAGTGGATAAAACATCCAAGGGTCGTACCATTCATGAGGGATGGACTCTAAATGAGCTGCAGATGAAGACTACTGCAGAATGCTGTTATTTGGAACATAATGTTTCCTTCTTTTATTTGTATCACAGGTATGCTATTGATGCCAACTTAACAATCTTCTGGCTTGAAATTTCGATCACGTTTGAGTTATATTTAAAATCACAGTTGTTCCTAGATTTAAGCTGGAATAGTGATTTGAGAGTTATATTTTGCATTCACTGAAATATTTACCATGGTTTTGTAGCTTTCAAGTTGTAATTAATGTTGGACATCATTTTGTTCATTGTATGGATGTCCAGATGAACATTAAAACATTATGAATTTTAGCAAATCTTTTTTTGACTCATCTCAATCTTTGTATGAATTTGCAAGATGTGAGAAACACGTTCATATGGACCTTTCTTTTAGTTATTTGAGGGCATAAACACATAACAGTTTTGTTTTCTTCTTGCTTCAAAGTTTATTGAAATGCAACAATCTTAAGTTATTTTATCTATTAAATTTTGTGCTATCCTTAATGCCCATCCTTTCAAGTTCTAAATGAAGGCTGTGGAAAAGTGCTACATCTTTTTTTTTGGATTGTTTTATCTTAGAGTGCTCATTAGTTGTCAATTGTCATAGAAAATTAATTGTACTACCTTTCCTTAAATTATTTTTCTGCAGTTTCTCTGATGGAAGGGCACTTTATGCCATATATTTTCCTGTATCTGGTGCAATATTTGTCATTGTTGTCAATCCTTTTCAAAACAAAGAATTGTCATCATCCCTTCTTGAAAGGCAATATCGAGAAGCTTGGTTGGCATTTTCCATGCAACCTCCTTCGCAGGAAAATCATACTACTTTTAAGGTTTGATATATTTAAATATGCATTAAGTTAAATCCTTACATTTCCAACTTAATACTCCTTGCTGATTGGCTACCTATAGGTTGAGTATGTTGGTTCAATTCCAGATGGTGAAGGGCTTTTGATAAAAACATTGAGTGAATACAGGTGTTCACTGCTCTATACTTTATACTACAACAGTTCATGTTGATACCTCTTGTTTTGGCTTGTGTCTGTGGGATATATTATGAACTTGAGCACGAGTTCCCTTGTTTTATATGAATCTTAACATATTTTCATATCATGGTGTATCAAACCCAGAACTTCTTTTCCGTGAATGTGATTTGCGAGTAATTATTAGAATCAAACAGTTCAAGAAAATAGTTTTTGTTTATCATTAACAGGATGCCATATGTACAAAGTAGATATTGTTGAAGTTGATGCAATA
The DNA here is from genome assembly GCA_005019695.1 of Trichopus zeylanicus subsp. travancoricus. Taxonomy (NCBI): domain Eukaryota; kingdom Viridiplantae; phylum Streptophyta; class Magnoliopsida; order Dioscoreales; family Dioscoreaceae; genus Trichopus; species Trichopus zeylanicus. The sequence continues at coordinate 199,703 of RXID01015096.1, forward strand.
AAGAAAAGAATATTTTTTACTGTTGTATCTTCAATGTTGAATTGACCAACAAAGATGTCCCCCATCCATTGTATGTATATGTTTATAAACACACACACACACACACACACACACACACACACATGTATGTATATTTATTTATATAGACATATATTCTTATAAAATACTTTCTGGCAGACAATATCATCCTGGTCCTGCTATTGGCATCATAGAATGCCCGAATGTCCAAGCAATCAAGTTAGGTGTTCGAATTTTAGATGAGTTTCCCTGCATTAGCATGCCTTGCAATCCACGCGATAGCAACTATCAGGTTCTCTTCACCTTATAGTGTCAGCTGTTTCCCTCGTGCTTTTCTTTTTATACCGTTGGAAGTTATTATTTATTATTTTCCTGATTTTCTTTAGGCACTTGGGTGGCAAGTCACAGCCGCTAAGATTGGCATGCAGCGATGTGCTGCATCATTCCAATGGTTTAATGAAAGAATTCTCCTTTCAAGATATGCACATGTAATGCACCTGCCTAATTGATATGACCTTATCTTTTCAAGTATTGCATTTATGATTCACTTGACTGTTTGCTTGACAATGTGAGCTTTCAAACAGGTGCCACTGGGAAATTTTGATATTGATTTTCTCCTTTTTACTGCTGATGTTTTCTTTTCGAGGGCATTACGTGACCAGCAACAGGTACAGTAGGGTCATATTAAGGGCATGTTTGTTTTTTGGAACTTAAAAGTTCTAAACATTATAATATTCTGAAACTTTAAAATCCTATATTTGAAAATTCTGATAGTATGTTGCGTATAACATGTAAACTTAGAACTTCAAAGTTTAGTGTTTGTTTTGTTAAACTTGTAAATTCCAAGATTATAAGTTTTTTATTTTATTTGAGTATAGAGTCCAACATATGATCCTATGTGTTGAATTCTAAAATTTAGAATTCTGAATCCAACTAATTTTAGAGAACTAGCAATTCCTAGATTTGCTGGAATTTGAAAGTCCCAGAATTTCAAAGTTTTGTATAACAAACACTGGATTTTATATTTTTTAGAATTTGAAATTTTTGACAAAACAAATAGATCCCACGATTCTAACTTCACCACCCATCCAACAGCGTGAATTCATTGTTAAAGAAATAAGTCATGTACCATCATAGTCCATTAAGATCAGCCCACAATGACTTGGAAGTTACATGTAAATGGATAATCAGTTAAACCCTAATTTCACTCCAAATTTCCACACTCTTCAGGTTATTGGGTGTTAATAATTAGTTTCTTTACTTTTTTACCAAAACCTTTGGATGCACAGATACTTTGGATATCGGATGATGGCATACCAGATTTAGGAGGTGCTTTTGAGGGAGATTCATGCTTTGCTGATGAAGTAAGTACCTGTATTAGTGTACTTGAGAATGTCCACTTGAATGTTCTATCATTTTGTTATGCTGGAAGAACCTTAGGTTAAAGGTCGAATAATTGCTCCCATAATTCTTGTATTTGCTCTGGGCATGTTCACACACTATGGTTAGTAACTGGAGATTTCTTTGAAACAAAAAACAGGTTAGTCAACCAGCTTTCACGTATCCTGGAGCTTACAGAAAAATTGTTGTTGAGCTGAAGGTAGCTTCTAATGTTGTTTGCGATCATGCTTTTCTATTCTTGATAAATTATTCGAATCAGTGCATGTAAATCTAAATCCAATCATTTTACAGATTCATCATCTAGCTGTAAATGCTCTTCTGAAGAGCAGCCAAGTGGATGAAATGGAGGGAGGATCTTTATTTGGGTATGATCATGATATGCATTCTGGGTTGCTTGCCAATGAGATCAACTCTGATGAAGCTAGCTTGTGTGTCCCTGCATTCCGAGTGATAAAACAATTAATCCAAAGATGCATTGCTGATGCAGTTACATCTGGGAATGTGTTTGCAGATTTAATTTTACAAAATCTTTATCGTTGGCTTTGCTGGTTTGTCTCTGTTGCTGTCACCATCAACTGTTCTCTTAACTGATAAACTAATTTCGCTATTTGTATTTTGTTTATTTCAGCCCACTCTCCAAACTTCATGACCCGGTGCTTCATCGCCTGCTACACAAGGTAAATTGTTTTCCAAGCCAATGGCAATTGGATGTATGATTAAAGATGAGTTTCAAATGTTATTGACTAATTTTCTTGCTTGGTTAGACAGGATCCTTTTACAAGTCTTTCTGAGCAAAAAAATGTCAACTTAGTCCATATAAATTTATAATAACTCAAACCTTCCAGAAGTGTTATTCTGCATGGGTATAGCACTTCCTCTTTTTCAAACAATGACATTGTTTTTCAATAATAATAAAACATTGAGTCATATAGCTTTTGTGATTTCTCTGGGTATTCTTTTTGTCTTTATGCTGCTGTCTACTTTCTTTTATCTTCTTCCAATGCAACATTGGTAGGTGATGGAAAAGGTATTTAAGACACTTCTTGCTGGGCTTCGAGAGTTAGGTGCTACAATTGTCTTCGCAAATTTCTCAAAGATCATTATAGACACTGGAAAGCTAGATTTAGCAGCTGGCCGCAGTTATTGTGATTCCTTGCTGAAAACTTTGCAAGCGAGGTAATCCACTGCACTTAATTCCAGATTAGCCATTTATAAATATTGCATATTAATCTGGTTATTTTGTTTCTTATTACAGGGATCTTTTCGAATGGATTGAGCTTGAACCTCTGCACTACTGGCATTCGTTGTTATTCATGGATCAGGTTCCTTTATTGCAGTCTGAAGTTGACTTCAATGACTTGATATTTTTGCTGCAAGTATTATTATTGTAGCGTTAATTTGCCATTTGCAATTGAGAAGTTGATTAATGTCATCTTACTTTATTGTTGCATATTATCCTCAAATGTTGCACTTATGGAGCTACTTTCCCCTCAATTGTGTCATATTGTCCCGTTGGAACTTACCACTGACTTCTAACTTCTGTTTAAGTAACATATCTGCATGTTTGCTTTCCATTTAAATAATGTTAACTTCATTGACTAACTGCATTACTTTTTGACAGTATAACTACGGTGGGATTCAGGCTAAGTCTGTAGCAGAATCTCCTGACAAAATTATAGAGGATAAATCAGAAATTGACATTATATCCAGTTGGAATATAGCAGAATACTTGCCAAAGATGACTCAGGTTAGTTACATGGTTTGAAGAATGTTTTATCCTTTACAGACAATTAATGATAATATCACATTGTAAAGCATCTGCGACATTTTCAATTATGTTGGGCATAACATGATTGCTCTTTTTTCTTGTAACTGTGTTAACTCTAGTTAGCTTGTTTTCTGAAATGTGTGACAGGAACATTTCATGCTGATTGTTTCTGAGTTCTTGTATATACCATGGAAGTACACAAGGGAACAGGTTGCAATTAGGACATCAGCAAGGGATGATAGCACATGCACTCCATCAATTACAATTACAGTTGCTGAAAATCTTGATGCATGTGTTACTGAATATCTTAGAGAACAGGTAATAGCTATCGTCCTCAGAAAGAAGATGGATTTGATGCTTCTACATCATCTTTGTGCATCATTCCTCTGGTTTTGTATTTGCAGATTAGCAATTATTTCACGGAGAAACTTCTTAGGATTGTGCGCGATACACTTCATCACTTCAAAGGAAGAAATGAAGTGGACACAAATGGCCATGCATCACAACAAGCTGATCCTCATCTGCACAAAGGGGATGCAGCATTGGAGTTTATTAAACATGTCTGTGCTGTGCTTGCTCTTGACTCAAATGTTGAGCATGATATCTTGGTATGCTTCCTCTCCTGGTAATGGAAAGATATTTTTATGATATTTTGTATTGAAATTCATATGTGCTTAACACATCTTTAAGCTCGGAGAGTTTTTCTTAAGCAAGTCTGCATTTGCATGGCCCTGTCAAGCATTACATAATCATGTAGTATGTCCCATCAATCTTGTATCTTGCTGGAGGACTTTGTTCTTTACTAGTAGACTATTAGTTTAATATGCCTTTGGGGTTTTGATAAAGCAAAGAAATAGATCTTCATTGATAGGGAGAAAAGAAGTATAAGTTGTCACTACACACGGCTATAGCTGCCTATATATAGGGAAGAATATGGGCTTTACTAATGGCCCTTTTGCAAGTTACAAGATTCCTAGTCCAACTAAGAATCCCACTTGAAACAAAACTCTAAATCGTCTGAATCTTGAAAGATTATATTGACAGACTGGGCTGTACATCCTTACTGCCTTTTATATGAATACTTCTATACTTCCACTCAAGTTAGAGCATGAATATCAATCTTTCCCAGCTTGACCGTGACATCTTTTAGGTAATCCCTTCAAACTAACTTGGTAAGAATATCAGCTAGCTGATGTTCTGATTTCACATAGAGCAATTGGAGTGGCTTATTGAGCACTTTTTCACACACAAAATGTAAGTCAATCTCAATATGCTCGGTTGTTTCATGGAACACTGGATTTGTAGAAATGTGAATAACTGCCTGACTATCACAATATAGGGACATAGGCTTACTAGAATTTATCCGAAATTCAGTAATCAACCCTTAAGCTCTATATTCAGATTCTGCACCCGATCTTGCAACAGTTGCTTGCTTTTTGCTTCTCCAAGACATCGAGTTTCCTCCTAGAAAGACATTGTAACCAGTTGTTGATTTTCTGTTAGTAGGGTTTCTTGCCCAATTTGCATCACTATAACTTGTTACCCCCAGATTACTATTGGCTTTATATAACAACCATGTTTCAGCTGTTTGATATATCTCAGGGTTTGATGAACATCATCAATATGAGTATCTCTAGAATTTTGCATGAACTATCTGACTACTACAACAACAAAGGAGATGTCAGGCCTAGTGATTGTCAAGTAGATTAGTTTACCAACTAATCTCCTATAGCTAGCAGGATCAGCCCAAGGTTTACCTTGATCCGAGTAAAGTTTGATGTTAGGGTACATTGGTAGATTGGCTGGTTTGCTATGTGGGAATTTGGTTTATTTAGCACATCTAATGCATACTTTTTTTATTTAAAACCATGCCTTCTCTTGAATTTGCAGCTTCAATATCCAAGAAATAGTGCAACTTACCCAAACATTTAATAGAAAATCTCTGGTTTAGGAACTCCTTGAGTTGTGTTATGCCATTCTCATCATCTCCAGTAAAAACAATATTATCCACCCATACTATGAGAATAACCGAACCAGTTGCAGCCATTTTGAAAAGCAAAGAATAATCTGACTTGCTTCTTGTGAAATCAAATTCAATAAGAACATTCCTGAGTTTTTCAAACCAAACCCCAGGTGATTGTTTGAGTTCATATATTGTCTTCCTAAGCTTATGTACATAGTTATGGCTTGCTTTAGTGAAAAGTCCTGGGGGATATACCATGTAAACCTCTTTAGTCGACTCACCATGCAAAAATGCATTCTTAATGTCAGGCTAATTCATTTTCTAACCAAGATTTACCACCAAGGATATCACTATTCTAATAGATGTCAGTTTGGCAAGAGGAGAGAGTTTCAAAATAATGGCAAGAGATTCGAAGTAATATACCATGGTTTTGGAGATATGTTTTGAAGATTTGACAAATATTCCTTCCCAGTGTCAGCCTTAAGAGTTTTAATGTGTGTGTTAAACTGAGTTAAAATCTCTTGATGGGAACTCTTGAAAATATGAGATTTCTGATTAAGATTTCATCAAATGCATCCAAGTCATATGACAATGATCATCAATAAATATAACAAATCATCAATAAAGATAACAAAATGCTTATATGCATTGATAGAAAATTTGCTAGCTGTCCAAATATCACTATGACTAGCTGAAAAGGGGTAGAACATTGTTTGATAATTCTAGCATAGTTGACACTTTATGATGTTTAGCTACTTCACACAACTCATAACGATAGTTAATAGATAAAGAGTTTATTAGGGAACAAAATTTTGAGAATTGAACTTGAAGGTTGTCCTAGTTTAAATGCTTCTCTTGACTCTTAGCCGAAGCTGCTCTTTCTCCTCCATGATCAAGAATATAAAGGCATGCCTCTCATGACATTTGCCAATCATCTTACTCATTTGAAGATTTTGAATAACATGATGAGTTGGGAAAAAAAGGTTATGCAACAATTTAGAGTTTTATTAATTTGGCTCACATACAAAAAGTTGCAAGGAAATTTAGGCACATAGAAGACAAAAGATAATAGTAGATTTGATGCTTGTATATTGCCTCTTCCAGAGATTTGAGATTGAGAATCATCTGTTAGTATAACATGTTTTGAATTGAAGGAAGAATCAAAGTAGCTGAAGGAATTGGGGGTACCACCCATGTGGTTTGTAGCTCCTGAATCAATAATCCATTGAGGGTGAGAGATTAGATTTGCTGTAGTAGTACTTTAGGAAACATAACGATTTGTGGGTTTAGGTTGGGTTGATTGACTTACAGTGTTGGTTGATGTAAACTGAAGGATCTTTTCATAATCTGTTTTGGAGATTGAAATCATGTCTTGCTCAGTACTATTCCTGAATTTGTTGTTCTTGAGTTTGAAAACTCAGCTACAAAACCTTGTGATCCTCCTGCCCATGTTGGCTTTCCATGAATAAGCCAACATATTTCAATAGTGTGGTTGGTTCTGCCACACTAAGTACACTTCATGTTGTTTTTGCCTCTACCTCTGCCTTCATCACCTTTTCTGCTTGGTTACTGGATAAGTGGATGGTAGAATTGTTCCATCACTTGAGTTGACTGGTATACTAGAGCTTGGAAGAATTCTTTGTAATCTTGCATACACATTATTAACTGAAGGTATTTCACTGTTAGCCATAAATTGATTCTTGATATGATCGTATTCAGGATCTAAGCCTCCTAAAAATTGAGCCACCATGACCTCTTCTCTATGCCTATTTAGTGTTGCAAGATCAAGGGTGAGTGGCTGACAGAAATTCAATTCATCCAATAAAGCTTTCATCTGTCCAAAGTATTCACTAAGAGGTCTGCGTCCTCGTTTCATTTTACACAATCCATCTACAATAGAATACACCCTGGCTATATTGGTGGCTTTGGAGTAAAAACCTTTTCCTTCATCTCATATAAACTTAGCAGCATTGGAGAAAATAAAATTATTACTGACCTCTGATTTGATACTGTTGCATAAAAATGATACTCTAGACTCGTTATCTTTGCTTCACTCCTTTGTTTGATCCTTTGGGGGCTTATCCATTATCAGGTTTAATTTCCCAAGGGCTTCAAGGAAAACCTCTATTGCTCAGGAATATTGAACATAATTTTGTTCTCCTTTAAGTTTGATTGAAGTCATCTTACTGTGAGGACTCCCCCAGCTCCAGCCATTGATTTGTTTTTTCCTAGAGCTTTAGACATGGCTTGGGGGCTAGCTTAAGGGATAGGAAATAGGACTTGCTGCTTGAGAGAAGTGGGAGAGATTTTGAGGAAGAAAATTAAAGGAAAGACAGGGTTATGGTTCTGATACCATGTAAGTTTAATAGGCTAGGGTCTTGATAAAGCAGAGAAATAGATCTTCATTGATAGGGAGAAAAAGTACAAGGCTATAGCTGCCTATATAGGGAAGAATATGGGCTTAACTAATGGCCCTTTTACAAGTTATTGTGTTCCATTTAGGTGAAGAAGCATGAAATGCCTTTGTGATATTGGCCTCCTTTCATATATGCCACACATGTTGATTTTTTTTTTTTTTTGGTTAAATCACAAAAATGTTTCTGTTGAAACAATAATAAATAAACAGCAAAAAAACTTTTAACAACTTATTGGACATGAACATCATTTAGCAGATAGTCACTTGCATCTGTTGTATAAATTTTGACATGTTCTAGTTCTTCTTAGGTTGATTTCCCAAAGATTTTAAATGTAATGATCCTCTCTCTTTTGTGATTACAATTTTCATTTTCTTAATGTTTTCTTGTAAATATATTGGGTTTTGCTGATTGCTACTTAGCTAGAAAGAGATTCTAGTCAGTATTCAGAATATGCGTTGAGGTGCCACCTAAGATTGGATTATGAATCCTTGGTCTAAAGTGGGAACTATTTGAGAGACCAGTCCTCAGCAAAGGTCCTCATGGAATGACTTTTTCCAGAGAAAATCACCCTTTGGTTATTTCTACCTCCTTGGAATGAGATATGACTAGACCAAGAACTACATCCAAGAAAAATACCTGAATGAAGAGATTTGGTGAAAATAAGCATTGCACGGTTTTAGCAGTTCAGGATGATGGTAGTAGCAGGGTTAGGCCCTTTGCTGGGAAAATTTTGTAGTCTACTGATCCTGCATCTTATTTCTCAAACTCAAAAAATGGCTGAACAATGAATTAGGGACATCAGCATATTAATCCTGTGGTATACAAAGTCAACTGCTTTTCTTAGCTAACAGCTTTGATCAATCGAGACTGTACTTCAGTCAAATTAAAGTTTCATTGCATTGTTTTACATTCATGTTAGTTGATGATTCTGCATACTCCTGAAATTCATGGACTGCTGGCATCTTAATGGAAATGCTCTATTTTCATGTAGAGGATGAGGAAAAATTTGTTGAAATTGGTTCGCGTGAAAGAGTTCTCTCCAGCAGCTCAGTTTCATGAACCCTATCCATCATTCACCCTACCAAATGTCATTTGCAGGTATAACATTTCCTGAGACAGTAGAAGTTTGTAGTTACCTTCATTATTTGATGTTTAAAAATTATGATATATCCTGAGTGGTATATGCTATGTGGATGGAGACCTGATACATGGGGGACATTGAATTTTTTACCAGATTCGATGGCAATGCCATTGGGCACCTGACTGTCATCCCTGATTCTGTTGAGTTCTCTTGGCCCAGGCTGAGAGAATGTGCTGTAATATACAGGGCATATGTCATTAGGCCTGTGCATTATTCGGTTAAAACTGAATTAACCGACCAAACTGAAACCGAATAATCAATTCGGTTCGGGTTATTTGATTTCGGTTTGGTTTGGTTTTGAAAAATAAAAAATTTAAAATTCGGTTCGGTTTCGGTTTTTTATTTTGAATAACCGTAAAAATCGAACCGAACTGAACTGAACTATATATTATATATAAATGCATAATATTGGTTTTGATTTTGGTCTTTTATTTAAATATAATTAAATTTAGATTAAAAAAATAAAATCGGTTTAAATTTTCGGTTTTCGGTTTAAACCGAACCGAACCGAACCGAAGTATTTCGGTTCGGATTTGGTTTGTATAATATTTGGTTTGGTTCGGTTTGGTTTTAACCGAATGCACACCCCTACATATCATGGAGCTAACCCATATTCAAAATACTATTATGGAGTTAATCTAGAATATGGCATTTCTAGTCAACATCTTCCATATACTAAACTAACTCTCTGGAGGCCAACCTGGCATAATATATCTTGAAATTGCATATATTCAGATAAGTGTTTTTTCTTAATTTTCAGTTAATGTAGCAAACCATCCTGATTCAACCATTCCTCTATTTGCAGCTTGTGCAATGACTGTCGGGACCTTGACTTACGGCGTGATTCATCGCTTATGGATCAGGAGTGGCGATGTGCAGCACCAGAGTGTGGGCAGCCATACAACCGAGAGCAAATGGAGAACTCCCTACTTCAAATAGTTCGCCAGAGAGAGAGGCTTTACCACTTGCAGGATTTGGTTTGCCTGCGGTGCCGACAAATCAAGGCTGCACATTTGGCGGAACAATGTGCATGCGGTGGCTCATATAGATGCCAGGAAGAAGCATCCGAATTCTTGAACAAAATGCAGGTGTTTGTGGACATTGCAGGCCGTCAGAAATTTCAGTTGCTCCATAATTGCGCATCATGGATTTTACAAGTTGGTGGCTTATGACGGTCTACTTTTGGAAGGATCTCACATACCTGAGGAGCAGTCTGTCAATGGCAAAAAATGCAGGAGGCTAGGAAATATAAGGGAGTCCATTGCAGAGTTGTGACTTTGGTAAAGATGAAGCAGTTGATGGGCCTCGGACAAAAGTGCTTTCGTGGAAGGCACAAGCGCTGCCATTGTAGAGCAGGCATTATGTGCCGTTATCCCTTCTAGCCAGCCCTTGATTTGTTTTCTCCCCCTACTCGAGTGGTTTGGCTCAGCTTGTACATACGCATTTATTATATGGTTTCGACTGATGAAATCCTCCAGAAAATGGTTTCTTAACATGTAAGCAAAGCCACCAACTGCAAATTTTTGTTAAGTATACCTCGTTATCACTTACCCTTTTGTAAAAATTTCCTTTTGCAGACTTCTCCGTGCCAGAGAAACCTAATACCAAGTTTTCCAGTGTACATCACCCATTGCCATGTTATATATTTCTGCGTGCTGTCATTTTAATACAGTAGAACTTGCCTGCCAATGTCAGAAAATGCTAGAAAAACCTCTTGCCTCTAATCGGCAAAGCCGAAGTTGGGTCCTCTGGCTACAACCTTGCTGAATAAAATCAAGCTTTTACATTGGCAGCAGAATCAACGATAGTGTCAACTGGTGGTGGGCATTTGGGTGACAAAACATTAAGCAAACTGCTGAGAATAAGAGGGAGAAGGAACCTTTGGTGAGAGATTGACAATCTCAAGTGCTTGTTGCCGCAGTTCCAATGGGTAGTCGGCAACACATCCAATCCTTGGACCAGCTCCTGTGCACCACTTCAAAGATAGTTGATGCCCCAGCTGGTAGGAACTTGTTCCCCTCTTTGACTCAATCCTCTTGAGTATTGCCTTTTGTGGCACATCTGCTTTTGGGCTTCGAAGACCGCCAGACAATGTCCTCTTATAGCTGCTTCCTTTAGCTTCATCAATTTTAACAGTCTCATTAGTCTGGGGAGCCTTTGTTTCCATGGATGTGCTCAACATCCCGTTTGTAGGAAGTACAAGTTGTGGGGGTCTGGAAGCAGTGGATAACTTGGTTGTCTTTTCTAATGAACCTTGTTTTGGATCATCATCGTAGTCTTCATTTGATGACTGAACCTGAAAACAAGAAGGAATCAAATGGCTGGGAAAGTTGATCCAAACATAAAAACATTGTCAGCAAGATGGGATAGAGCACAGTTTTAAACACATTTCTTCTACCCGAACATCAATTAGATCAACTCCATTTTCACAGAGAAAGGTTAAGAAGTTTGCAAGATTTTCTTCTGTTGGACGGTAATGTCCACTGTAAGGTGAAACACTCTGCAATCAATAGGCAAAAAACCACAAATCAGAGGTATCTCACATAATTTAGCAAAGAAAAATATTTGCTGTCAGAGCTAGGAAATAGCCACAGAAGTACTGAGTCATAGACTTGAAAGAGAATTCAGAATTCCTAAATATAATGTTTGGTGAAACTCTCTCCCTCTCTGCAATAATTCCTGATATACCAGAAGTGGCTGCCTTAGATGGTGGGGAGTGGGGGAATAAGAAAATTTTAGTAATCCCTCGTTTTTAATTCTCATTTTTTTCACCCCAATCTATCAGTTTTTTATTTTCTTAGCTCAAGTATTCAGAATACATAAACCAATCATCCAATGTACACTACATCATGGCTTAAGATACATTCAATCTATATTACCGTGAGCACTCCATTTTCCAGTCTGAAATTTCCGGCTGCCAGAGTAGCACCTCCTGCGAGGAAACTCGAGTGGTGAAACATCCCCTTTTTCTTCTGAAAAAGGATAGAAGAGGTTAGATGCCCATCTTTAGAAAAAACATTGCATTTGGTAGGCTAAAGTTGAATCTTAAAGAAAGTCTATTTTGAACCTCAGAATGAAGCTAGCTCTAGTTTTTTCTTGTTGTCAATTGAGCCATTACCTGTCCAGCGTACAGCCGCTTACAGGTGCTCATCACAAAAATCCACTTGGTGCCACCAGATATTTTAGATGTATCAAGAAGTTTGCCTGATTGTTTGTGGAAGAATTTTCCCTCTATAAGGACATATTCATAGTGCCCCCGCTCTTGCTGAAAAATTAACAAATACATTTCTATGAGATTAACTGACAACAAGAAGAAAAGTGATCAACAAGAAGAAAAGTGATTTATAAGTATGAAAATATGCTATCAGTGGAAGCAAGTAACATTGACAAGTGGCACACGGAAAGCAGTCAATGTGCCATCACTGCCTGGAGGCTGGCAAACCACAGACTTGGGCTCATTTTTAAGGTGTGGACTTCAGAAAAATTGCATGGGCCCAAGCCCAAAGCAATTATCAGGTTCTGTAATATGTTACAACCCACAATAAACAATGAGGAACTTTGCTACCCATTGGCAGCTGGTCTTCTAAGTAGAAGGTACACATGTTGCAACACAAAAATGTCTGCCAATCCGAGGGTATCTTGAATGTCAGGTGAAATACAATGAAAGGAGACTAGGAACACCACTTGAACTAAATCCAGATGATATACATCTTTCTAAAAGCATACAAGGAGTAAGTTGTCTTCTGATCATTGAGGATTTGCTGACTAAAATTGAACATTGACAGGTCCTATCTAACTTGCAAGAAGCTTACCGGACCAAGGTACTTTATGCACTGTTTTTTGAGCAATGACCTCGGACATTCCTTGAGATCCACATTCTTGCCATCGCCAAGATCCAACCTATAGAGGGCACGAGATATTTTATTAAAGTGTCCCATATAAACTTGATACAATTTACTGAGTGGAATAAGTAAATAATGCACCAAGAATTTCTTGTGGTGCACATTTCCAGGTATCATCACTATCCACTGCCTTTTAGTTTGGGAGATGGTGTTAGTGCTGTGGGCAAGAGTCAAACATCAAACCCAGGCTGCACTCAACTGAAGTCACCGAGCCTTTCAGGGTTCCCACCCTGCACATGTGTATGGTTTTTGGCTTTCTGATCCAGCTATTCCATGTTGAGTAAACGGTTAAAAATAATCCAGCATCCTATTAAGCTTGTCTGCTTATTTATGGTACAAAAAAGCAGTATTTGGCTTTTTCCTTCTTTTTCTACCTCAAATTAGTTTAGATCACATCCTTTTTTTTCCTGAAAATAAAAATATGTCCCTAATGGATGAGAAAGCCTCATCGTTATGTTTGTTATGCATTCCATTTCAATGGCAGGCAATATCCATATCTCACTGTTAACGCACTCTTCTGCTTGATGATAAGCTTTGTTAAGGTCATAACCAAGCTGTCATTTCTTCCAACAAGAGACGAATGCGCATTAATCTATAAAATATAAAAAAGAGAAGCAAGTCATATCATCTCTTATGGTGACGCAGAAAGCACACAAAGTTGAGATAGCGTCATATGTTTACCAGTAGAAGAAAGGCTGGCCAGCATCACTACTGCACCATTTTTCATAGTAGAAATGCAGGTTATGGCCGTACCGATGCCTTGGATCGATCTGCTCGAACACCAGGGAAAATACTTATCCGTCAAAATTAAAGGAGACTAACTCTCTTTTAATCCCAGCAATAAAAAGGAATAAAAGTTCTTACTACTAATTTTCAAACGAGGGACTTCAAACAATAATCGAGTTGCGAAATAATAGCGAAGCACACTCAAATATTTTGATATTAATAGGAACTGAGACATTTTTGAAAAAAATTTACAGCCATTCAACAGCCATGTGGCATTGAACCTTCACCTAAACACGACTTCCTCAAAAAAAAATAAAATGGAAAAATGGAAAACAACAGACGAAAAAAAAAACAAAAACCCGAACTCACCGCTTCGATCCAATGTTGGAAGGCCAGCTTCAGAGCTTTATCGTCTTTCGACAAACCCTTGCCCACCTGCTCGTGATCGGATCGAAAGGAATCATCAGCCGATAAGCGCACCAAATCAACAACTAAATTACCCTCCATCGTCAAAGAGAAAGTGCATAAAGAGACCATCGAAAGATAACAAAACCTTGGAAGCGTTCGAGCTAACGCGATTCCACCGTGAAATGGCGGTCTCCGGCTTCAAATAGTTGAAGAACGACACCGTGCTGTGGTTCAGCCTCACGAAATCGATCACTTGGCACCTTCCCGAAATTAACCAAAACATTAGGGAAAGACGGAAAACTCCGTCAAAAAAATCAACAAATATCAGAGCGTAGAGAATCAGATTCTCTCGAAACCCTACCAGAGCTCCTCAGCGATGACGGCGGAGTCGGCGAGGCGGCGCCGGGTTCGATAGCTCCGGTAAACCTTCTGAACGTTCGTCGCCGCCTTGGATTCGGAATCCTGCCGGATCGTGGCCTGCATAGTCGTCGCTTCAAAGCCATTTGTCCGGTCCGCGAGGCCCATGGCCACCTCGATCTCGGCCGGATCATCGCCGAGCGGTGACTGCTCGACCTCCGCTACGGATCTGAAGGCCATGTCCATCGGATGGGGAAATGCCGGTGGCATGAGATCGGGTATCGATGCCGTCTCGATCTCCATTCCGGCGAGATTCGATATAGAGAGAGAGAGAGAGAGAGAGAGAGAGAGAGAGGGTACAAGCCGTGGGTTATGATGCAGAGCGAGAAATGAAGAGCGGAAGGGGTGGCATTTATAGAAGTGCCTTGTTGTCTTTTGTAAAATTTGTGACGGGCGACGACTGAAGAGAGAGTGAAGCGGACAAAGCGGCAGGACAAGGGCAATTATGGTAATTAAGGGCGGTGGGTGGGTAGGACGGAGCCAGTGGGCTCCACACCTGGTTCTGTCAGCACTCAGCAGCCACGAAAAAGGAGTCAATGCACGCGATGACTGGTGCCCCGACTCCAGCGCGGTTATGTATTTAGTTTGGGTGATCTGGTCCGTTGGTTTCGTCTTGGGATGGATCACGTCCTTCGCGAGAAGAGTTTGCGGGAGTCCACATTCTCATCATCCTTGGTGAGATAAAAAGTCCACCGCGCGGACATTCACGAACGGCTCTGCCGTAGGCCTCGTTCTGTAATTGCCATAAGCTGTAGAAGGTGGTACCATCTGGCAGCGAAACCTTGATAGGGGGTGAAATCCTTTTGAGAACAGAGCTTTTGTCATAAACTCCAACCAGAAATGCCTGTTTTTCGAATTTGTTATATTAAAGCCCAGATTTCGCTTTTGAAAGCTGGTTTAGAGATTACGAGATCTGTTCTTGATTGCTTTCAACGTTTTTTTGGATAAAAAGCCCGATAATTGAGAAGTAATGATGAAAACTAAACCTAATCCTGGTCCAACAGCACTAATTCGGTTGGATGATATCAGTTTATTTCATTTTCATTTGATCCGCACTCTCGCTTTCTTTTTCCAAAAGAAATTAGACTCGTTTACAATGGTTGTAACCGGGTTCTTGCGCAGCCAGAATGCCGCCCATGCCCTGGCTCTCTAATTCTCTACACGCGAACACGCCAGGCATACATGTTCTGCACCCTCGTCCAGGCCAAAGGATCATAAGGAACTCTAATTGATATTTTCGTCCGCCGCATTTGCCCTGCTCATTCTTATGGTTTTCTTATGCTGCAGTTCATACCCGACGACTCGAGGTTTAGCAATCAAAGGAGCAGATTACTATAAACTAATTTGTTATTAGTTAACTTTCACGAAATCCGCGAGGGTGATTTGATTCCAAATTAGTGCCTGCCAGTCTCTGCATGGGAAAAAACGGAACGCCAACCCTTCGACTCAATAAATTGATCAGAAAATTGAATCCATAAGTCACGGACAATTTGTTATTTTTTCTGTCCTCCTGACGCCGACAAATCCTTGCGATAATAATACTAGCAGAACACAGCCCAAACCCGCTCTTTCCCCCACCAAAAATACCGAGATTTGAGTTTGAAGTGGAGTAAATTTGGAGAAATTAAAATTTTAATTCTCTATTTTCTAATTTTTGGTTTGATTTTCAAATCCGAAATCGAGAGAATTGTGTTTGAAAATTATATATATATATATATATATATATTTGTATTTTGTACCAAATTTAATATTAAATTTAATATATATATTAAGTTTATCGAATTATTTAATAAGAAAAAATATATTAATAAATTCTAAATTAATCAATTATAATTATAGAAAAAAAAATATTGAACTATTTTTAAAATTTATCCAAACAGGCGCCAAAAGAAAGAGCCTGCTTTCTCCGTGTTGCCGATGGTCAATCCACGTTGTCCATGCTTTTACGCTGTTTTCTAGCCTTACAAAGAAAGCACGAGAGTTCACAGAGACCGACGGCAACAGGAGTCGTTGAAAGGAGCGTAACACGGAGACGAAGAATGGGAGATTAAAAGCATCCATTAAATGTGATGCGATGGGAGTCAAAATGAGAGAAGAAAGAAGCACGAAGTTCAGAATGGGTAATATACAGCATGCATGTTCAGATGTTCTGCCGCGCGTACTTGAACGCTTTGCTTTCACTGTGCTTGGACTTTCAAATTTCAGGACTCATTTACTAATATTTCAGACGACCAACGCGCGTCACTTTCTCTGGCAATGTGTGCTAAATTTGCAGACGCTTCCTTGTGTAGAGCAACGAAGAGAAAGAGACAGAATCAGCACGCAGCAGGGCGGTCTCCCTTGCTGGGGAGTTTTACCTTTGCATCACGTTTCTCCTCTTCCTCACTGTATTTTGGTACTTGGCCGAGTCCGTCGAACCAAGTACGAGCAGGGACGGATGGACAGAGGAACATAAAGATGAGCGGTTTTCCATTTTTTGATGATTTTCACTGGCCGGGGGTTGGTATTGTATTGTCGTCACCTACTTCTTCTACTTCTGCTTGTCGAAGGATTGAAAGAACCAATGTCTTCTTCGGCTGAAACAAGCCCGATTATTGCCGATAAAAATGTTTTTCATTATCTTGTTCGACGATTTCCTTAAACTTCGTTCACCGATTTTATTTACGCACCAAGCTTTTTGGTCGTGAGTAGGAGGATCGGAGATGACTCTTCGGTGAATACGGATGCCAGGAATTGCGAGCACCATTTTTGTACAATTGGGCTACTTTTAATAAAAAAAAAGGAATCTAGCCCACAAGAACAAACTTCAAAAAAAAGAGATCCATTGGGCCCAAAACCTAGCCCATTCCTAATCCATATTCGGCTTTCTAGCGGACGCAAGATCCAATCCACCGTCTTCTTCGTCGGCCCACAGATCGCTTGGTCGTCCTCGAGCAGCAAGCTGCCCCGATCACTGGTCTCCAATTCAGTTCCATTCCAGCGACTGGAACCACCGCGGCGCAGCCACGTAGGCCACGGCGCGATCGCCGACGAAGATGCGCGGGAGAAGATGTGGAAGGAGGTCAAGGCCAGGGAAGAGGGCGCTCTACTCCCCAGTTCATTCGCCAGCCGCATCCGCTCCCGCCACGTTTCGGACATCGAGCTCTCCAACCGCAAAGAGATCGTCTCCCCCCACCACGGCGCCGTGAATTCTCTCCAGGTAACACACACACACGCACGCACGCACCGCTTGTATTGTTTCGAATTTACCTGGCGGTCGCCCGTGATCTGAGCACAAGGCCAGGTTGATTTCACAGAGGGGCGATATCTGCTTTCCGGAGCATCGGATGGATCGGCTGCTGCTTTTGATATCCAACGCGCTACGGATTACGAAGGGGACGGCCTCATCGCCAAGCACAGGAGCTTGTTTGTCGTTGATAAGCAACTGGAGTATGGACACAAGTTTGCTGTTTCTTCCGTTCTATGGTATCCCGTAGACACGGGCCTTTTCGTTACGGCTTCTTTGGATCACCATGTCAAAGTCTGGGATACGAATTCTACTCAAGTATGGCTAAAATTGTTCATCGATGTGCTTCAAATCCAATGTGTTATTCAATATACACACACACACACACACTTAAGTATGGCTAAAATTGTTCATCGCTGTGCTTCAAATCCAATGTGTTGTTCAATATATATATATATATAATCAGCTAAATTGCTTCGTTTCTTGGTTTGTAGGTAGTTATGGACTTTAAGATGCCTGGGAAGGTTTATGGGGCTGCTGTGTCTGCAATTGCTACGGCTCACATGCTCATTGCTGCGGGAAGTGAAGACGTTCAAGTTCGTTTGTGTGATATTGCCTCAGGGGCATTCACTCATACGCTGTCTGGTCATCGAGGTGAGATGCTTACATTGTGCATGAAATTGTTCATACCGTGGATCATTATTGCCTCTGTACTCCATCACTACTTCTACTTCAGCTTACCTTTTAGATTCATTGGAAATAGGAAGAGATGCGTAAACTTGCTGGAACACAATACATGACTACCTAGGTCCGCAGACTAGTGTGTCAGCAATAATGAATCAGTATCTTGGTGTTGACTTTGCCAGAACGCTGGTTACTTTGTGTCTGTTTTTCAATCTTTTACTCAATTACTGAGAGAAGCAATTATTTCAAAACTTTTCATTCTGTACTTCATGTGTGTAGCATTGGGCTTAAACACTGCCACAAAGAGTCCCGTTATTATGCAATGTTTATAACTGCAGATGGAGTTATGTCACTGGAATGGTCTACCTCTAGCGAGTGGATATTAATGACAGGGGGTTGCGATGGTGCTATACGTTTCTGGGATATTAGACGTGCGGGATGTTTCCTTGTGCTAGACCAGTCCCGGTCTCAGTTAGGAAGGCGAACTCCTTTATCTCCTAATACATCCAACAAGGCATGCTCTCCCCACCTGATGCTTAAAAGACTTCACTAACATGCGATTGTGGAAAAAACTTAGTAGGTTATGCTTTGAGATGTATGCATTTGCATGAAAAAACAAAAGCTAATTTCTGGTTGATGATCCTTGCTCTTTTAACCTTAGTTGTCTTTTTAGAAGGCCTAATAGTTATTTTTGCAGTCTTCTGGGCTTTGTCATTTCTTTCGGAGCGAAATTTTGGGTACTTGCTTGTTTCCAAGCTTGTCTTTTGATGTTTCCTTTTGCTATCAATTTTTTTGCATTTTCAGAGTCAGCTGCAAATGTTCATTCTACCACTGCTTATGCTTTACTAGGTTTTTTGGTAAGGCTTATTGCATCCATGGCCAACCAAAACCTCTGTCATAATTTTTCTCTGTCATAATGATAACTTGTTATCTTAGTGTTGCACCCTTAATTCATTCATCCTTGTTCACGCTCGATGAGTCAATCAGATACCTTTTTCCTTAAACAGGGAGTGCCATCAAGGGCAATGTTTGCTGGTCAACATTCTGCTAAGTCCAATATGCATCACAGAAAGTCTCTTCATGGTAATGGTATGAAGCAATTGCAGAACCTTCGCAAAAGTCAGCATGTAAATAAAGGGAGTACAGTACAGAGACTACATCCTGGTATGTCTTCCAGTCATAACCGTGCAACTGCTCATTATGGTGCTGTTACTGGACTCAAAGCAACTGGAGATGGCATGTACCTTATAAGCTCAGGTGAAGCTGTCTTGTCTTAAAATTTTCTTTGCATCATTTTCTTCCACCTCAAGAATTATAGTAGCAGTATGCGTGATCAGAAAAACATATGATTGGTCTATAACTTGGTTTCTGGACCATTGAATCACGGGAAGATATCAGTTACCTAGCATGACCACGTTTGCTTGTGCGGCTTGTACCCCAAACTGGTTAAATTTTTCCATGTAGCTGATTATTTTGCAGTTTGAACACATGGTCTAGGGAATCTTCATTTTGCTTTTAGGGCTTTTACAGATTCCTCATGAATTTGTTAGAATTCTTATTTCCTAAATTTATAAAATATTATTCTGATTTTGAATCCAATTCTGCATGAGTTTCTTTCAGGCTCAGATTCAAGATTAAGATTGTGGGATATTGAGTCTGGGTGCAACACATTGGTTAACTTTGAAGCTATGCGCTTACATACTAGCAAAGCATTACAGTTGGCTGTGAATCATGATTCCTCCTTAGTATTTGTTCCATGCATGGCAACTCTCAAGGTGCCTTTTTTTTAACTTCTTGTGTGTGTTTTTAGGCTTCCAAAATAAGGTCAGGTAGACATTCTGTTTGACAATGTTTATTCTGTTCTTATAGGCATATGATGTGTGGTCTGGCATGCTGTACCGGACATTCCATGGGCACTATGAATCTGTTAACTGCTGCTACTTTTCTTCACAAGATCAGGTGACTGTAGTATCCCTTGTTAATTTAAATGTTCAACAGATGCATACAAATTGCCATGCTGATTGTTGCTTCGTATTGTAGGAGTTGTATACTGGAAGCAATGATAGACAAATTCTTATTTGGTCTCCACCCTATTCAGATCCTTTTGAGGTCTCTCTCTCTCTCTTTATCTCTCTCTCTTGTTCTCTTTGCTGATTTTTCAGGCTCTGTTTGGTAAAATGTTAAAATTAGTTTACTAGTATGACTAAAATGAAATGATGACATTTAGTCACTTAGTTAACCAAACTTAATGTTATACCAAACAGGGCCTCAAGGATATGTACTTGTTTTAGAAAACAGATTATTAACACATTGATTTCAAATTCTAATGGGGTTTGGTTGTGGGGTACAAATAATGTGGCCATGAAACATATAAGAGGGACAACATTGAGAATAGCAATACATAATGAAAAGGTTGAACAAAAGGATGAATTTATTTATTTTCGAACTTGGCAATTACGTCTGAGCCATAGCCACAAAAATAAAACTCTTTCGTTGACTCTTAAGCAGAGTTATCGTGGCATTTCCAACTTAACTTTCTAGCAAAAATTATTAACAATGTCACTTAAAATTGCAGGACGAAGATGGCAAAAAGAGATCTTTGATAGATGAAGATAACTGGAGTGATTGAGAACTTCCATTGCTGCATCGAGCTCTTGCTGAGTTAGCCTAAGCACTTAAATAATGGTGAATTTTCAGATGTGTCCACCGTTTTGGTTGGTTGTTTGTTCTTGGAACTGAAACTGTTTCAAGTATATAGTTGATTGAGGGAGTCGCGTTGTAGCCATATCTATGCTATCTGAATTCTAAGCTTGAATATTGGTATTTCAAGTTTCAATTATCCAAAAACATCGTCGATTGAGGATGAAATATCAGGAATCTATACAGCTTTTGCATATAAACTTCTTAAATTACACAACAAACGTTTTGAATGGCAAGGTATAGTCCTACAAATTACATATGAACTTCTTAATATAAATTTGTTCTAGACAGAGTTAAAAATTAATACTAGAAACAAATTAGATTGTTGAAATTTTATGAAGCTTATCCATGGAGATTGTTAATCTGGTTGTTTGCTAATTTACCAAAGGATAAAACAAACAAAAAAAAAATTACACACAATTTTTTAAAATTTATCACACAAAAATTATATTACCTCTACAACGAGTTCCCTTATTCAGCGAGAGTGGCAGGCAACTCTGATCGAATTCAGATCAACGGTTCAAAATCCTTCGCCCGATGCCGTAAATCCGACAAAAGGCAGGGCACCGGGCGCGCGTGAAACCTTATCTTCTCTGGCTTCTCTGGGCTCGCGCTCGAGGAGTGAAGTGAAATCGAGGACAAAGAGAAATGCAGGTATATAGCACGCGGACCCTCCTCTTCTGCGGCTACCCCGCCTTAGGATCACCGCGGTGGAGGAGACACAGTTGCCGTTGGACGCCGGTCAACTGCGTGCAGACCGAGGAGAAAAGCCCGCGGGTGGCGACGGTGAGCAACGGGGACGACTCGCTGGTGATATGCCGCGTCCTCAACGGGATGTGGCAGACCAGCGGTGGCTGGGGCCGCATCGACCGCGACAACGCCGTCGAGGCCATGCTCCGCTACGTCGACGCCGGCCTCACCACCTTTGACATGGCCGATCACTGTAAGCGCTAACCTTAAAAATCTTCTCTTACTTTCTAGCTACATATTGTCATAGATGTGGACTGATTTCACGAGGTTCTGCCTCGCAGATGGACCTGCGGAGGATTTGTACGGCATCTTCATCAATAGGGTCCGCCGGGAGCGCTCGCCAGAGCTTCTCGAGAAGGTCAAGGGGTTAGTTCCACTAATCATTCGATGCCTCTCTATTAATTGGTGCTTCCTATAGTTCATACCTGACCTGTGATCGTTGCAGAAGCTGATCAGCGATGCAATTTTCATTTTCTCCGATTAAATTGTTCTTAGCTGAACAAGCTTGCTAAAATTGAAACATGCCAAAAAGGACCTACACTTGAAGTGAACTCTGTATTTGGCAGACTTACAAAGTGGGTGCCACCACCGGTCAAAATAACGAGCGGATATGTGCGAGACAACATTAATGTTTCAAGGAAGAGGATGGATGTTGCTACACTGGACATGCTTCAGTTTCATTGGTAATTTTTTATCTCTTATTTTTATTCATGTGGATGATTGTAAGTTCCTAGTCCTATCTTCTGCGTTGCGGAATTCTTGATTTGAAGCATGTCTTATGCTTGGCAATTATGTGGATGCCAGCCACTTGGAAGACTTTCTGAATAAATTTTACCCTCAATGTGTGAAAATTATAAGGTGCTAATTTATATTTGTGGCTCGTTTTGTTGTTTATGCGATTTAGATTTCATTGCATTCTGATGCTCTGTGGCTGTTTTCCTGTTTGACTGGTTCTTCCTGTTCTATTGGATATATTTGATTTGATGTAGGGATGCCCACGCTAGTTTCTAGTATTCTGATTTCTAAAATCTAGCTTTTACTAGTTGTTTAGTTGACAATCGCACTTGATTTTGAGTGTTGTTTTGAAGAATATGTCTCTTAAAAATCTAGGCATTTGAAAAGCCAGGTATTAGAAATCCATGCCTCTCAAATGACTTTTTTTTCTGTCATTGTGAGTCCATGAAATTTACATTACCAAAACTGCACCAAATCAATACTAAAAGCTACAAAAGCTAGGTTTAGGAAATCTTGCAACCATACACCACCTTAGTAGCTTATATAATGTTTTCGAAAATGAGCAATTATTTGTTTAATAGAAGCTTTGTTTTTCTATTATTTTGTGTCCAATGACCAAATTGCAGGCTGTACATGGCTCTTCTTATTTCCTCCCCAACTGATTCTTCTCAACTTTGAATTTATGGGATATAACTATATTTTTACTGGAGACAGGTGTGATTATTCCATTCCTGGATACCTTGATGCCTTAAAACACCTTACAGATCTGAAGGAAGAAGGTGAAGACAATAGTTGTTAAATGCCTTGTAAAATATGGTACTATAGTCTATTACTGTGGTACTTTTGTCAGTCTGTTCGTACCATTATGTGCATAGCATGCAGGTAAAATAAAGACAATAGCCTTGACAAATTTCGATACGGAAAGGTTGCATATTATCTTGGAAAATGGGATTCCAATAGTCAGCAATCAGGTAAAAAAGGTCTATCTTTTGTCTAAGATTTATTGTGCCTCTTATCTGTGTGAAAATTTATTCATCAATTGGCTTTTTTAGGTGCAACATTCAATTGTAGATATGCGCCCTCAACAAAGAATGGCTGAACTTTGTCGACTTACAGGAGTCAAGCTTATAACGTCTCTCTCTCTCTCTCTATCTCTCTCCCCCACATGCATTCACCCATAAACACACCCTCTATCCTCTTCTTTCCTTAAATTCTGGCTGTGTGGGTGCAGGTATGGAACTGTCATGGGTGGTCTACTTTCTGAAAGATTTTTAGATAGCAATATATCGATCCCCTTTGTTGGCCCTCCTTTAAATACTCCATCTCTGCAGAAATATAAGAGGGTATGAATGATTAGCCCATTTATATTCTTTTACCGCATTCATTCTGCAACGATTTTCATCACATACATGCATTATTTTCTGATGTTTCAATTTTTTGGGGGTTAAAGATTGACTGTTTCAAAAATGTGGCAGATGGTAGATGCCTGGGGAGGATGGAGTCTCTTTCAAATTCTGCTACAAACTTTGAAGAAGATAGCTTCAAAACATGGGGTCTCGATTCCAACTGTTGCTGTTAGATACATACTTGACCAGGTGAAGCAATTATTGTTTAGCCACAAATTAAATAAAACTTAAACGATGATGCATGTTTCTCATGTAGCTTTTTTGGCCTTTCCTTCGATTTGCTTTGGGTACAGTCCTCTATTGCTGGATCAATGGTTGGCGTAAGACTTGGTCTGGCAGAGCATATTCAAGATACAAATGCAGTGTTCTCACTTACTCTAGATGAAGATGATGTAAACAGCATCACAGAGATATCAAAAAAGGGAAGAGATTTGATGGAAGTGATTGGTGACTGTGGTGATGAGTACAGGCGTGCATAGATTCCTGCACATAATACTAATCTGTATCTGAAGTTTCAAAACCATCCTCTCAGACTTGGGAGTTCAGATTCTCTTTGGAAGTCAAGGAATTTGAGATGCTATTTTGATATTCCTTCCAAATGCAAGGTTTCCGTGAATACTGTTTTGAGTAGACAGTTTGAAGTATCATGTCTTCTGCAATTTGAACTGTTTTTTTCGAGCTGCAGTTCTTGATATTTTTGTACAGAATTTGGCCATTGTGGCATACAATAAAATCTCTGCAGGGCAATGTTGTAATCGTACATTATTTCGAAACAAATTGAAAGCAAACACCCAAGGAACTGTTAGTATATACCCGAATGTTTTACGTGATATCTACCATTATATTTTAGAGGTGCATGCCTGACTACGATTCACGTGGTGTTTTAGTCATCTTTTGTTTTGTTTTTTTTTTTTTTAGTTAACATGGTGTTTTAGCTGTCAGGAGCATGGTTCGCGATTTCGGCCGAAACCGAAACGTTTCGGCCGGTCCCGAATCGAAACCTAATTTTTCGTTTCGATTAGGGTTTACTGTTCATTACTGTTTATGGTTACTGTTCATCTTCACCGAGCGCGGGCGGGAACGCGTGCTGACGAGCGCGCTGGAGCGGGAGCTCGCCGGGCTCGAGTCCGGGCGGGCGGGCGGGCGGGCGGGGGTCGCCGGGCTCGAGCCCGGGCGGGCGGGCGGGCGGGCTCGCGCCGCCGCCGGGGGTGGGGGCGGGGGGCGGGGAGAGGAACTCGCGCCGGTTTTGTGTCCGAGCCCAAGGGCCATGCGCACTCGCTGGTTTGTCGGCACTCTATTGCCTATCTCGCGCCTTCACCGACCTAACCCGTACTTCCGCAAAATGAAGCCGGTCTTACACTGAGGCCAACACTATCGCCAATTTGATTTCGACGTCAGTATCGATTTCTGTCAGATATTGTTCACGTACATAATATTTTTTACGTAATTATTCATTATTTTTTTAAATTTTTAAAGATATTATAATTTTTTAATTTGAAGTTAAAAAATAATTGAAATAAAGTTAAATTTTAGTCAAAATATGATTTTCATTTTAGACATTCGATATATGATTATACTTCAGAACCGCTGCCACGAGATCGCGCAGAACTAGTTGTTCTGGCTCATATGTCTACAAATGCTCATCCGGATTATCCAGGTACTGAATTTGTAGTTCCACACCCAGATGTTCCAAACTCAACTGATGATGATTATGATGATTAGTTGTATTATCTTAAAATTTATAAAATTATGTATGTATGAAGTACATTTTTAATGAAAAGTTAAATGTGCTTATGCTAATTTTAACTTTTAATTATATTCATGTTATTTCTTATATGTTTTTTTAATATACTAATATATATTAAAAGTAGACAATATCAGTGACTAACTATCAAAATTAATATTAATTAATTAAAATAATATTTAATATTATGGTAATATTAAGTATAAATTCATTCCTAATTTTTTAAATTTTCCAAATTTTTTTTAATATTTTATCATATTTTTAATTTGAAATCAAAGTACAGTTAAAATATAGTCAAACTCTGGTCAACACTCAATTAATAATTTTAAAAAATCTTTCGGCCATAATCGAAACAGCCGAAACTGAAACCAAAACGGTCGAAACGGCCGAAACATATCGGGGTTTCGCTGAGTCCCGAAACCGAAACCGAAAACCTTGATCAGGAGACATTATTATGTTTTCGGAATTGCAACCATGGGATATTGTATCTGATTACTTTAGTTTTTGTTGCTTCTCTTCGTTCCACTCGTGGCCTGCGTCATGCTCCGGTCTCGCAAAAGCCATGTCAAAATCTATTCGCCCAACACGGCAAAGCCGACGAAAAACATCGAGTCGAACGCCCGACTCCCGGTTGGCGATGGTGAGCAACGGAGACACTCGCTGGTGATATGCCGGCCCAACAGGACGTGGCAGACCAGTGGCTGTTGGGAACGCATCGATCGCGATGATGCCGTCGAGGCCATGCTCCGCTACGCCGACGGTGGCCTCACCACCTTTGACATGGCCGATATCTCTAAACGCTAAGCCTGAACATCCTCTCTTCTTTTCTGGCTCTATTCTTTCATAGACGTAGACCAATTCCGCGATGTCCTACCTGGAAGATGAACCTGCGGAGGTACGCCGTGTACATCAATAGAGTCCGCCGGCAGCGATCGCTGGAGCTTCTTGAGAAAGTGAAGGGATGAGTCTCACTAATCATTCAACTATGTGTGAGACAGCATCCATCTTTCAAGGAAGAGGATGGATGTTGCTACCTTGGACATGCTTCAGTTTCATCGGTAATTTTTTGTCTCTTATTCTTAATTCATGCAGAGGATTAGGAGATACGCTCCTGTCTTCTGCAGTGTGGGATTCTTGATTTGAAGCATAACTTATGCTTGGCAATTATGTGGATTGCAGCCTCTGGAAATACTAGGTTTTGGAAATCTTGCAACCATACGCGACCTTATGATCATGGAGAATATTTTCGAAAATGAGCTACTATATTGTATGAGACTTTATTTCCTATTATTGTGTCAGAAGACCAAACTGCAGACTGTGTGGCTCTTCTTAGTTCCTCCCAACTAAATCTTCTCAACTTTGAATTTATAGGATGTAACTATATTTCTACAGGAAACAGGTGGGATTACTCTAATCCTGGGTTCCCGGATGCCTTAAAAACACCTTACAGACCTCACGGAAGGACGTTAAGTCGATACACGCTAACTGTCATGTAATGTTTGGTACTATTCCGTTGTACTTGTCAATCTGGTCGTAACATTATGCCAAATCATGCAGGTAAAATAATGGCACTAGCCTTGACAAATTTTGATAGAGAGATTGCATATTATCTTGGAAAATGGGGTTCCAATAGTCAGCAATCAGGCAGAAGAGGCCTGGTTTTTCTCTTAGATTTTATTGTCTCTTAGTTGTCTGAAATGTTTATTTCTCCAACTGGCTTTCTTAGGTGCAACACTCAATTGTAGATATGCATCCTCAGCAAAGAATGGTCAAACTTTGTCAACTTACAGGAGTCAAGCTTATAACATCTCTCTCTCTCCACACACCGACACACAATCGCAAAAACGTCGCTTACTCTCTTCTTCCTTAAAATTTGACTACTACGATGCAGATATGGAACTGTCATGGGTGGTCCACATTCTAAAAAGTTCTTTACATACTGATATATCGATCCCCTTTGTTAGTCCTCCTTTAAATGCTCCATCTCTACAGATGTACAAGAGGGTATGTGAATTATATTCCAAAATTAGCCCATTTATATCCTTATACACCATTCGTACCACAATGTTTTTCATAATGCACATGCATTATTTTCTGATGCTGAAATTTTTTGGAGGGTGAAGATTGAGTGTTTCAAAAATGTGGCAGATGATTAATGCCTGGAAAGGATGGAGTCTCTTCCAAGTTCTGCTACAGAATTTTGAAGAAGATAGCTCCCAAACATGGGGTCTCCATTCCGACTGTTGCTGTTAGATACATACTTGTTCAGGTGAAGCCATTCTTTAGCCAAAAATTCAATACAACTTAAATAATGATGCATGTTTCTCACCCTTATTTTTTGGCCTTTCCTTTGATTTGCTTTGGGTATAGTCATCTGTTGCTGGATCAATGGTTGGTGTAAGACTTGGTCTGGCAGAGCGTATTCAAGATACAAATGCAGTGTTCTCACTTACTTTGGATGAAGATTATGTAGACAGCATCACAAGATATCAAAGAAAAGAAGAAATTCGATGGAAGTGATTGGTTAGTGTGGTGATGAGTACAGGGGTGCATAGGTTTCTGGACAATGCATATGCAATGTTCCCCTTCAGGGATTTTTTTTTAGTACAGATTTTGACTGTAATGCCCTCTGCTATTTGAGCTGCTCTTTTCTGATTCCAGTTCTTGATATTTTTTGCAGCAAATTTGGCTATTGTGGTATACGAGAAACTTTTTGGCACAATGTCGCAATCACACATTATTTCCCAACATGTTGAAAGCAAATGCCCGAGGACCTATTTGTATTTAACAGAATCTTTTAATCGATTTCTGCTGGCATATTCTAGTGGCACATGCCTACAGTTTACATAGTGTTTTAATTGTCAAGCTACTTATTATATTGCAACCAGGGAATATGGAATCTGATCATCTGAGATTTTGTTGCATCCTCTTCATTCCACACGCGGCTTTGTGATGCTTGGGTATGTTTATTAGCTTGGAAATAAGTTAATCTATATATTGATTTGCAGTTTCTCATGATTTGATTCTCTCTAATGACTTTCTGTCCTTCATTCTTTCAGCCGCACCTTTCCCACTTCAGTACAGAAAATTAATACTAGCATACACTGTCTGCTCTTGGATAAAACTATTATTCTTCACAATTTGCTTTCTAAATATTTACAAAGAATTTCCAACATTCTAATTCCATCAGCTTCTAATTGTATGTCACAAGCTGCCTATAAGTTGCCGCTGAGAGGGAGTTTGATACTGAAGGAGGGTGCTGCAGGCATTGAAGTGCTTTGCTTCTTTAAACATTCCTGCACGGCTCAAGATCTCAACCATGCAATGATAATGCTCTGTTGATGGATTGATCCTATAAGTCCCGTACATCAGTACAAAGATATGAAATGCATCATCTACGAGACCCATCTGACAACAAGCCTTCAACACAGACAAGAATGTGCTGGAGTCTGGGCTCTTGTTCCTTCTCCTCATCTGTGCGAACAGTTTAAGAGCTTTAGATGGGCAATTGTGATCCACATTCGCCAAGATTATTGAGGCCCAGGAAGCAGATGTCTTCTCAAGAATCTGTTTGAAAGCATTAGCTGCAAGCTCTATTGATCCACATCTGGAGTACATATTCATGAGCGCAGTGCTTGTCTTGTGATCAGGGACAAGTCCTATCTTGGCAATGTAGGCATGAGCCTGCATTCCTGTGTGGAGAAGCGATGGATTCCTGCAATAATCTAGAATGTAATTTGCTGTTGATTCTTTGAGTTGCACATGAGAGCACTGAATCTTGTTAAGCAGCCTAAGTATGCTTCCATGGTCTGCAACTCTGGCAAAAGCTAGGATTAAGGGATTCCATGGGGTTTCATCCTCGCAGAGTGAAGCATATAGCTTCAGAGATTGATAGGGCTGCCTGACTTCCAAGTAGAAGTTGTTCAGCGTGTTTGCAACAGAAGCATTGGATAGATATCCAGCTTTTATCAGATAGTTGTGGATTTCTTTTCCAGTTCTGAGCTTTTTCATTGCTGTGCAAGCCTGGATGACGGAAGTAAGCGTGAACTCATTTGGTTTCACAAGATCAAACTGCATTATGTTGAAGAGCTGCAGAGCTTTCTGAAACAGGCCATTCCAGCAGTATCCGGCAATGACTGCAGACCATGGCACCACACCTGGGTCTTGGATTCCTTCAAACACCCGAAGAGAAGCATCCGGGATCCCACACTTGGCATACACGTCTACCAGGGAGCTAATGACAAAGATGTCAGGCTGCATTCCAAGTTTGAAGATGCAAGAGTGGATCATCTTCCCTGTTTCTAGATCCTGCTGTGAAGCACAGTACTTCAGAATGCTTGCCACAATGAATTCATCCAGTTCTGTTTCTGCGGAATAGTATTCTTTGAAAAGCTTTAGAGGAAGCATGCCATTGCCACGATATGCGATGGGATTACCGCTGATTACTTCGATGTACGTGTCAATGAGTGCACTAATGACGTAGCCGTTTGATCCAAATCCAGCTTTGATCACGTAGCCATGTATTTCCTTTCCAAGTCTTAAAGCTCCCAAATCAGCAACCGCTTGAAGAACACTGCCTAAGGTATACTCACTACATTTACCCTTTTCATGCAGCAAGGCACGGAATAGTTCTAAAGCTTCATAGCTCCAGCAGGCCTCAGCATAGCATGAGATCACGATATTCCAGGAAACCAAATCTTTTTGGCACAGCCAACCGAAAACCTGTCTCATCGCAACCAAATCGTCTGTCCTGCCGTAGAATTCCATCAGTGAATTTATCAAGAACGTATCAGAATCATATCCCGTTTTGATTGTGCAGCAGTGAATCTGAATTCCGCACCAGGTGATGCCTAGATTCAGAGATGCCTTGAGACCAATTGACAGAACAAAAGCATCAGGCTGGGTTCCTGAAAGGACCATTTCGGCAAGGAGTCTCAGCGTCTTCTCGTCTTCTCCGTTCTTCGTGTACCCACTAAGCATACAGCTCCAAGAAACCAAATCAGGCTGTTTGATTTCCTTGAAAACGTGTTCAGTATCCAGCACTAAACCACAACCGGAGTACATGTCCATGAGCGCATTGGTCACAAACAAGTCATCCAAAGCCTCCATCTTCAACGACAAGGAATGGAGCTGTCGTCCACAGTGAAGGAAGCCGATGGAAGCGCAGGCGCGGAGAACAACAGATAGAACAAATGGGTCCGGGCTTATGCGAGTGCAGAGCATGTCAAAGAGTAAGAACAAGGTCTCAATGGAGGGCCCGTGCAGTGCATAGCCGGACATCAGGATGGTGTATGAGACGAGCGTCTTCTCAGGAGCTTCATCGAACAGAGCTCGTGCAGCACGCATACGACCAGCACGCACATGCGAGCGGAGCAACTGGTTGCTGAGACTGGACTCAGAAGCATTGGCAGCAGTACTACTACCGCCAGTAATGGCCATAGGTGTCTTAACTTTTTCGCTAGTGCTGATGGTTTGAGGAAGTGCATGGTTGGATGCAGCACTGTATTGTTGATGGAGGATTGCGCTAATGGGAGGAGAAATGCGAGAGAAGATGCAAAGCAGGATCGATGGCATGAGCTTAGCGTGCTTCTGGTTCACAGCTCCATCTTCCTGACAGCAAGTCTGTTTGTGTTTGTTATCTGGCCTACTCGGCGGACAGCAGTGAGAGAGTTCAAAAAAGATAAGAGCTTTGTGTAGGAGGCTGCTCTTCTGGTCTTCCCGCACACTCGCACAGGAAGGTTGGATAGGGATTCTGATCGGGTCGTTTATTGGTAGAGAAATATCTGTCTTGCTACGGCTTCAGACACCAACACGTGCGTCGCAGGCGAATCTCAGGGCACTGTTGATGGCGCCTCGTGATTCGCCAGCGAAACAAGTCAGTTTTGGAGTTTAAGTCTGCGACAGATATTTTTCTAGCATACTGAGTTTCTGATTTTATTCAAAGTAAAGCCCAATGGACCTAAGCCCTACTCCAGAGAGCAACAGTTTCAGCCCATTGGGCCTCCACTCAAGCCCGATCTCTTCATCAGTTTTCTAGTCTCTCTCCCGATCTTCGTTTCCACAGGCGGCTTTGGGGCGACAAGGGCTTCTCCGGCGAGCAGTGGGACGACCAGGGCTCCCCGGCGGCGACATCAGGTTCTCTCTCCCATTCCTTCCCTCCATCTTCCTCCCTCGCGACCAATATTGTTGCAGATTTTTCCATTTAATACTGTTTTCTGACAAAAGAGTTCACAACGTCCTTTTTTTTTTTCTCCCAGAAATCTCCGGGTTTGAAGCTCGAATTCTTGTCCTGCATAGTTTCTTCAGTCAGTGTCACGCAATCATGGATGGTATGTGCATCTCGCTTCCTCTTCTTGCACTTAACGTTCTGAGGATTGGTAGCACGAAAGATCGATGTTGAAACATTCGATCAGTGAAATTTGCTCCTCAATCATCGTTTGTTATGAGAGATTGGTGTTCCTTTATTATGTAAATTTGAGAATGGATGTTTGGTCTTCCCAGTTGATTCACAGCCAACGATGGAGGAGACCATCCTGGTCGGCGATGATCTTATGCTGGGGCCGCCTTCGCCACTTATACCTCCAGAGATTGCATCTCATGTACTCGAAGATGTTGATTTGTGTGATGGAATTTTGAGAAACCTCTTCTTGTGTAAGTACCTGACCATTCAAGCTAGGTTTTTTCTGATGTTAATTGCTTGGAATTCATGATAGTAATAAAAAAAATCTATGCAGTAAACTTATTTGCAGTATGTTGACGCTCTGACTGTAATATTCTGAGCCAGGTTTGCATGTCCATAATATCGAACCATTTTGCCAAGATGAGATTGTGTTATATCGGCAGTGTGCTCAAAAGAGGGTCGGAATCATTTCACCTACCTCTTCACATTTTTTATTCCTTGTAGAAACACACACGCAAACACAAAATTTTGCATCCTGATGCGTGAAGTCGTGTTTGTCCTTACAGGATAAGGAGCTGAGGCAACGCCTTCAGGATAGTGAGCATAAGTTGGGCCACTTTATGCCTTTGGAAGAAGCAAAGCAAAGAGCTGCTCATCTTCAATCAGAAGTTACAAACCTAGAGAGGTAGAGACTTGAAATGTTAAGAGTTTACTGATACATTGTGTGATGATTGGATAGGGTCTTGTATTATAGAGGACAAAATTTAGCTCATAGATTTTGCTAATTATGATATCGAAAATATGGACTCATTTTGATTTATTTAAGCATTGTGTAGTATATAAGGCTTTTAGCATGATAGAAATGGCATGGCTTTCAATATGGACTTCTCTCCATGCTTAAGCGCTTTCATTCTTTAATGCTTTTATTTGCTATGCTCTGTATTTGGGTTTTGACTTCACCTTGCAGGCGCATGATTCTTGCGAGTGGCATTGAGGGCATGGAAGGATTTCGACAACGATGGAGTTTGCATGGTCGTCTTGAGGACACCAAGTAAGTCTTCCTAACTTTGCCTTCTAATTAAAATGAACCAAAAGTCATTCTAGGCAATAAATTGTATTTAATAAAATGCATGCCTCATATTTCATCATTTGAGCAAAGTTTGAATACTTGGGCATGGTTGTTTGCTTACTGTTAGGAGAAATTTATCAGGTTTGTTTTTTCCATTTGCTTCCTGATTTATGCAGAATTAGATTGTTGGTTCTAATTTATAGTTGTGTATTTCAACATGTAAACTACTAGCATTGTGGACATCTTGGAGTATTCTATATTGTATATGGTTGAAGAAATTGTGGTTACCAAATACCATGGCAATTCTTTGCTCAGCAACATTTTTTTTTTCTTATTTTTGAAGCAACATGTTGTCTAACATGGACTTTCCATCTTATTTGCAGAAGAAGGTTAGAAGCCTTGAATCAGGGCATGTCACAAAGGAAAACTGAAAAGCAATGTGAGGTACCTCAACAAGATCTTGCCAAAAGGAGATGGTTCTTCTGGTGAATTAATTCAGAAATTTGGAATTTTAGTGAGTTGGCTTTGCAAAGACTTGTATTTAAGGTGCAATGCCTGACTAAGGCTGGCCGTAACCTGGTGATATATGTATTTGTTATTTGAAGGGGCTTGATATAGGTGGTTTGTTGTCTTGGTTGATTGTATAATGAGCCGAGGGTGAAATATGTTAAATGAACCGAGGGTGCTTATTGGGAAGCCATTGCGCAAAATCTTTTGTATGCTGTCTAGATAATTGGGAGTGCTGCAGACTGTAATTATATTCGTGACTCATTTGAGACAGCTGGAGAAAAGGAGTTTTTTCATTTCTTGGATAATGATCGCATATTTTCTGAAGGTGAAGTCCCTGATGGTCTACCTGCAGATCAGAGGTTTCTGCAAGCAAGAATCAATAGAAGCTTAAGCAAGAACATGCGAGCCTCACGGATTGATATCTCATTGATGTATGCATGTATATTGGCGCATCTCTGCCTATTATAATATGGATTTAGGTAGGAGATTCAAGAAGAATTAGGCCATTAAGAAAGTATAAGTATGGAAGTCTGAGGTCATAAACTGTGTATCTTAATAGTCACTCAAAAGAGTTTAGGATCGAAATCGCTGCACAAACAATGTGAACAAAAGCCCATTTGTCGTCTGCCATTGCTGCACAAACAATGTGAGAAAAGGTTAATGTTGAATAGAAACGGAACACAAAAGGCACAATTAGAACTTCCACCCGCTCTCTCCGCCCCACTGCACGAGATTCCCGAACCCGAAACTCACTGCAGAATCGCAATGTTTCTCCTTGACTCTTCCTTGTACGAGATCAACCTGAGTTTCCAGTAACTGAAAATTCCCTCTCATCTCAGCCTATAAATAGGATTAGAACAAACGCGATGTTGGCTCATCACCCAAAAGAAATGGAAAGAAAGAATTCTCTTCTCTTGTGCCTCCAGCTTCTCATATTGTGCTCCACCGTGGTCCTGACCGAAGAGGGTAGGGTGGAGGACGTCGCTGCACGCTTTCCACCGTTGATTCCAAGGAAGGTGAGATGCAGGCTCAGAAACTTCCCAACATGCTTCATGGTCTGGCGCTTTTGCCCACCGCACTGCCCGCAGACGTGCTTAATGGATTGCGCACTATGCAGAACTGTCTGCAGTTAAGTCTCTGTTTCCTCTCAGTTTCAATCTCTTAATGGAATGAACTTCAAACCCTACACTCTATTATAGACCACATAGAGTGCAGGCTGATATGCTGGGAAAATTAAAGAGTTACGACGTACTTGTAAAGCTAACTGATGCTTGCAATCCCACAGGTTGCACCAGGCCTGGAGCAGTCTGCCAGGACCCGCGCTTTGTCGGTGGAGACGGAGTCACGTTCTACTTCCACGGCCAGAAAGACCACGACTTCTGCCTGGTGACTGACAACAACCTTCACATCAACGCTCACTTCATCGGAAAACGAAACCCCGTCATGAAGCGTGACTTCACCTGGGTCCAGTCCCTCGGCGTCCTGTTTGATGATCACAAGCTCTTTGTTGGCGCCAAAAATACTTCTATTTGGGATGACAATTCCGACAGCCTCGACCTGTCCTTCGACGACGAGCTTATCTCCCTCCCGCTCCACGAAAGGGCAAAATGGCAGTCCAAGACTGCGTCGAACGTCTCTGTCTCACGTACTCGAGCTACCAACGAAGTGACGATGGAGGTGGAAGGCAGGTTCGCTATCTCCGCTGCGGCGGTGCCGATCATGGAGAAGGACTCAAGGGTTCACGGCTACAACATAACGGGGGGCGACTGTTTTGCACACCTGGACCTGGGATTCAAGTTCTACGATCTGAGCGACAACGTGGATGGAGTTCTGGGCCAGACTTACAGGAAGAACTACACTAGCAGGGCCAAGATTGGCGTGGCAATGCCGGTGCTGGGTGGCGACCACGAGTTTGCCTGTTCAGGGCTCTTTAACGCGGACTGTCGTGCGTCTAGGTTCGCTGGTGCTGCTGTGAAATGCTGCGGAGGAAAGGAGCATCCGAGCGTGTTGTGCAAGAATGGAGCTTCTGGCCATGGAGTCATATGCAAGAGATAAGCTTGGTATCAAAAAAAATTATCATCACAAGTAGGAGCTGTTTCTTCACTATGAACAACATATATCGTAAATAAGATGGAATCCACTGTGTGCGATGCCTCATCGAGTGTTGTGTTGCCAACTAGGTTTTGAGTTTTGAGTTGTGTATGCATGTCTTGCATGAACGCAACAGAAGGAACGCGCGACTATCCATTGGTTTCAGATATTAATTCCTTCTTCTTAAACATAAGTTTTGCTTTTTTCTATTTTCTTGAAAATAATCATTTTAATTTTCATGTTTTCTGTTAACGGAATTAAATTTGTCATCAATTTCAAATAGAAAGACTCTTTAAAATCAAATCCTTAGAGAGATATCATAAAATGGACCGTCAAAATCTGGCAGCCCTTCCGATACTTAGCCACTATCATTTTCCGAGAAAAAACAATAATAATGAAATTCAGATACTCAAAATCCTTATAAGAAAAATAGAAATACTCTCTATTTATATCTTAATGGATAGTAGTTATCAACAATAATATCTCTTATTTTAGTAAATTTGACATAATTATATTTCTAAAATATAATTATCTTTTTATAAGGAATTATTTCTAAATTTAATTTTCGACCAACTTATTAGGTCCTAACTAAATCAGTTTGAGAGTTCACTATATCATCAGATCATATTAACTCCAGACATCGAGTTCTCATGGCTTGATGAGTAAAGTTAACTTCATATTTTTCTTGAGTCATTTTTCAATGTGAGTTAGCATTGTCACCGAATTGATTTTACCCCCAAGCAAGTTAGTAATCATGGAGTGAGTTTTTTGTTTCTCGGGTTGAAAATGAGGTCTTTGTGCTTCGAGTAGAACCGAAGTCTTTTGTACCTCTGGGTAAAATCTAGATTTTTTGTGCCTCGGCTGGAACCGAAGTCTTTTGTGCCTCAAGTAAAGTTGAGATCTTTATGCCTTAGGTAGAACTGAGGTCCTTTGTATCTTTAGTGAAACCAGGTCTTTTGTGTCTCGAGTGGAATCGAGGTCTTTTGCCTCTGGTGAAATTGAGGTCTTTAGTCTCAAGTGAAATTGAGGTCGTTTGTGCTTGATATTGAGTCGAGATTTTGTCTTATTTGATCGAGATCTTTTATATTTTGTTTGATCCAATGTCTTTGTGTCTTTTTTTATTTGAGGTATTTGTGTCTTTTTTTATTTGAAATTTTTGTATCTAACATTGGGCTGAGGTCTTCTCTACATCATCCAATCCAAAATATGTACTTGGCATTAAATCGAGGTCTTATATTTCGTTTGATTTGAGGTCTTTATGCTTAACATTGGATCGAATTCTTATATCTCGTTTAATCCAAAGTCTTTATACCTAACATTAGGTCAATGTCTTATACCTCATTTGGTATGAGACCTTTGTATATGGAATTAGACCGAGGTCTTTTGTGCCTTGCCTGATCTGATATCTCTGTGTTTGGTATTGGGCCGAGGTTTTTTTGTGTCTCATTTAATCTAAAGTCTTTGTGTTTGATATTGAGTTGAGATCTTATGTCTTATTTGATCCGAAGTCTTTGTGTTTGGTATTGAGCCGAAGTCTTATACCTTGTCTGATCCGAGGTCTTTTTGTATGGTATTTGATCAAAATTTTTTGCATCTTGTCTAATCCGAGGCCTTTGTGTTTAACATTGAGCCGAAGTTTTATATCTCGTTTGATGTTAGGTTTTTGTGTTTAAATTTAAACTAAAAATTAAAATTTTGTCTGATTTGAGATTTTTGTGTCTAGTATTAGGTTAAGGACTTTCGTATCTCGTCTGATTCGAGATCTTTGTATCTGATATTGAACCGAAGTCTTATACCTTCTTTGATTCTAAGCCTTTGTTCTTGACATTGGACTGAGTTTTTTTATATCTCGTCTGATTCGAGATCTTTGTGTCTGATATTGGTCCAAAATCTTATGTCTTATTTCATCCGAAGTCTTTGTATTTATCATTAAGTCGAGGTCTTATATCACGTTTAATCTAAAGTCTTTGATGTCTAACTTTGGACTAAAGTTTTATATATATTATCTAATCTGAGATTTTTATTCCTAGTATTAGATTGAGATCATACATTTTATCTAATTCGAGATCTTTTGTGTATCCGATAAAATTGAAGTCTTGCATGTCAGAATGGAGCTATTAGAGATGGCCGTCCGAATTGCAAACGAGGGATGTTAATCATACTTATTTACTTTTGTCTCAATAAATTAGTTCTGTTTAATATATATTTTACGTTGATAAAAAAACTAATCATTCTGATATAATTAAAAAAATAAAAAATAAAGAAAAAAATAAGTACACCCTTACTTGCAGCCACCAACTTGTCTTTCTAGTCATAGCCATCTGGTGGCCTCTACTTTTTTTTCGTAACTGGCCTTGACCCTACATTTTTTTTTATTTTTACAGTTTGACAACAACTCCTTGAAGGCTGCTGCAACT
The DNA here is from genome assembly GCA_005019695.1 of Trichopus zeylanicus subsp. travancoricus. NCBI lineage: Eukaryota > Viridiplantae > Streptophyta > Magnoliopsida > Dioscoreales > Dioscoreaceae > Trichopus > Trichopus zeylanicus. The sequence goes on from RXID01015096.1 coordinate 237,596, forward strand.
CATATTTTTTTTTTTCCTAATTTTTCTTGATTGCCAACTTTTTTTCTTTTTTTTTTTTTTTTTTTGGGTTGCAAATTTCTCCTCTCCCCACGCGGGTTCCTTCTTTCTGTTTTTTCAAAAAAATCTCTCCCAACTTTCTATAGTTGGCGTTCTTCCTTCTACCTCACGAATCAGCCCTATTCTTCTTCCTTCTGTCTTTTCTTCCCACTGATGGCTGATCGGGGTGTGGAGAGATGTGAGCCTCTAGCACGGTGAAGAGGTGGGGCTCCAAAGCTCGGCAAGGTAGGCAGCGGTTTGGAGCTCGTGGAGGGAGATCAGTCACGGTGGAGGCAGCCTGAGCGGCACATGAGCAAGGTTGGAGCGACGCTGGGAGGGAAGTGGCCAATCGTGGCCAAGGCGGACGGCCAGTTCCGCTGCGGAGGAGGAGCTTCTGTACTCCCATGGTGCAGCGGAGGGGGGGTTTTATACTCTCATGCCATGAAACTTTTGTGCTCCATGATGCGGCAAGGGTGGAAGGAGTTGCTAGCAGTGGAGGTGTCGGCCCGTCGAGGTTCGAGAGAAGAAAGGAGCACCTTTCAAAGGCCACAAAGCCACCTACCTCGCCGGAGGCGGCACAGGTGATGGCCGAACGCAGATGGGCCATGCGAGATTGATGAGCGTAGCCTTAATGGCTAGGCCGCACAGGCTCGCAGGATGCCACCTCCACAGGCCACCACGCAGGTTTGCTTCGGCTTAGAGGATGGGGATGGCTGTCTTGATTCGGTGATGCTTCTGTTTGATGAGGTTGTAGACGTGCAAGTTTACGGAGAACCCCCAGGAAAAGCACCATTGATAAAATCAAACTCATTATCAGTTTTGAATGAACATTTTTTTAAAAAATCAAATCCGTTATCAATCCATATTACAAAACCTATAAAATAAAAATATCGTGAAAGGAATCATGGAAATCCGATGACCTCTCTAATGTTTAAGACAATATATTTTTAAAAAATAATAAAAAAAAAATTTAGAGGATCAAAATTTTTGTAAAAAATAAAAAAATCACTTATTTATATTTTTAATAGATCGTATTTATTAGAAATAATATTTGTAATTTTAAAAAAATTTGATATAATTATTTTTCTAAAATATAATTATCTCTTTATAAATTTTTTTCCAAATTTAATTTAATTTATTAGACCCTAATTAAATGTTCGAGAACGTAGAAATGCATCGACCCATGTGCACCGCCAAAGGCCGTCACATTGTTAACATACACAATATTCTTTAAAATCAGTCGACAGTGCTACAGATGCCAAAAGTTTATGCAAAGGACCCATAAGGAGAACCTTCACACCACTATTTTCGATGCTTCATACAGCGGTAATATAGTATTAGGGAGCCCAACAATATTAAATTAGATTAATATAATAAATCAAATATTAAATTATTTTAAAAATTTAAATTTATGGAATATAAATTTTTTTAATTATATATATTAAATTTTATATATCTGATATTTAATACGAAACTAATTCATCCCATATAATATTATAATAATATATTTTAAAAAAAAACTAAAAAGAAACATATGCAAGCCGATCATCGTCCTCAATCTATGTGATAACCGCGATCGACTACTTCACAAACCTCGAGCATAGGTTCAAATTCTATTCGCTCAGCAAAGAAGTAGACAACTTGCTAGGCCACACCTATAGGGAGAACTATGTTAGTAGAGTGAAGCTGACATCTAATATGCTGCTTATGGGAGGCGAGAAGAAGTTCTCTTCTAGTGGTCTATTCGTCGCTAACCGTGTCTGTTGGAATTTGTAGCGAAAAGTTCACGAATCATTTTATTCTCAAATAACATAAAAAATGAGAAGTAATATAAGATAAGACATAACGATATACATGATATACTCAAAATTGGGTTACGTCCATGAGTGGAGCGAAAGATCCATTATCAAAAGACTTTACAAGAGTTTACAAGAAAAATTCACTCTTTCTTATCCAACTAAACTCTTTTACTATATCTCTGTAATGTCTCTACTTTTAGAGAGAATTTTCAAGAGAACACTAAGAGAAACCATCACGAAATACCACCAAGAAGTACTAGAAAGATTTACATATGAGAGCCGACACTCTCTCTTTTTTTCTTCTCTTTATTCCTTCAATTTCTCTCTAGTTCAATCTCAGCACTACACCATATCTAAACCTTATGTATTACTAAAATATTTATAGGTTCTTATTGAGTCTGAGTTTTACTCCAATTATAACTCTTAATATTACATAATAAGTATTTAAAATCAATCATAAGTCTAAATCTAACTTTGGATTTCTACTTTAATTCAAATTTTAATCCGAGTTCGAGACATCTAAACTTAATAATCTCCACCATGGCTTAAACTCAGATGTGCCGCAATCACGAAGCTTCAGCCATCATCATCCAACTCTTTCCCCTGAGCTACTAACTTATTCAGCTAATAGCAAGACGCGACCTCGAGCCAACCTTAAATTCGTTCTTCGTGTCTACAATCTTGTACTTTTAAAAGTTTTTTGGAAGACTTATGTCTACTAACAAAGTAAAAATAACTTGGGAAGAACGTCTATTGTCCGTCAAATCACTCTAAGTATCACGTTTTCTCTTCACTACTGTAGCAATTGAAACTTCATGTACAATGGTGTTTCCTACCAATATATAAATATTGTCGTACTTTTCTCCTTTCATCAGGATCTCAATACCATATGTTACTTTCATAGTTCCATCTCTCGCTGAATAATTACAACCTTTTGAGTCCAGTACATCAAGTGAAATTAGATTTTTTTTTTTCACATCTTAAGGACAATATCTCACCTCAGTAAGAGTACGAACCACTCTATTAAACATTTAGATTTGGATTATTCCCACACTGATGATTTCATAAGTTGAATTATCACATAACCAAATAATATCTTCCTTATTATTCTCCTAAGAAGAAATAAACTAATTCTTCCTAGAGCAAATATGGTAAGAAGTACTAGAATTTAAAATTCACTTACCAAAAATATCAATTTTTGCAGATACTGTAAGAACGTCTTCATCCACACTATACTTAGAAATACTATCCGTCATTGTTGTCCCTATATTTAAAGACTATCTTCCCACTATTCAAATAATACCATCTGATGTAGTCATATTTCTTACACGAACAGCATTATACCTTCACCTTCAATTTTAATTTGAACCGTTGCATGTCTTATTCACATTTTCTCGATCTTTCTCTTTCGTGAGTCGTCAATCTTTCACCAATTTCAATATCGATATTGAAGTTTCTCCTCTTCTCATTAGAAAAAAAACTAACTATCATCTCCTTCATCTTAAGGGCTTCTTTACCATAAAGAATTATGGTCATAATATAATTGTACAAATTAGGAAGAGACATCAGGAGAATCAACATCTTATCGTCCTCTTCAAATTTCACATTAATTTTTAATAAATTATTAATAATCTTATTAAAGATATTCAAATGATATAATATAGTTGTACCTTCACTTATACGTTGTCCATACAACTATTATTTCAGGTAGAACTTGTTTGTGAAGTTTTTCAATATATACAACTTCTCAGATTTTGTTCAGACATTCATCATCATTTCTTTATCAATGATATTATACAAAATCTTATTAATCAGATTTAGAATAATTAAATTCAACGTCTTCTGATCTATCTCCTCCCAATCTTCATCATTTATCTTGGTTGGCTTCTTTTATTTACCTTCTAACATCTTTTGCATGTCTTGATAAATAAAAATCACATTAATCTTTTTTTGCTATAAAGGCAAATTTTATCTTACCATCAAATTTCTCCACCTCGAGTAAGGACTTTGTTATCTTGGTTGTTTACTCCTAAACTTTGATGTCAATTATTGGGATTCGCAGTGAAAGATTCATGAATCATTTTATTCTTAAACAATATAAGAAATGAGAAATAATATAAGATAAAAAAATAAGAGAAGACACAGTGATATACGTTGTTCACTTAAAATCATGTTATATCGACGAAAGAAGTGAGAGATCCATTATCAAAAGATTTTATAAGAGTTTATAAAAAAGTCTTCACTCTTTCTTACCTAACTAAACTCTTTCACCAAATCTCAACAATGTCTCTATTTTCAAAGAAAATCTCCAAGAGAACACCATGAGGAACCACCACAAGAGACCACTGAAAAACACTAGAAAGATCTACACACGAGAACTGACACGCTTGCATTCTATTTCTCTCTAGTTCAACCTCAACACTATACTATATCTAAATAATATGTATTACTAAAATATTAATAGGCTCTTATTGAATCTGAATTTTACTCTAATTACGATTAATATTATATAATAAGTATTTAAAGTCAATTATAAATCCAAATTTAAATTTTAAATTTTTATTTTGACTCAAACTTCAATTCAAATTTAAAACATACAAACTCAACATGCACCGTCACGCAATTCACTCGGGACGGAATCCCTATAGCCATGGTCACCAAATGAGGGGGGAGGCAAGTAGTAGGTGAACGTTTAGGAGGCAAAACACAGCTCTGGTTTGAAGAATAAAGAGAGAGTGACTCCTCGGTCCTATGTTACTTGTTGATTATGTTAATTGTTTGATGTTTATGTCAAACAATTCTCCCTGAATTGCAAATAAGACGAATTGTAACGAGTCAATAATTTGACAATTGTTGCTGCAAATGAAATAGAAGGACGGTTATATCGTCATGAAACACACGAGTACTCATAGATGATATCACAGAGTTGGGTAACTCGATCGGATTTAAGAATGGCCGATTAAAATTGACACGACCCATTTCGATTCGATATTAGGTCCATACTCAGGTGGTTGGTCAATATCGTGTTTAGGGCCATGAACAAGAATTAGTTTTCTCAAGGAGCCCAAATTTAAAACCCATCAGTCAAAGATGACTTACCATCAAGGACCTAAAAAATGAAGCCCATCATCATACAAGACCCGAGCGATGGGCATAAACAGCCGAGATTTCGTTTTCAAATTCAAAAACATTATGAAATAGACCATCATGATCGTTTTCAAGAAGTAATCATAGGTAACTGATAATTAAGGAGAGAACCTGAAATTTATGCGGAAGGTGGGCTGTTGCATCAGCTTTTGAAATTGAATGTTCCTAAATAGTATCAACAACGTTGTTGTTGACGTGGAAATTTGAAGATCACATGGCTTTCGTCGAAAGAAGGCAGAGCGGAAGAGACGCTCAGCTGTTGCCCTTATGACGTTGTAGCTGTGCCGTGGACCACGCTTTTCAATGGCTCATCCCCAAGGGCAACAGCACCATCGCCATTCCACCATGGAATCGCTTTTCTTGTTCAATGCAATGGACCAGTGCCGCGGAAATTGGAGAACTCCTCCGGATATTTACTTTAGAGCCTCTACACGAGGCAAAGAGCCGCGGAATAAACGATCGAAAAAAAAAAACGTCTATTTGCTCGAAATATCACTTCTTCGATAACCATTCTTGGTGTTCTCGTCATGTTTCTCATTCAATCAATCAGTATTTTGAAAGCTCTTTTTTTATGAAAAGAAAAATGGAAAGAATATTATTCTCCGGCAAAGCATTGGTGTATAATTAAAGAAAACAAGAAGCATCTAGGCTCCATGATTGACCAGCTTTACCAGAGGAAGAATCAGGGTCATAATCTATGACTCCACGAAAGGCTTGCAGGCAGGAAAGAGATTTTATGTTGCTTCCTAAATTGTTTGGTGGCAATATAATTGAGGAAAGCAGGTGAGCAGCAGTTAAATGAGTTCAGTAGCTGCCACCAGAACTGTTTGTTGAAGGAGGAGCAAATGCGATGGAGTTCGCATGCATTTTGGAGATAACATTATTGCCACCTAAAATTATTACTCTTCTTGTGAACCATCGTCATGCGAAACACACGATGAATCCACTACCAAGATCTACTGCGACAGAAATAAAAATCCTTGCTTTGGTCACGATCATTGTAATAATCCTAGAACAAATGAGGCGAAGATGACATATTCAAGATTTTCTTCTGTTTTCTTTCCGTGTAAGATTTATGTATTGTTTTGTCAAGCGTGATGTAAGTTCTGAACTCGAACAGAAGAAGAAGAATTAGTGGATAAGATAAAAGCTTTTCCCATTGGCCTTGCTACTTAATTTTTTTAGAGGCCGTTTCGTTGGCCGTCAAAGTTAAGATCATGTGAATTATTTTTATAAATTAATATTTTTTATCAAAATTAAAGCTTCAATAATAATTTAAAACTCAAAAAAAATTTAATATTTTATAATAATTTAATTTAATAATAATATAAAATAATAAATATTAATTTTATAAAAAAAAATAATCTGATTTCAAAATAAACGAGTCTTACATCCACTTGTCCATGTAAGGTCAAAATCGCACTCCCATTCAGAGAAAACGAGAGAATTAATTAGCATAAAATAAGGTATATTAATCAGAAACAGGATATTTTCCCTAGGTGTCGTTCATGGTTAACATCTCGGAGAATCCCACAGAAACCGAAATGGCTACATATCAAAGGAATCTTAGCTGAGTTGGCCTTTTGCGGACAAAATTCATCGAAGAAAAAGAAACACCTGAGCGATGGATACCGCCAGTCGTCGTCGCCATCATTGATTAAAAGGAGATCGATCCAAAGTACTTGGTTTTGGATCTTCTGCAATCCTACTAGCAACTCAATGACAATTTACCTGTACATAATTACCTATGTATATCGCATGACTTACTCATTCGATCAGGCTGGGAAGTGCATCGGTGCCCGCACCGGCGGCATTTTTCCGGCGCGCCCGAGCTGGCAGCCCACCGGCAAGGGTGGTGGTAAGCCCCGGGGCGAACTTGGGCGACCGGCTTTTTTCAGCAACCACGATGTCGAATTCCCGGATGACCGAGACGATGACGGTCTTCATCTCCATCAGAGCCATTTCCTTGCCGACGCACATCCGTCGCCCAGCTTGGAACACAGGAAACTTGAAGGGGTTCTCTGTCACGAACACACCGTCTTGGAGCCACCGCTCCGGCCGATACTCCTCGCAGTCGGCGCCCCAGACCTCCTCCATCCTTCCCATTGCGTAGGGGTGGTACGTGACCCTTGCGCCCTTGCTGACGAAGCTGCCATCTGGGAGCATATCATCCTCCAGGCAGAACTTGGAGTCGAACTGAACCGCCGGGAAGAGCCTCATACTCTCGTAGAGCGCAGCGTGCACGTAGTGCATCCCGCTCAGCTGCTCGTAGCTCGCCACTGCCTCGCTGCCTTTCCCCATGACGCGTGTGATCTCGTCGAACACCGCCGCCTGAACTCGTGGGTTCCCTGATAGCAGAAAGAAGAAGCAGGTCAGGCCGGAGGCGACAGTGTCGCGGCCGGCGAGAAGGAAGCTGATGACTATGTCGCGGTGGTACTTGTCGTCGTTGACGGACCCCATGAATCTCGACAGGAGGTCGTGGCTGTCGGCGAAGCCGAGCTTCCTCCGTCGCCGTATGACCTCTCCGGCCAAGAGGTTGACTAGCCGCAGTGCGCCGCGGAGCTCTCTCTCGGACCCCACGTTGAACAGACGCTTCAGCTTCCACATCACCGGGCTTGTGGCCAAGGCACGCCGGGCTGAAAGCATCGTGGCGAGATCGAAAGCCGCCGCAAACTCCGATATGGGCAGAGAGAGCTCGAGGCATCCCGGATCGAGCCCGAAGGAGATCTTGCATATGCTATCGAACGCAAACCGGCGAAACACATCCTGGAGGTCAAGCACGCGTCCTTGGCCAGCGACAGAGTGAAGAAGGGGGAGAAGTCGGTCCCGTACTTGGTCGGCAACTATGCGGGCGGCAAAGGACCTGACAGAGTTGTTTCCGAGCTCGAGGCTAGCCATCTTCCTTTGGAATCTCCACGATTCGCCGTCGACATTAAAGATGCCGTTCCCGAGGAGGTCGCCGAGGATTGCGGAGAAGGGCTTTCCTTTGGGGAAGTTTTCGAAGCGAGTCTGGAGCATGTACTCGACGTTGTCGGGGTTGGCGGTGATGGTGTTGCCGAGCACATGAATATGGATGGTGCGCGTGGGTGACATGCGGAGGAGGTGCGTGTACCAGTCGCAGAGGTTGTCGAACTCGGCCGACCACGACGACGACACGTACGCCCGGCAGACGTCGCAGTTGCACCAGGGGCGGGATCTCAGGAGCTTCAGCAGTATTGAGAAGACAAGAAAGCAGGTGGTGAAGGAGAAGAGAGCTATGGATATGTAAGCCTGGAGAGAGGGGAGGAGAAGCGTTGCTATTGGTTCTTCTTCCCTCATGTCCTGATTGTTTAGAGAAGAAGAAGAATAATAAGGAAAGAAGAAAGGAAGGAGAAAAAGAAGAGAAGGGAGTGAATTTGAAGGGAAATAGAGCGAAGAAGGCGGTGGTGATCCTGAATCGATGAAAGAGAGGCTATGAGTAAATAAATAGAAACGAAAAGAAGAAACAAACAAATGCAGTAAGGGAGCAGCTTTTAGTTGGCATCATGGGCTAAGCGATGATGTATAAGGACAGTGAGAAGAGAGAGGGAGTTGGAGTGAAGTCGGAGAGAGCATTCTGTGGCTGGCTGCTCGTTTGATTGTGTGTCTCCAGCTAATGCTTGTTGGGCACCAACGCTGGTTCTTCTCTTCTAACATCACATGGCGACCCAAAAGCGCACGGATTCCTCGTGCGCCTAAACCCACGCACCTCCCTCCTTCCCACGTCCCATGTCGACGGTACCTACTGGACGTCTGTGTTGACATCACACGAGTAATAACTCTTTAATTAGCTGTCATCTGCTTAATAGAATGCGGGCTATAGTCGAGATTTATATATTTTATGAAAAGAATATATCCTCAACCATTACATTCGAGGTCAAATTGACTATTATTGTATATAAATGACATATGATAGACATTAAGATTGCTATCGGCGTATGGTGGAGGAGGCAAAGTGGTGATCCTGACTCGAGCGAGTGGGCTGACCTAGTATTAGCGCCTTCTTATCATCGTTTCATGATGCTAGCGCCGGTGAACCTCTTCAATATTGTTCAGTATTCTTTGCTTTCCTTCTTTCTAAAACACAGTGAAAATTTGTTTTACCGTGCATTTCTCGGATACGAAGTAAACAAGCTAAGTATTACGATGTAAAATAAATAATTCGAAACGGAAACGTTTGAGTTGAATTGCGATTGTTACGTTAATCCAGTGAGAATGGTACTATATTATATATTGGTAGCTAAAGCGTGAGGTTGAGCTATTCGAGCGGCGCAAATCGAGCGAGAGATTGTTCGCACGTGTGGGAACCAACCACCGAAGCCCCAGCAGTTGAATTCTAGGCCACCTACGTGAGAATTTGCGGATATTATCTGAGAAACAACCAAATCCGAGACGAGGAATAGTGGCATCGGAATTGATGGCTGCACCACAATTAATGTGAGCTTCGAGCTTGGGACTGGTCCGCATGTGGACCCAAACGCGACATTTGTCGATGATCACATAAGTTGTCGGCTTTTAGGCCCGTTTGGTACGGGATTAAGATCAAGGTCAAAATCAAGACTAGTAAATCACTTTTATAAAATAATATTTTTTTATCAAAATTAAGACTTTAATAATTTAAAAATAAAAAAATAATTAATTTTTTATAATAATTTAATTTAATAATAATATAAAATAATAAATATTAATTTCACAAGAAAAAAAATTTAAAAAAAAAATCGATCCGATCCTTAACCCCATTTCAAAGAGAGCCTTAATGGCTATATTTGTCTTTTTTTTCAATATGTATTTCATTGTTTTTTATTACAAAATATTTTTAATGTGGAATGTAAATGACTAAATTCATGTCTGACTTTGAGTAACCCGCATTAGATAATAAATAATAATAACCGAAAAAAGATTCCCTAAATAAACGAAGAAGAGACAACGAGGAGAGCGGAAGGAAAGGGTTCCTTAAATTAAAGAAGAGATAGTTTGTGGCGCTGCGGCGCCTTGCTACTTTTCGCCGACAAGATTCGCGGGGAGACACGTGGGCAGCCGCCACATGCCGGTGTCGGTCTCCGACGAAGACGAGCGGACGGGCCGTGATGGGCTTCCACACCCAATCCCGCATGGGCCCGTCTACGTGTCAAATCGGTGTGGGATGAGCGTGTGCCGGGTGTGGGCGCACCCAATCTCCTTCGACTCTGTCAGCTTCTGCCGACCGACGGCCCACTCGTGTCGGCATTTCGGCGAAACCAATCATTTCTCCGGCGCGGCAACTCTATTCCATCCCACTTCACCCTGTATAATATAACAACTCGAAACCTAACTTTGCTGCGGAGTCGAAATCCTGACGCACTCTGTTGTGTTCGACATTGAGCGTACACAGAGAACAAACAGCGAGCTCTCCCAGCAAAAAATCGGATTTGCACGCTTATCCTCCGCTGCAGTTTCTCCTCGGCATTCGCTTTCGAGTGATTTTTAGTAATCTTAGAAACCGGATAAAAAGTAATGGCTACGAGAAGAAGATGAATCCATGTGTAGCCACATGAGCAGCAACTTGACTGGTGGTCCAAATTACATTAGAATCTTGATTTTTTTTTTTTTTTTTTATTTTTTTTCTCTAAAAAGAGATCAATGGCACGCTTGAAGATTGGCTACTCTGTCCTCTTAACAGTCGAGTGACGATCGGACGGAGACTCCTCCTAATCAGACAATGGCATTTATTCGAGCGACAATTATTCTGAATAGATTACATGTTTCCCGCTGAACAGGTAATCGCATCCAATTGGTCCAAACTGTGGGACGATGAACTATGATACTTGCACCAATTGCTAGAACAAGGCTAAGATCTCCGCTTAAAAAAAATAAAAATAAAAATGGAAGACTTTCTAGACGAATAATTGTTCCCCTCGAATTTTTAACTTTTTTAAAAACCCCTCTCATTAGCAATTATCGATGTAAAAATTTGAGAATGCTATAATAGTACTGTAATAATTGTATAAAAAAAACTCAAAAAAAAAAAACTTTAGCAATACTATACAATAATATAATAATATATAAAATATTATAATAAAATGTAAATATTGTAACGGTATTAGTAATATATACTTAAAAATTAATTATTATAATAAAAAAATTTCCTTCAATCATATATGATTAGCTTTGATTATAATAATTATTTTTTGTTTATATTAATTTAGTTTTTATTATAATGAATACAATACTAAAAAAGTATCCAAAATATTATTATATTATTGATATAATATTTGTTATATTATATGTTATAGTATTTTAATTGTGCTACAATATCATTAATAATAATATGGATTAAAATGAAATATTTGTGGCATAAAAAATAGTATTCGAGAAATTCAAAAATTAAAGAGGATAATTGCTCAATTAAAAATTTTTCAAAACGCATTTGGAAATTTTTCTCATATTTTTTTATATTACAGTATGGCGACTGTTATTTGACGAACTGCACTTGTACCGCGGGAAGAAAGTTTGCTATCGAGTGGCATATCACACCACACAGGAAACGAGTGGTAATAGAATCGACAATGGATAGGAGTGAGGACCAAAACTAAATGAAGACAAAATGTCATTTGAGTCGAAGAGAGTCTTCGGCGCAGAAATTTCCGCAGGATAGATGGATAAATCTTTCAATCTTATAATCATTGATACGTGGAATATGATCCCGAACAATTGATGAACAAGAACAAATACTGCCGATCCTCAACTACTAACCAAAGCAACCGTCTGTTATCTCAGACAAATGAATCCCAACGGCACTCAGTTTGTGTTGGAACTATTGGCAATCGGGCATTCACCAGAAGATTGACAGTGTAATTAAGATACCAAGCACATATAAAAGTCAGATGATGCAGAGGCCAAAATAGAAAAAATCATAGCTTTGTACGGGTATATGTGCAAAATTCATTTTGGGAGGGTAAATACCACGGTTTCAAATCTGGGTCGAAATCGAACCGTTTCGACTGGTGCCGTAATAAATTGGTCCGAGATTGTTGCACTTTAGGATTTTCGGCAAACACAGAACAGATGAGACGAGCGCAGCGCACGGAGATATTTTAAATTGTGTGTTTCGTATATTTTTTTTATATAACAATATATAAAAAAATAGACAATACTAGTGATTAATTATCAAAATTAATTTTAATTAATTAAAATAATATTTAATATGATAGTAAAATTAATTATAAATTCTTTTATAAATTTTAAATTTCTATAAAAAAATTTCCAAAATTTTATCCTACTTTTAATTTGATGTCAAAATATAATCAAAATATAATCAAACTCTAATCAACACATGATTAATAATTTAAAAAAAATCTTTTGATTAAAATCGAAACGGTCAAAACATATCGATTTCGCTAGATACCAAAATCGAAACTGAAATCGAGATTTAAAATATTGATAAATACACACCTTAACGTTTTATAGGGAGGTAAACGCAGAATTTCAGGATAAATCGTAACTAAAATCTCAAGTATCTTTTTTTGACAATATCAATGAAATGACATGTGAACTGTAAATAGTAACATGTCCAGATAAATATCACTTCTGTGGTGCTTTGGAATTGAGTACTGATTGTTCATGGCTTCATAAGCAGGTCTTTGACAAAAGCCATAACCTTGGGCACATCAGCAGTCCATGCTACAGAGATAGGAGAGTAGCCAGACCAGGGGTTAGTGCTGTTCCACCTGCATTACAAGTATTTTGAAGTGAGCAGTGGAAAGCCAACAAAAAGTATGTTAGGGGAACATCAGGTAAGAAATATCATACTTTTTCAATCCTTGATCCATAAGAGTATGCCCCACACAGATGCCCTGCGTTTCAACCCTTACAACGCCCTTCTTGTAAGAAAACAAATCAGGGCGAACAAGTGCCGTAAAACAAACAGGATCATGTAAAAATATCCCTGCATTTGATCACATTGACAGACTTGAAAATACAGACTGCAAGTAACCTCTAAAGATGAAAAGTATAAAAAGGCGACATACCATAGACACCATCAGAATTCACATGCCAGTCTCTGTAGAACTTGCACATATCACATATCAGCTGTGTGTATTTTCCCTTTGAATTTCTCAATTCGAGAAGGTCTGCATCTGACATCGCTAGCAGTATATGAATGAGTGTTTGAGCTAGATCAAAAAAGAAACAACCGGATAGGCATGTAGCAAGTACCTTTGAGACAGACTTGTGTGGTGATGTTAATACCAACAACAACAACATCTGCCCCACATGTAAATACAATGTCAGCAGCTTCTGGGTCACCATATATCTGCATATATAGTTTTGCAACTCTTCTTTAAGTCAACTGTGGCAATTTTTATCATTGGCTCATTACGTTAAAACATGTGGCTTTTATAATTCTGTCAAACTTGGCAGCACAGATCTTCAGAGTCTATGACCACCAACAACATGTGACCTCATTACTAGGCCAAAAGATCCCAATAGCAGATGATTGAAAACACGAAGATTACAAATATAAACTGTTTCAGAACCCATTCAGCAAAACACCTATCATGCACAAATAAATGGTGACGGCGAACAGGGTACATGAATCAGTTGATCCATATAAGCAACAGACATTGGTATCTGTATTTTGTTATCAACTAACATACATCATGATTGATTCAAGAATACTCCACTAGAAGACGAGCCTCTTAACACTTGAACTAATATGTGCATATCTTGCTTATAACCATAAAACTTTTGAAGTCTATTAAGTCTAAAGAAATTGCCACAACAAAAAGTCCAAATTCACATTCGATAGTTGAGAATTTGCATTGTAATTGAGGCAGCTAAGAATCCTGTCAAATGCAAATGTTGAATGACACCTCTCAATGTGAAAAATAATCAAAATATCAACACTTAACAGCATAGAATTTTAAACAATTTGTCTTACATTAGCTTCGGCGGCAGGATTGACATTTCCAGAAGCAAAGAAAGCCCCACCAAGGACCAGAATCCTCTTCACCTTGCTAGCAAAAGTTGAGTCCCTTTTGATAGCCTTTTCATGAAAATGAACAAAAAAGTTGTGATTTTGCACAATCTATCACAGAAGCAATCCTAGATGAATGTTGTCAGTAGAAAACAAAGGAACCTACTGACAGACTTACTTACCAAAGCTACATTAGTTAAAGGTCCCAAGGCAAGTATGGTTACATCACCAGGGTACTTGGAAACCTTCTCAACCAAAAATTCAGAAGCACCTTTATCGATCTTTTTTCCTTTAGGGGAAGGAAAAAATAAATTCCCAAGCCCATCAGAGCCATGAACAAAATCTGCAATCCTTGGTTTTTCTCTCTGATAACAAAAAAACAGTATCATGAAATTTATGTATCGATATTTTGAAAAAAAATTCAACTTGACATGTAAAAAAGAAACCAGCCACCACTATCCAAGTGAAGCAAAAAACCTGAATATGACATATTAACATGGTAAGGTACTTAAAGGTGATAAAAATGAGAAGCAACTGAGTACAACTTTTGCAACCATCAACCCAACTCACTCACAGTACCAATATAGGATGGAGGGCATCATTTGAAAATAATAGAAATTAGGTGAAATTTGAATGGGAGAATCTGATGATCAACAGGCAGGGCAGGCGCAAAGCATGAAGCAACTCAGCCCAAAAAACTCAGGCTTGGGCTTTGATTTCAGATTTCAGGTCAAGTTTGGGCTCCAAGCTTAGGTGAAAATGACAAGTCCTGATCTGAAGCTCAAGCAAAGGCTGAATGCCTACGATAAAATTTAGGGCTTGTGTGGCCCAGGCTTATCTACTGAAAGTTCGGACCAGGGTCAGGCCCGTGGCACGGCCCATTTACGGCCCTAGTGTAAATTGCATACTAAATAGCTAATTAGGATAGCATCTTATCCAGAAAAATCTGCATACAAATCTATAGCGAGAACTGTAGGCAATTTAAAAAGAAAAGATCATATGTCGAATACCAGAAGCAAATATCCAAGATAGCACGGAGGTATATGCAAAAAAACCCAGAAACAACTCTAAGTTCTTAACACGCTTGAAAAAAAAATTCTATACACAACTAAATATGGAATTCAAAAAGTATGTTGCAGCCACATTTGTTTCCAAAAATCCAAAGTCTGGTAGGTTTGCCAGTTTCTTGCAATGGGCACAATGTTTAACAACAAAAAAAATCCAGCTTTTTAAGATGGTAATTTCCAATGAAAGCTACCTATCTGAGCAGCCACACATTGGGCAAACGTTGCTTTTTCACAGAAGATAATAAAATGTACCTTTTGGCTTTAATTGTCACAGTAAACACAGACCATACTCAACATGAAACAGGATCAGATGATGCAAAAACAGAAAACATACTAAAGAACAATTAAAGTTGGACATGACCCAAAAGTAGCAATAAGTAAATTCCAAACCTTCAAAGGTTCATCACTGCCCTCAGCTACTGGAAGTTCAGGACGACCTGCAATCTCACACTATCCTTTTAAGCAAGATACACAGCAAAAATGGTCAATACCTTCACAAAATGTAAAAAAAGTAATGATAAAAAAGAAGTATCCTGCATGACACGCACCAGACGCAGAGCATTGCGAGTGGCATCTTGAGTGGTAACATTACCAAATATTGTTGTTAATCCTAGAATCTCAAGCTCTGGTGTTTGAAAAGCCATCAAAATTGTCATGCTATCATCTGAAATCATTAAAAAAAATAAGTAAGCATCTTGTAGATTTTTTCCCTTAAGCATAAACAATGAGCAGCCAAATTGTATGGGTATCTTTGGCAGAAAAGCAAGTTCTTATGCTTGGATGTCATCCTGATTTACAAATCACGAACAACAAATACATTTGAAAGGTTCATGCAGTCATGCTCAACTATAGGAGCAATTTGTTTTATTCCAGAACAACAGAACCTCGACAGTCAATTAGTTCTACAAAAACAAAGAGAAGAATTAAAGACCAAATAAATAGCAGTAATCTCCTTTACAACGAAATTTCACATTAAAATCGAGTTTAACTCACATCCAATAGAATTTCAATCAAATACGCCTCTAATTGCAATCTCCAGAACCAAAAACAAAGATAAATTAAAAATTAAGACTCAAGAACAAATCCACAGACTAAAGAAAAACAAAGCGACGCCGAAAAGGAGAAAGCGGTACCGATTCCTGGATCCGTATCGATGATGACCTTTTCTCGCTTAAAACGCAGGTTTAGACCCCGGTCAACCTCGGAAGCTACAGCATTAGGATTGAAATCCAGCGATTCCATCTCTCCTCTCGGTCCTCCTCGCTAGCGAATTAGGGTTTCCGATGAAGAAGCCGAGGAGGAAGGAGAGAGATCGGCGACGGGAAATCGCCACCCACCTAGCGTTCGTCGATAGTTCTCCCAATTCTCCCCGTCTGTCCTTAATCCGCCGTTTATATCCTCATAAAGATTACTGGATCTTGACCGCGCCAGCCTTTTAGGGAGCTTTGGACACGTGGTTAATATTAGTGGGCCACCGGGCTCACGGGAGGAATAATGGAACCTGATACCCCGATTAGAAAAATACTCGATTGCCGTGCTCGGAAGGAGTTGAATCTCGAAAACGGATCCGGTTGCTATGCAAAACGGGACGTAGCGGTCCATGGTGCGGTCGTGTGATCTGAACCGTTAGATCACCAACGTTAGGTTGTGGATGGCCCGATTGCTCAGTCATTACTGTAGCATCCAATTAAGTTGCGGAAGGGATACACAAGCAAGATTCGTGTATCCAACACGTGGCAACTCAGGGTTTGTTTACATCGACAGTATTCGTGCATTGGGGAGTAGCTGATCTGCGAAGGCATTTCATTAGTCTAATACAATGATAGTCGCATGGCATGCGGATCTTTGATCGGATGCCACGTGACGCTGGCTGGATATTCTAACTGGAGACGGCGACAATTGTGATTGACGGTTTAAACAAGAAATTATCGACATAATCAGAATTTTAATCATACTAAATTACTAACCATGAGGAGATATTTGATATTCCACGCTTAAAGATAAGGCCAGTGAACTGGAATCGATGCGATCGTCACGCTAGCTTCGGTTTTATCGGATTCTCTGCCAGATGGATATTGGAAAATAGAGTCCGATATGGACTTTTATTTATGACGGGGAAACGACAGCAAATTATAAAATATTTTTTAAGTTAAGAATGGATCTCTTCTTCGTTGCTTTCGAGGTGGGTTTCGTCGCCGCAAAAAATATTCCCATTGATTCAGAAAAATATCAATTGAGTTTTTCTTCCCAAGCAACTCAAATACAATTTTCTCGCCCATAGTTGGATTTGGTTCAAATTGGAAGCAATATTAGATATTAAACCTGCCAAATCTTCGAAATAAAGATAGCGATTTGGGTCGAGTCGGAGGAATCCAATTCAGAAGTCGGTTGGCCAAACAATAATCGACAAACATAGAACGCGGTCAAAGGGCCCCAAAGTAAGAAATGTTGAGCGCTGAGCGTGATCTGAAGTCAAACGCGTGGCGGAAGATACATGGCCGTAGTTATTCTTCTCGTGAAAACAAGTTTGAATTCAACTCACCCAAATCTGTTCTAAAATCAAAAAAAAAAAAAAAAAAAAAAAAAAAGTCACTCAAATGCACTGATAATCCAACCAAAATCAAGAGATTAGCATCTATTTCTACAGACATCTGTTACTGCACAGGTCATTTGACTTCCTTTCTTCAATTAACAAAATGACCACGCTTCGTAAGCCCTTTCTCACGAAGATGATTTTTCAAGTTATATGGTAGTAGCAGTATGTCATAATGTCATCAGTTGTTTTCAGGCCTTGGGTGAGCTCAACGGATTTGGAGCTTGTTTCCCACCATGAGCCTTCGAGCTTGCAGTAGCTTGCAGCGAAGCAGCATTCTTTGAGCTCCCGGAATATCCGGTTCCTGCCATCGACTTCTTAATCTGGAATCATAAACAAAGTATGGCAATATTAACAGCCGATGACAAGCACAACAACCAGGACTCACATCACAAACAAGCAGGAATTTCAGACTTCTAATATTAATAGATTGTATGAACATACCACTGCAAGCCTCTCCTTGTGAATATCATTTGTATACTGCAGATCATCTCGCAATAAAAATAAATAGAGCCCTATTAATGAAGTTTAGTAGATAAATTTAAAAATGTGAAAATAGTGAATAATCCACGACCAAGTGGACATAGTGTATGTTTTACCATTCGTACAGGTTTCTTGTAAGATTTGATCTCATCTCCGCTGAAGCCCGGGAGTGTCATATTCCAATCTCTCTAGAAAAAGAGGAGGCTGGCAGGAAAGCATGTAAAACAAAAACTGTCATGAGAAAATAAGAAATGAAGTGGGAAATCAACCAAATCAAGCGACTGAAAAGTCAACATCCACTAACCTACATGAAGAAGTATGTCCTTTGCTTCCAATGTGGTAGATTTTCGATGCTTAGCCAAGGAGCAAGCAAATGTTGTTACCTATTCACAGATGATAACCATCACTAGCACAAAACAGTTGATACAAGTGCGGAGTAAAACAGGAGGTTGTCTCTTAAAACAACCAAAGACATAATAAAGTATATTTCTTTTGAGCAAACAATTCTTTATATTTTTCCTCTTTCTATAATTTTTCCATCAAACAATTAACCTGACTTAGAATGTAACTAAAAGTATATGGTTATAAACCAGTTAACTTCCATCAAAAGATATGACCAAAACAATTGATTTTCCCACAGAGAATATTGCTTACAGATTCAATGAAGTCCTCGGCAATCTCCATTAGAACATCTTCAACCTCAGGATCCAACTTTTCTGATGGATCAATCTGTTTAGAAAAAGGCAAGTGTGATTTGAGTCAGTACAAATTGACAATGTTACTAACTCTAAAGCAGAAGCAAATCTATTGCAGTATAGGATTGGAGTTGCTATGTGAGTACTGCAAACCTGATACAAAAATCATGTACATTTTCCTCGAGTGAGAGTAGAAAAGAAGAGCAAACAGCAATAACACCAACTACGATGTCTCTTGGATTAGCTGAAAGGGAAGGACCTAAGGCAAAGGAAACATCAAAACGTCAACAGAACTATAATCCTGGTGTGCGAGTCATTGACTGTTCAACAAGTGAATGTAACACTACTACATCCCATTTGCAATTTCAAAAACATTAAGCAACATAAAAAACTAGATGGAATCAGTCACCTGAGTCACCAATTCACGAATGCTTCTCTTGCACAGAATCGGATTGCCAGATTCACCAGCATCTGTATTAATAAATGGAGTCGCAGCTACAGATGGGACCAAACCAGGTTGCAACGAGGTTGGAATATTTGACTTCTGAGGAAGTGATGCTTGAGTTCGTGCAACTTGTTGTGGAGGCAACATTTGTTGGCTTCTTGATGGCAAGTATTGTTGATGATGCTCCTGTGTTGACAATGATGCCTGCTGTTGTTGCAATTGTTGGAAATGCAACGGTTGATTCTTTTGCTGTAGCTGTTTCTGCTGCTGTTGAGAAAGGTGTGCCCTTTGCAGAGGATCCCCATTGCTTCACCGGCGGCCTATATGAAGAGGAAGAAAGAGGTTCTTGCATCTGTTTTCCTTGGTTTGCCATCCATTGCTGCTGAAGAAATTTAGGAGTTTGTGAACCGGGGGATGGTGTACTAGGAGAAGCCACGGATGGAGCTCTTGATATGCAACTTCAAACACATATAAAACACCTTTTCCAAATGCAACTTCAAAAGGGATTGCAATGCGGGAAGTTGATACAATGTACATTTCTGGTAGAAAAATGAGCCACTATTGTCATGGTAGATTTAAAAGAACAAGATGTAATCAACACTAGTCTTTTACTCAGAAAAAGATTGAAATTTGGAGAATGACAAAAACACTGTACGGAGGCAGTATACTGAAGCACGAGACAATAAAACAGCTCAAGCAGCAGCAATGTGCAAAGCTCAAAAGTTGGAAATTTGGAATAACATATTAACTACTTTTGATGCATGGATGTAGAAAATATGACGACATAAAAGTGCAGCATGAGATCACAACGCATGGTCCGGTCCGGTCGGGTTTTGACAATATTGGGTAAACCCAAGCTTAAAATAATTCCATCGCAAAAAAAAAAAAAAAAAAAAAAAACAGAAATTTAAAATTTTGGGACATCTTTTGGGTCAATCTCGGCCCAATTATATGTTACCTTCGTGTCGTGGATGATCAGAGCTTGGGCCATGTGGACAACGTGCAACTTCCTTACAAGCCTGCCGCAATTTCATAGAAACCCCGCTCCGGAGGACGGCGTTATATGAAATGGAGAGGCCCAAAACAATCGCTACCAATTGCTCTCTCTCTCTCTCTCTCTCTCAAAGAGACTCGTCTATTTCTTTCCAGGCTGTTCATCTGTTTTTTAGCGCACCAAAAACCAACCACCGACTTCTTTTGGCCGCCCTCTGTTCTTCTTTTCAATCTCCACCCTCTCCTCTTCTCCTCCTTCCTTCAATTCTCTTGGATTCCACTTTTGAAGAAGAGAAGAATAAGAGGAAGAAAGGAACCGATCGCGATTCTGCGATTCTTTCTCTGGTATTTTTTTTCTTTTTTCTTTTTTCGAGAATTCTATTATTTTGCGTGCCTTGCCTTCCGGTGTTCGAATCCTTTCCCGTGTTCCTCAATCTAATCCAATCTCGATCTTTTCGTTTTCTTGTTTCGTACAAATTCTTCAGTTTTCTCGCTCCTCCAATTCTCTCTCTCTTTTTTTTTTTAAAAATAGTTGATGTTGGAAATTTGTTCTCATTTGTTCTCTTTAACCCTATATCTGTACCTGGTTTTGGTGGCAGATCGTCGATTGAGATCGATCCGAAACAGCGAGAGGAGGAGATGGCGGAAGAACAGAGATGCCAGGAGGGCCACCGCCTCTGCGCCAACAACTGCGGCTTCTTCGGCAGCCCCGCGACCATGAACCTCTGCTCCAAGTGCTACCGCGACTACCGCCTCAAAGAGGAGCAGACCTCCTCGGCCAAGATCGCTTTCGAGAAATCCCTCCTTCCGTCCTCCTCCGCCTCCACACCCGCAACCTCGGTCGACGCGAACACCTCCGTCGCCGTGAGCGCCACGGCACCGAGGGAGGCGGCGCCGGAGACGGTGGATTCGAGGCCGCAGGCGAGCCGGTGCGCGTCGTGCAGGAAAAAGGTGGCCCTGACGGGGTTCCGGTGCCGGTGCGGGGTCACGTACTGCGGATCCCACCGTTACCCGGAGAAGCACGGATGCAGCTTCGACTTCAAGGCCGCGGGCCGAGAAGCCATCGCGAAGGCCAACCCGATCGTAAAGGCCCCAAAGCTCGATGAGATCTAGTCGACGACTGCGATAAGGATCTTATCTGGATCGTTCGTGTGATTTCCTTCCAAGTTGATCTACGGGTGGGATTGTTTGGTTGAATCGGTTGTCACCGAGGGAGAGGTTGCAGGGATGTCAGCGGTCGTGTGCGGGTGGCGGTGGTTGTGTTGTAGTTTTATACTATTTTTATATGGAAAATGCTTTTTACATTTTCGTTTATGAAAGAAAAGCTTTCTTTTTTACGTGTGTCGTTTTATATTTTTCCTTATTTTCATTGTAAAAAAACAATAAACTTAGATAAAAACTATTTCGAGATGTGGTAAATCAGAAACAAAATTAGGAAATGCATTGAGATGTAAAACGAGGTTGCTTATCGAGAAGGCAACAATCTTACTGGTACCAATGCTTGATGCGTGCACATCTGCCAGAGACAAATTTTACTCTCTCTTTCTCGTGATGATAAACGGTTTGGATCTGAGCCTCAAATGGGCTTCGTCCTGCACAAGTCACGTTCTCACCTGCGTAGCAGAATTCATAACATATTCGACCGAGAGAAGAAGGACCGAGTCAATCTTTTTCACGCCATTAATCAAAACCTTTCAATCCGAGTTGCCAAACAAATCGGACCATCTAGTTCTGTACTTCCCTGGCAAATTACAAGGTGAGCTTGCGCCAGCGCGTTGTTAACCAGTTCTGACATATTGCTTACACCGCTCCGGCTGTCAGCTACATTGCGGACTGACATCCTCCTGTGTTGCTCGGGCTTTCTAGCAACACCTCGTTGCCGACGACGGAGTCGGAGTCGTTGTTCCGCTGCCACGACCAGTGTGCAATTTGTTTCGTTAACTATGTTAAGCCGCCCATGTCCGAAGCTCGCTTCTCGGAAAAGCCAGAGTGGCTCCAACTTGTGATTTTTCTCAGAGCTTCGTCACATAAACGAGAAAGTAAACAATTCTCAGATGCTTTTCAAGCAATGAACTATAAAGACAGACAGACAGAAAGAAAGCAACATCAAAAAATTTATCAAGTCATGCTTACTCCAAAGCAAGACCTTCTCTGTTCCCTCCGTCCCCAGTGGTCATGTACATTCGGCCACACGGATCCGCCTCGTTGTCGTTTATTCTTGTCTGCAATTGAAATTCTTGGGTGCTTAAACAATATAAATAGGATCAAGTTGGTCCATATATACGAATAAAAGGAAATTAAATTAAGACTTACAAAGCGTTCATAGGCCTGGACGTGTCCAGCGAAGACCACGCCGACACAAGCAGCATAGAGCAAGGACTCCATGGCCTTCCTCGTGCTCTCCGCCTCGCCTTGATGGGCCGAGTTGGTGTTGTACAATGGTGCATGGAGGAGCGGCTTCGTCCTGTCAACCTTCGCGAGATCTGTGACAAACCATTTGTATTGAGCTGACGTAGAGTCGAACTTGGTATAGGAGCCAAGTGTTATCCCAACACTAAGCCACAAATATCAGCATAATAAATTATGTAATAAAACTTATGATTCAGAAACATCCACGTAATATCTTTTATATACATGTGTTTACGGATAATACACATGACATAAATGATTGGTGTCATTACCCAAATTATGTAACAAAAGTTCATAATCTTGAAAGAAGATGAGTGCTTTTAATACATATGTATATACGGACAATACACATAGAGGGATTGGGACAGTCCGAACTCAAATAAACTGGGCATATTAGCTTATGGTGTGTTGTAAAAATATATAACTAACAAAGACACTTATGTTGCAGTCAATAGATATTTGGCGTTGCAGTAATAAAACACATGGTACGTTGGACATGTGACTTGCAAGAAAAATTTTGTTGGCACAAGAACCAATAAAAAAACATGTGATTTGATTCTATGGTAAATCATCCACATTCGGATGCCCAAACAGAGTGTGTCAATACTGTGGTAAAAGAGTACTTGAGGCATTATGTCGCGATCAACCAACAGAATTAGGTCAACCTGCGAGATACAAATCAATTTTGTTATAACATTCAAAGATCATCAACTACAGGAATAAGTCTTGCAGAAATTATCATGGGACAGTAGCCTTTCACCCTCTCTTGAGATAGCTCAGTTGACAAACAAAGGAAAATGCCCAGCAGCCTATCGTTTCACCAAGGAGAAGGAAGAGCTGATAAAATAAACTCGAGATAGCTTGCACAAAGCTTCAAAGTGCATGAAGAGAAAAACAGATATTCACTTATGGTTATTGGAGTTCCAAGTAGAGGACATGGTATTGCTGAAGCTAACTCCGCGGATATGGAAGAACATCAACAGTAAAACCATATATCGTGGATTAGCATCAAAATATGACGGTCCCTTCGAAATAATGAAGAGAGTCGAACATGTTTCTTACCGACTGAAGCTACCTAATAGATTGAAGGTACATCCAACATTTCATTTGAGTTTTCTTAAGCCTTTTCATTGGGATTTGCTCGAGGATTGTCATCAAGTTAAAAGGACTCTACCTGTGATTCGAAAATAGTTCAATAAGAAGGTCGAGAATATTCTTACACATAAGACTATAGGACAAAGTAAAAAAAATCGATGCATCAATTTTCTTGTAATGTGAAAGAGAGGCAGTGAGGCCGATACTACAAGGGAGCAAGATACCACACTGTGATAGTTCAAGAGCCAGATCAAAAGGTACATAGATTTTACTTCGACAAAAATGTCACTCTCTTGGTGGAGATGGTTTGTTACCCCACTAATGAGTGGCGAACATCACCACAAGAAATCATGTAATGGAGCTCTCGATTCAGGGAGATCTACGGAAATATCTCCCACATACGTGTGTACGGGTATCACACATGATACAAATGGTTGGTACCACTATGAGGATCATGTAACAAAAACTCATGATCTTGGAAGGTTATGAGTGCTTTCAATATACATGTGTGCATATACATCACATGTTGATGGATTAGGATAGTCCGAATGAAGTTCTACAAGCTTAAAGAAATGGGACAGGTTGGCTTATGGTGCGCTGTAAAAATACGTGACTAGTGAAGACACTTGGTACTGCAATGAAGAGATATTTGACACTACAGTAAGAAAATATATGACATGCTAGACATATGACTTACAGAGAGAATTCTATTAGCACAACAACTAATCAAGAGACATATGACTTAATACTATTAGTATAAAAACTAGTTAAAGAACATGTAGTTTGATACTATAAACACAAAAACTAATCAAATGATATATGACTTGATATTGTATGCATAAGGAGAATATTATAGACATATTTCCTATAAAGCACTCTCAGTCATTTACATATAATATAAATAAATAAGGAGTATATGAGGCCAGACGCATTCAAATATTTTAACTTAGTAGTATTTCTCTAAATATTAATTGTATTTTTTTTATATAAGTAAAAAAAATCGATAAAAATCTTCTTAATTGTGTGATCCCGTTTCTTATATATTTTTGGATAAAAGATTAAGAATGACGAACCTCGGCACTATTATGGACTAAAATTTTAAGAAAAAAATTTAATCGCGTGACACCAAGCATGATAACATGGACAACGCGCGCCGGGTCAAGGGAGTAGTATAGGTTGGAATCAGAGCCGCTCTCATCGTATGGTTGCAGGCTTCGAAATCATTGAAGTTGAAGATGAGGAAAGACTCGATCTCGCGGTTGCCTTCTGTGACCATCCATGGCCGCTGGCTCGCATACAGCTCGACGAGACGACCAAATAAATCCCAAAGACACTGTTGCGTGTCAGCGTAGGACAGATCGCCGGGGACGAGGAGCATATCGTAGTTCGACTTGTTAACGCGAGCTAACGTGGAAGCCATCCATTCAGTCTGTCCAAGATCACCTACTACCGCAAACTCAATCGGTAGAGTTGCTGGCAGGGACTTGAAGCTGTACTCGTCACCGACTCCACTGCACCGGTAGTAATAGACCGTATCCGGCTCCAAAGGGCCAATCGTGGCGTGATGGATCTTGCCGGAGGTATAAAAGTAGTGATAAGAACTAGTCTCACCAGTTGTTACAGCCGAGCTCCATCAATAATTATAATTTAAAATATTATTAAAATTATTTTCGTCATACTTCCCGGAGGCCTTACCATTCTCAACAAGCGTAGGTGCATGCTTGTCGTCGGTGATCCAGGACACTCTCGTGTATTCGGTCCCTACTGCTGATACATGAACTTGAATTTGGTAGCAGAGCATTTCAGCTCCTTCACTATCTCGCATGAAAATAGGAAAAAGTAAAACACATGATCAAACTAGACCAGTACCTGTTGTGGGTGAGACTCCGGCTTGCCGAATCGCTTCACTCTGCGTGGCGGCGGACGGACATACTCTGAGCTCGTTTTCGACGAGAGAAGAAGACAAATCACGAAGGCAAGAGATGCAGGACTTGGTCTTGACATTACTGAGTCTAGATAGGTACTGGAGGATTTCAGAAGAAGGGAAGATGGGACATGGGAGTGAGCTTGAAGCATTAGTCATATATAGATCGAGAGTTGCGGAAGCATAGCTCTGCAAGGAAATGGTGGCGTGAAGCGATGAATTCGTGCATTGATAGGAACTGAATGGATATTCTTTCAGCATTGGCGCAGAATTTCCAGGCAGCTGTCTATTTCGCGCAACATCAATTTTAATTAAAGCTTGACTTCACTTCACACCAGAGAAGTATGTTTTTCCTGCATTCCTACTTGCCCCCTGCCGAGGCCATACTACTAAAAACACTTTCCTTTTTCTTTAAAAAACCCTAGGAACTGAATTGGCAGAACAAAAAGTCGAAACAGAAATCGAAATTTTGGTTATCGAGACGGAAAAGAACAAGTGACTCACACGCATCTCACATGGCTGGCAAAGTTCGATCATTCATTAGTGATGACAAATGAATTGGGACGACAAGATCAGAGATACAAGCCAACACTCCATTGCAGCGTGCATCAGGCATCTGCAGTTCTCTATCTTGTGTTCTTCTTCGGACTGTCTTTTTCTTTTGGTTCTTAAGCAAAAAGGGAGGTCCCATTTTTATGTTGTATCATTGACATTTTTAATTTCTCAAGAAATGCCCTTCGCTAATTTATGTTCTGGAGTTTGAGCCGCCGACGTCGGTGAATATGCCT
This sequence comes from Trichopus zeylanicus subsp. travancoricus, assembly GCA_005019695.1. Taxonomy (NCBI): domain Eukaryota; kingdom Viridiplantae; phylum Streptophyta; class Magnoliopsida; order Dioscoreales; family Dioscoreaceae; genus Trichopus; species Trichopus zeylanicus. The sequence continues at coordinate 264,041 of RXID01015096.1, forward strand.
TCTAGGCCGTAGCCCAAGCGGTGGGGCGCCGGAGTCCAACATTACAATCGAAGCCCACCAAATGGGCTTCCCAAACGCAATGCCGTTGCTTTCCTTCTGCCGGTGGTGTGAAAGTGCAGCAGAGAAGGGAAGAGGAAGACAAATTTTGCCCAACAAGTCGTAACGTCGCCTCTACTATGGATGGAATCCAAAACGGCATAATAATTAGTCACTTTTCCGTTCGCACACATGAATCCATTGACTGACTTGGGACTATAAAAGGATCGTCTCTCCGCCGTCTGCTTTGCTCTCCCGACAGCAAACGATGGCCTTGCTTCCGAGATTTGGTTATCGGCCTTCGTTTCTCGTGGGGCTCGTGTTCTCCTGCATGTTGAGCTTGTCCCTGTGCTATCAACGACCGGCGAGCAGAGAGACACTATCCCTTCAGTTGGAACCCGACACCGATGAGCTCACTCCTCAACAGGTCCGGCACTTCTCTTACCGAAGTTTTTTTCTTTTCCCCTCCCCTTTTCAACCTATCTAGCGTAAAAATCTAGACACATTTATTTATGATAAAAAGGAAAACTCTTATTGTTGAGAGTGGGATTTGAACCCCGCCCTTTCGGACCAGAACCTTAATCTGGCGCCTTAGACCAACTCGGCCATCTCAACTTATTTGATTTTAGATACTCAATTTATATCTTATATATTTTTACAGAACTTTATAATATTTTTTTTAGGTCCATTTGTCGTTGGTAGGCGAAGACAAGATGAGAGTAACGTGGATTACCGACGACGAAGCTCCAGCCACGGTCGATTATGGCACATCGTCCGGCGAATACTCGTCATCCGCCTCCGGTACCACCTCGTCCTACTCCTTCGTGGCTTACACCTCCGGCCTCATCCATGATGTCGTCATCGGCCCCCTTGCTCCGAGCACCGTCTACTACTACCGTTGCAGTTCCAACTCAGCCCGCGAGTTCTCCTTCAAGACTCCTCCTTCTCAGCTCCCTCTCAAGTTCTCCATCGTTGGTAAATACAAATTATCATCGTATGTCTTGCACAAGAGACCAACGTGTCGTTTATAAAGCTTTCTGCGATGTAGGTGACCTAGGTCAGACCGGGTGGACGAACTCCACCTTGCAGCACGTCGGCGAGTCAAACTACGACGTCTTGCTGCTTCCCGGAGACTTGTCATACGCGGACCTCGACCAGCCACTCTGGGACTCGTACGGCAGGCTCGTTGACCCTTTTGCTTGTAGTCGTCCATGGATGGTGACTCAAGGCAACCATGAAATTGAAACGATAGCCATCGTTGAGCCCCTGCCTTTCAAGGCCTATAATGCACGCTGGCGCATGCCTTACGATCTCAGCGGCTCCGATTCCAACCTCTACTACTCTTTCGACGTCGCCGGTGGTGCTGTTCATGTTCTGATGCTTGGCTCTTACACCGACTTTGACTCGAGTTCCAAGCAGTATAAGTGGCTAGTGGCCGACTTAGCCAAGGTGGACAGGAAGAAGACGCCATGGCTGCTGGCTCTTATTCATGCACCGTGGTATAACTCAAACAAGGCGCACCAAGGGGATGGTGAGGATATGAGGAAAGCCATGGAGAAGTTGCTCTACGAGGCTCGAGTTGATGTTGTCTTTGCCGGCCATGTTCATGCTTACGAGCGTTTCGTAAGTTTCTAGCCTGTTTTATCATTTTTGTCTTTGGTTCTCTCGCTTTGCAATGATGAAATCAACGGGCTTGAATGGTTTTGCGAGGAAGACGAGGGTGTACAAGAATCGCAAGGATGGATGCGGGCCGGTGCACATAACAATTGGAGATGGTGGAAATCGGGAAGGGTTGGCGACCAAGTACTTGAATCCGCAGCCGGAGATATCCTTGTTCAGGGAGGCGAGCTTCGGGCACGGTGAGCTCTTGGTGGCAAACGAGACATATGCGCGGTGGAGCTGGCATCGGAATGAAGACGACGAGCAGGTTGTCTCCGATGTGGTTTGGCTGACCAGTTTGGCTTCCGATCCAGCATGCAATGCAAAATAGTTTCATTCCATGCTTATTTGATTGGCGCTCGTGTTTGTGAATGTATTCACTTTTCTCTATGAAAAATATCATGTTAACAAATGAAAACAAGTGGCGCCAAAACCAAGTATTTAACAAGAATTGTGCATAATCACAAATCCTAATTTGTGTTTTCACCGATAATCTCCACGTGAAACTATGCTGCCGTCTGTCTGTATTACGGAAAAAATGGCAAACAAAAGAAAATTGTAAGGGAGAAAAAATCACGATCGGTCCTTCCAATTTATTCATAACTGTTGGCATAAATTATATACACGACAAGATTATCGCGAAAAAAATACATCCATGACAGGATTATATTAACGGCCGAGAGCTTGCGGCCTGGAGAAATCACCGGTGACGAGCCATTCTGGAGCACTTGCGCTTGAACCAGCGGAGACCCCTGCGTATCGAGGCCTTGACCTTGCCCTCCACGCCATAGGCGTTGTAACTCACCATCCGCCTCTTCCGCTTGGACTCCGGGTCGCTGAAGCACCAAGCGCTCGCCTTATCCCTCGACCGGGACGGAGGCGGCCGCGGAGGTGGCGACCAAATGCTAACGTCGGCGTATCCTTTGGGATAGGGAAGGGGCGCGTGGCGGTGGGTAGCGACGCTGAAGGCCTTGCCGTCGACTATCTCAAACTTGCAGCCACCGGCACCGTCGCCAATGGACCGGAATGTTACCCGGTAGCCCGGGTGCACATCGGCCATTGAAGGGCGAAGGGCTGGAGAGAAGGAAGAATTGATTTCTAGGGTTAGAGCTTGGCTTCTCTGAGGAGTTGGGAAGCAAGGTGGAGATTATTAATAGGTCGAGATGAGGAAAAATAGAAATGAGGATCCGAGCTGGAGCTGCGTGTGGCGAGGATGAAGTGGCCTTTTTGGGGAAATTTGTTGCAACATAAAATGGCTCCCAGAGTCTGGGAATTGATGACGTGGAACAGTTCGCCAGACAGCGATATTGGACCCCAAGCCTACTGAATGGGCCGGGCTGGCCCACACCTTTGACCCTTTCGGACATGTGGAAAGATCACCATATATTTGTTGTGTTTTTTTAATTGATATAAGATTATTTTTATTAATGAAACTAATATTTAAATTAATATGCAAAATATCTAAAAGGGTTCATGCTAAAAATAAAATATTTTTTTTGACAAAAATATATCAGTCTTAATTCATTAGAAGAGAATTTTTCGTATCAAAAGAAAAAAACAATAAAAGAAAATTTCCATTAAAGAAGATACTATTTGGTTAGCAAAAAGTGGAGGGAAATAGTTGAAAGTAAAATCATTTCCATTCATTTTTGACATTTGATTGTACATAAACGACTTATAGAAGATTATTTCTCTTCTAACAATTTTTAACTCAGAAAGGAATTTTAAAAATATTTTTAAATTATAATTATTGATGGAGCTCGGCTGTCTACCTCAATTCAAGAGATTTCTTTAGATCTAAATTTGTTATGTTGCTCTTCCATCAATATACAAGAGAAAAAAAATTTTAAAAAATACAATCAAAATTATTCAACAATGATCATTTTAATACTCAAATCAATAGATATCATTATAATAATAGTAGATATCACAATAATAGTGAAAGAACTTCTCGGTGCCTAAGTATGTGGCAAATCAAAATTCATCAATAATAATAATATTAGCAATTTCATATACAATAATAATTTATTTATTTATTTATAAATAAAATTAAATTTATATTTTTAAAAATATTTTCAAAATATACTTTTGTCTAATTGAATAAAAAAATCACTTTTAATTATTTTTTAAATTAGATTAAAACTGAAGAAAAATAATTTACTCAGACTTCAATTCATTTTGGCACAATCAAAAAAATTCCGAGCCGCAAATTTGTAACTATCAAAGTATGTTTAGGGGTCCATGTAATTACGTCGAGGGGGTTAATAAATCCACAAATCCATTTCCTTTCCGGCCCCAACCCAAAAATCTCTTTTCCTCGATGCCCTCGGTTACCCTTTCCTGATCTCCCGACTCCTCTAGGCAACAACGACTCGCCGGCAATCCTCCGCCGCGAACCCGCAGGCGGCGCTCTTCCGCGTCTAGTCTCCTCCGGTCCCCATATTCCGGCCAGAGATTAGCTTCTTCTCTGTGTTCTTTGATGGTAACAGTTGCAGATCTGTGCTGAGCCCCCCGCGGCCGGCACCACAGTTGCGAGGTTCTCCGCATCGTGTTCTCCGATCCCTCTTGGATTATTTTGTGCTTTATTCAATTTGCTTAAATTGGATCACTGGGCCTCTCGCAGATCCGTTGACGGCCATGTATTCTGCTGTTTGATCTATGCTTGTTGAGTTTTCGACACTCAGTGAGGTTGTGTGCGCAGACTTACTTCTTGAAGCTGTGAAATTCTCTTTGTTTCTCTTTGATTCGGATAAGATGTGTTGGAGATTTGGTAATTGATTGTTTGATACTGATGTTCTTTATTATTGAATTACTAAAAGCTGTATGTTACTTCTGAAGTTGTGCCAATTGGAGCTCCGATACTTGATTTTCTCTACTTGATATACTTTTCTTGGTACTAATGCGGTTGCTGAGGCAGCAAGTTGCAGAGTTTTCTTCGAGAAAAGCTTTTCTTTCTAGTTGAGATACTCTATGTTCATCTGGCTGGAGCGAGATGACTCTGCTATGATCAAAATTGTAGTATGTAAAGTTGTGAATGTTGAAATCTTGGTCCCTTTATATAGGTTTCTAGTGTTTTACAACTAATTGCACCAAGTGCGACACAAAATCTAAACAACAAAAAACTGGTTTAAAGTACTTGAAATTGAAACCAAAAATTCATTATTGCTAACAAAATATGACTGATTTTTTTAGCATTCACATCTACTGTAGCCTACAAACTAATGTTTTGTCAGATAAGTATTGTCTTTTCTATGAGTATGAGCACAATGGGAGTTCTTCATCTACTTCCTTTTTAACTTCAGAAGAAGATGGTCTGTGCATCAATGTGGCTAAGATGATGGATCCTGAGGGGAAGAAATTTGGAAGAGGTAATTTATTAAATGCATAATTCATTTATAATCTACAAGCTTCTCTTGTTTTGCTTTGAAGTAAACATGGCTATTTCCAAATAATGTTGATACCATGTAATTTCTTTTAGGATAGATTTCAAAGTCCTAACTTGCCAAAAGTTGAAAATTCTGAGTTTCTTTATTATGGATGTGCATCTAGTTGTTATCTCTGTAAATATCTTGGAGCAATCAGTTATATAAATTGTCAACATTACTGAAATCTAGCTGTAATATATTTGTATAATGTTGGTTCCACATTGCTCGACTTCAGACATTTCCATAATAGTATATGGTGTCAAACTTACCTGAGCCCCTGGTCTATAATTTTTCTAATGGATGTATGTGTGTTTAAATTTCAGGACCTAGGGAGCTTACTGGTGCTGTTGATCTTATAAGTCATTACAAGCTGTTGGTGCACCATGATTTTTTTTGCAAAAGATCTCTGCCAGAATCAATTTTAGACACACACTATCTTCACAATGTTGTCGGGGACACAGAAATCCGAAAAGGAGAAGGAATGGAGCTGGATCAATTGTTCAAAAATGCCCCATACTTGAGAGAAACTACTGCTCATATACACCCGTTCGACCTGGAAACGCTTGGCCAAGCATTTCAGCTGCGTGAAACAGCTCCCATTGATTTGCCTTCTGTAAGATATTTGTTTTTTTTTTTTTTGTTCTTTCACCAAATCCTTGAAGCATTGTTTTTAGCTCCTTGTATTGGTTCATCCTATAGGCGGAAAAAGGGATACCCACTATTAGTGGGAAATCTAGAGATGAATCCAAAGACAAAGAGAAGAAACATAAAAAGCACAAGGACAGAGACAAGGACAAGGAGCATAAGAAGCACAAGCATCGGCACAAGGATCGGAGTAAAGATAAAGACAAAGAAAAAAAGGATAAGAGTGGGCACCAGGATTCTGGCAGTGAGCATTCAAAGAAACATCATGACAAGGTTGAGCTTTGCTAGTTTTTGTTAGGATGTGTTTTGTTATGCTCTTAGGTTTTGTTAATCTAATTGTGAAGATCTAGAATGTTTTTGTTGTTTAGATGATCATAGCACTTTGTTTTGAATACTATTGCCTTTCCAATACCTCAAGACTATGTTTTTGCTAAGATTGCTGGTTATGAAAACATATTTCTATTGAATATTCTCTTTTCTTACTCTGATTGCAGAACCTGTTCAATTTTGCTTAAACAGCTGCAACAAATCCCAAGAGTATCAAAACTTGATTTAGGAAATCTTGTAACCAAACTTCACTTTAGGGTACTCTTTTGCTTGTTGTAATTGTATCCTGAGCTTTTTTCCCCTGATTTGTTTGTTTTGTCCAAACTCAGAAGAGAAAGCATGAAGGTGGCAGTGAAGATCCCACAGACATACATAAGCACAAGAAAAGTAAGGTAAAAACATATTTTGCAAGTATAGTATTTATCACGAAACTTGTATCATCACCAGAGTATTTATGTGTTTTTCCCAAATTGTCATTTCTCACATATTTCAGCATAAGAGTTCAAAGGTCGACGAAGTGGGAGTCATAAAGATTGCTGGATGATTATTTTCTTGTTCTTGTGCTCCTTATGAATTTTCTTGTTTTCAATTCATGGTACTTGGATGTTAATATGAACAACATTGGGAGGTATGGTCTTTTTAACTTCATTTACTGGTACATAAAATACATGTATCCGTGTAGCAGACATGGTAGTATGAGTTTCTATTTCTTGCTGTTAAAGGCTGACCCATCTTCACCTGCTTCCTCAGCAACTGCATGTAGTTTGATATAGAGTAAAAACTACATAAGCACGAGTATTTTTAACTTCTTGATATTGAACCTTATATTTGCAGATTTGGCTATTGAGGCTTGTTATATTTAATTGGGCATGCCATGATTTGATCCATGTTTGCGATTTTTTATCTTATATATTCTTGGAATCTTGAGGAGCTGATTGCTTATTTTGCATGGTGTACATCAAATGCTTTTATTATTCTGCTATGATTTTTAATTGTTGAACTGGGCCATTTAAAATAGGCTGATCAAGGATTAGAGTAAATAAAAGATTACTGATTACTATCGGTAACATTCCTTTTCTGAGGCAACTTTTTCTGAAATGTCTTCACTTTGACTAAATAGATAATTTCTCATGATATATCTGACAAGTGACCCATCTGCAAATTTGTTCTGGACACAAGTCACACAGCAATTTTCTGCACAAAATGTATTTAACATTTTAAATGAGTTTTCAATCTTGGTGTGGGTTGTTTTGGCAGAGGGTTCCATCAAAGTCAGATTCTTAGGATCAAAACTTTAAAATCAATGCAGATTTTATTTTGTATCAGCTCTTTCAGTGGTGTCCGATTCTAATTGCCATCTTGATTTACTTCTCCATTACTTCTTAAACTTCAACCTAGAGACCACTCGGAGAGTTTGCAACACATCTTATTTTGGGAGTAGCATGCTAGCAGATCATTTGGTATCTGCATGATAGGAGTTTCTTTGACAACTTTCTGTCCTACCTCTCTCAAGTCTGACTTCAAGTGGCTTAGTTGCTTCTATCTGGGTTGTAGCACATATGAACTATTAAGGTGATTAGGGAGAACTCAATTCCTTTGGCGGTGATCTGTATGTTTCAGTTAGTTAAGATGGTCACGTTTTGGTTCTTTTCTCCAATCTCTGTTGAGACTGGGATAGCATGTTTTTAAGCAAGGATTAGGTAAGCTGCATTTGATTTTCAATGAACATTGCTATCCATATTCAATGTTTTTAATGATTTGTTGGTAATAATTTTTGACATTCTTTTCCGTTTAATTCAAGTTAGTGAAACTATGTTTGTTTCTTTTAAAACCTCTCTGTTTTGTGTCGTTTATTTTTTTGGCTCCACTTGCCTCTCTGAATTTTTTCGACAAGGTTTTTTTTAGCAGGAAATGCATGTAGGGCTAATATTCAGTCAATGGTGGTAAATTTTCTTTTCTGAATTTTATTTATTGTGGTCCATAAATTGCAGGCCTATACAAAGAATCCATCAAGCATCTTGATGTGGAGAAGTTTCACTTCCAATAGTGGAGCTGCACTCCATTCTGGCCAAGTAATGATTTTGATCTCTACTCATTGTAGCTTGGGATTATGTAAAACAGACTTATGGTTCGTTTTGCGCACTGTGCTAACTGTGACTGATGGAAACATTTACGTTACTTTTAGAAAATTTTAGAACAGCCTTTTGTTTTTGCTAGCACCAGTGGCTAATTTGAAAATTATTGCTGAGGAAAAATGTGAATATGTGCACACATGTACAAAGTTAAGATGAGGCGACAGACTCTTTCGAGAACTGATTGGTTGCTATTCTGCACGGCGCGGCCGTTCTGTACCCGGGATACTTCTTTTCCTTTCTTAGAGAGGATTCACTCTCAGATAAGCTACTTGGGTTCAAAATACTAATCCATTTAGATTTTTCTGTACTTAAAACTAGTAGGATTCCAAATGTAAGCTATTCATGTTGTGTCAGTGGTTCATAATGTTAATTGGACGCCCAATATTTTTCATCCCAGCTGTTTCCTCGGGGGCAGTTTTTTTTTTTTTTTTTCCTTATTTCAGGTTCAATATATAACATTGAGGTATGATAAGTTTAATCATTCTTTTAATTTGAACTGCTTAAGCCTAATTTAAACCAATGTAGACCAGCCTAATCTTAACCTCTTCATTCAGAGCCAGGCGCATCCTAACGTGACCTGATATTCCGTGGTTTGCCTCCGGATCAGGTCTAATCGGATCAATGTTAAATAGGCTTAGAGTATTGGGGTATTAGCTGGCCTAAAATCCAACAGTCGAACTGACCCGAAGTGTTGGGCTTGGAAAGAGATGGGTTGGCCCAAAATCCATATGAATATGGACAACACTTTTATCCGTTCGTTTGCCTCGAAATCAGGTCTGATCCGATTAACATGATATGTGGTTCGTTGTAATGGGCCGGGCCCAAGGAAGTATCAACAGCCGAACTCTTTTTGTTCGGATGAAATGTAGGTGGGCTCCCCCAAAACCCAGGAAACGCGAATCCCTCTCCGGCATCTTTATTCCCCAAGAACTTGCGAGAGAACAATGATGGAGGTGAAATATAAATTTTTTTAAATAAATGTTTCGCGTAAAATGAATAATTTCAGAGTTTTTTATAGACAAAAAATAAAAGTTAATATTTACTGAACGAAATTTAATCCAAAATATGAGACAGTCACGATTTGAATGATAGATAATCTCCGATACAAAAACCCAGCGACGATCTTGTCTTCTTTGCCATTGATGATCTTTCTCTGTTTCATTTCGGGCTGTTTGGATCCATTTTAAACGGCCCAAATTTCAATTTCTCTAATTTTCCGTTTGATTACAATGATACTGTTTGAAATCGGAGGATTAACATTCCTAATAATTCTGAACAGTGACATTTGAATTTTATTTTTAAAAAAGTAAAATTCGCAATTCCGATTCGGAATTAGACGAGGCCTCCATTTATTTGGTTAAATTAATATAAATTATATATATATATTTTTTTTAATTCAATCATTAATATTATTTTTTAAAAAATAAACTAAATTTTTTATTTAAAATCACATGAAAATTGTTTTCCATGCTCATTAATTTTTTAACATATTTTTTAAATATTAATACTTATATATTATCAATTTCTAATTAAAAAATATATTTTATTGATTGAATAAATATTTAAATAATTATTTTTTTAGCGTAAATATTTTTAAATATTTATATATATTTTTAATCACCAAAATATGTTTATTAATTTATTTATTAAATATTTATTTTTTAAAAAATAAATTAGAAAAAAATAAAAAAAGTAATTTTATTTGTTTGAAAATAATTGATTTTTATTTTCAATCCAAACACTGAATTTTACGAAATTGACAGAATCGATAATTTTTTTAACTTTATTTTAAAATATACCTAAATATCAAAATTATTAATTTGATTAAATTTTTCAAATTTTTGTAATTCACGGAATTGATAATTTTCTATATTTCAAATGGGAATCGATGCAAACCCCCTCTTCCGATTTGGACGATTACTTCCAATTAGTTACAGTCTCAGCTTATATTTATTCATTTTGACAATTTCATAAATGGCTCCCAAAGAGGAAGCTGGCCGAAGGTGGCAGCGACGTATGTGTCGAGTGTCGTCAGCAAACACGGGCGTAGAGACTCGGCCTCCCAGCGCATCGATCGCAGCACGTCTACGTAACATTTTCGCATCATCTGGGGGAGGATTCCAGCCCGGTCCCAATTGTTTATCCCCGTCGCGGCAATTCTCTGAACTTATCAGCAGGACTTTTTTCGGGCTTCGAGCCAGACTCTCAGACCGACCTGCGGGCTCTCCCGCACAAAACAGATCCAATCCCTTTTGAGTCCGACGAGATCCGGATGTAGCCAACCAAGTCAGAACCAAACAGGAAAGTTCCAGAAGAGGAAGGTGGGCGATAATCCAAAGAAGAAAGCGTGATCGATTTGGCCTAAACCGCCCCGGCTGCTAATACCAATACGCCCCTTCAATTGCGTGCTGATCTAGCTTTTGTGATTGATGAACTCAGTGCATTTCTCCCACGGCAACGCCATCTATTAATTCATCGCGCGTTGCATCTTCAGGTTCTTAGCCAATCAAATGTTAGTTTTTCCGATAACAGATTTAACTTTTTTTTTAAAAAAAAAAAAAAAAAAAAATTTGGATGTTGGGTTCGTCCACAAAGCTCCCATTTGGAATCACCGCGGAGACCAGATTACATGCAATTCAAACCATTTTTAGAACGAACGAGGAAGCAGACACAGTTGCGCATGCTCGATTTCCCAGAAACAACGATGTTTAACTACGCTAATTAATATACAATTAAAAAACTAGCCTTTGATGACCCGTACCCAGTTGACTATTGATTAAAACACACAATTAGAACAACACAAAATCCATCTGGGGAAGGCCGTAACACAGTTGCGCAGGCGAGTTCTCCCCAGCTTACTCCCTCTTTTACTTCAATTCAAATCCAATCAGAATTGCAATCCCACGAATCATTCCCTTCCTCCTTTTCTTCCAGCTCCGAGCCTACACAGATGGTGACCACCGACGAGCTCCTTCCTACCTTCTGCTCTCAGCGAATACCCAGGCTCGTCGTCGCTATCGTTGAGCTATAGCGCCGTAGCAATCCATCCGACGGCCGGGATGAAGCAAACCCACCTTCTTCGCCTCACCCTTCTCCTCCTCATCGCTCTTGTCACCGTTCTCGTCTTCAAGACCCTTCCTGTCCGCTACTCCATCTCAAACCCGCTCCTCTTCTACTCGTTCTCTGCCGAGAACCTTAACGAGACGCTTCTCCGGCTTGCCGCCATTAATCCTGGCGAAGCAGCGGTCAGGAAACAAACCGAAGAACTCCTAAACGGCTACTTCCCCGCCAGTGTTTGGCGTTCCGCCTCGGTTTGGCGCCGGGAGAACCACCGAGAGTTCCAAGCCCGCCCTATCCGATCCCCCAAGGACTTCCGCGAGTTCCCGAACTTGCCCCGCAATCTCCGCCAATGGCTCCTCTCGAAGAGGTACCAACCCGCCGTGATGTCGAACATCCTCCTCCAATTGAACGCCTCCCGTCCATATGCTTCCTGCGCCGTCGTCGGCAACAGTGGCATCCTACTGAATTCCAACCGCGGCGAGCTCATTGACAGCCACGACTTTGTCATCCGTCTCAACAACGCCCGTATCGCCAATTTCCGAGACGACGTCGGTGCGAAGACCAATCTCTCCTTCATCAACAGCAACATCCTCCACTTCTGCGCGCTCAGAAGCGGCTGCTTTTGCCACCCGTACGGCGTCTCGGTCCCCATAATGATATACATTTGCCAGGCAATGCATTTCATCGAATACCTTGGGTGCAAGGCGTCCCACAAAGCCCCGTTACTCGTTACGGACGCCGGGTTCGACGCGCTGTGCGCGAGGATGGTCAAGTACTACTCGCTGAAGCGGTTCGCGGAGGAGACGGGGAGGTCGCCTGAGGAGTGGAGCAAGACGCATGACGAGATGATGTTCCACTACTCTTCGGGGATGCAGGCGGTGATGGTCGCCCTGGGGATCTGCGATAGGGTGAGCGTGTTCGGGTTCGGGAAGGCGGCGGGGGCCAAGCACCATTACCATACGAACCAGAGGGCGGAGCTGGACTTGCATGACTACGAGGCGGAGTACGCGCTGTACCGGGACCTGGCGGAGCGCCCGGAGGCGATGCCCTACCTTAAGGACTCGGGGTTTAGGGTTCCGCCGGTGGTTTTTTACAGTTGAAGTGTTTGATTTTTTTTTGGTTTCAATGGACCAGTGCTTTGGATGGTCCTTGATGTAATTGTAGTTAATCAGCATCTCATCACACACAACAGAAGTAAATCACGACACAAAGGGAAGAAAAGAGAGAGAGTTAATTATTTGATCAACCTCTAACCGCTATATTTTTTAATTTAATTAATATTTGATATTATTTTTTTTTCTGCGCGTGTCATGTCGTGTGCTCTTCTCATCCCAGTTTAAAATACCTGAAAGATCTGTGTTTGTCACCTCCTGTCGTTGTAACTGCTGAATTTAGTTTATGACTCCACCTGTTTGTCGTTTCACGGAAGGACGTGATCTACATCTCGTTTGTTTTGTTCTCTCTCGCTTATTCGGGGACGGTTTGATTTGAAATCACCTCCACTGCTTAATAATTTTAATTATATTAATTAATTTGAAATCAAGCATGATTATTGTTAGACATTCAACTATTATTTTTTTATATTAGTCATATTAGTTAGGATTTCTAATAGGCTCGAACGACCAAAAGCTTTGCCCGACCTGTCTCGAAATTTTCACGTTAGAGTTTATTCGGATCGAATCGGAACCAAAAAAATAATATTTTTGGTATTTATAAAATGGGCCTCTTTTGGGAAAGATAGTATCCACGGAACATGGGCTGCCAGCCAACGGCCCAACACGGTGACATCAATCAGTCGGCCCAGTGATCAAACAATTGACGATTGGAGTTTTCACAGCAGTAACATAGGGCGTGTAGGGCCAGGTCGAAATAAATGGCCCGAATAGGTCTTGGTATGCTGCGCTTGGTCATGATGGATGTATGGGATGCAGGCGGAAGCATTTATCGATTGATCCCAACATACATGATGGCGCCCCTGAAAACGCTATCTTGCTGCCTGCGAGTTAAAACCTAATCTTTGCTGTTGACATACTGAAGATATATATAGATATATATATATCGCTGCTTCGAAAGCCTTCCGCGAGTATGAAAACGGAGTCCAGATTGAGAAGGATGAAAGAAAAATGTTTTCCATTTCCTCCGTTCCTTCCAAATATCCAGGGATGCCCGCCTTCTCTCAACGCACATGTACTCGCATTCGGAGACAAAGAAGCAGTCGAGGGTTAGCCTTGTCGTGACGAGAGCCTTGTTCGAGGGAAGGGGCAAATCGGTCCAACCAGCTGGCATCATTATAATGGTTTTGGAGCCATGCATGCAAAATCCCCTCGCATCCGTTCAAAACCCAAACTCCATCCTTTGTGGTCTTCTTCTTCGTAACAAAAAAAAAAAAAAAAAAAAAAAGGATCAGCAGCAGTAGATAGCCATGAGCGAAGGCAAAGCATCCGGATGTTGATGATACAATGATAATGATGATGATGATGTTATTACTGCAGCAGCGTAGCCAGGGGAATAATGACCCACGAGAACAATGAGATAGGATTCCTCATCTCATTCAATGTACCACATCATTATTTCCTGGGTTTTGCCATCATTTTGTTCTAGACTCGATCATGTACTACAAGAAATTGGTATCCAAACTTACTCAGATCGGTATCGATCGGTATTTGTACCGAGCGGGGGGGGGGGGGCATAACTGTCTATACAGCCCCAGCACCGGTTAGGGAATTAAGAAACTACAGCTCACTTCGTCTCCGGCGGGGGAAGAAAGGACAAGACTCAAATCTCATTGGAGCCCCACGAGGGCACTTTCGTCAATTCACTATTGCCCTGAGCTATACGCCGACCGCCAACATGAGTCTGGGCCTGGGCCTGGGCCCAGCCCAACCATCTCGAAAATAATTTGTTTTAAACTCAAATATTTCCAAGCCCAAACTTGAACGAGAAGAAGAATTTTCGCAAGGAAAATTACGGAAGTAGGATGATGATGGTGGGGAATAATAACGGTAATAATGGGAAAAAACAAAAGATCATCGATGGTGGGAGAAGGAAGCTCCATCATTGCGAATCTTTGGCCGGCCAGCCCATCATCCTTTTGAAGGGCTCCAAGAAACCAAGAAGGGTTCTGTGAAATTCCGAAAACACCCCACCATAGCCGTAGCAGCAGCGCCCATCATCATCACGCGACCGCATCGCTAGCTTTTCCAAACCTCCTGCATCATCATCATGTTCCACCCCCACCGCGCTCACACCAAAACCTCGCGCCCTACCGGCCGCCTTGCTTACACCAGCACATGCATGATTCCCTCGGCAGCGCCATCACAGGGCACGTTCCACTTCCGCGGCAGCCCCCCCACCACCGCTCTGTCTTTTATCTTCTTCAAACTTGAATACTCTTCTGCTACTGCCGCTACTTTTCTCTTTATATATACGGCCTCATACCCACCACTCAAAAGCCAGGCCTCCTCCTCCTCCGCCTCTCTCTCTCTCTCTCTCTCGTGCGCGCGAGCTCTCAAGTCTTCTCTCCCTCGCTTGATCCCTTTCTCTCTTGCTCCTGCTCCCGCTAAAGGTGATGCACTTTGCCGAGCAAAGCGCCTTCTTTGCTTTCTCCTCGTGAAACATCTCTCTACTTGTTTTCCATACGAAAGAAGAATTGAGTTCTTTGTAGTTCCCTTCGATTCCCAAGCCTTTGAGATCCATTTTTCTGAGTTTTGGCTTTTTCCCTTCTGACTCGTGGAGAGTTTTATCATGTTTTTGAACAGAAGTGATCGCCTGAGGTCGGCCTTTTCTTGCAGATATTGTGGGCCATGACCCTTGAGCCTATAACGTGCCTGAAGACTTCTCATGCTTTTAGAACGATGAGATGGGATATGCATGTCATTTTTACGCTTGCTGGTTTTTACTTTTTTTGGTTAGCAGCAGGCTTTTTTTAAGGTTCCAGTTCTCATCTTCTTCGTGGAAACCAAGGTTTCTATTCAGATTTCGTAGAACTATGAGCCTACTTTCTCCCATTTTTCTTTATAGAGAACGCCCGGCCTTTTGAGTTCCAACCACTACTATCACTTCACCGACACTTCTGATCTGCATTCTATATATTCCGACTCTATTGTCTGATGTTTGAGACGTTTGTTTAGCAGGGCACAACACTTGCTGCTGCTGTCAGCAAGTCATGGAGAGGCTCAACGCCAAGCTGTACTTGCAAAACTGCTGCATAATGAAGGAAAATGAGAGGTTAAGGAAGAAGGCCCAGCTTCTGAACCAGGAGAATCAGGCTCTCCTGTCGGAGCTCAAGCAGAAGCTGGCTAAATCAAGCGCCAACTCCAGCCCAAACCCCATTCCGGATCTCAACCTCAGCCCTTCAGCCAAAAAGGCTTCCAGTGCAAACAAGCCCTGAGTCGACGATGCCCCTAGCGCCTTTTTGGATGTTTACATATAGTAGTAGCTCAAGAATTTCTTATGTAATCGTACTAGTTGGTTTAGTACGGAGCAAGATCATATCTCGGAAGTCATTTACAACATAACCTTGAGTCTTCTACAATGAATAATGCCGTGGAGAACTATTGCAAGAGCAAGCAATGCCATGAAAATAATCCAAGTGTCATCATTGAAAACTGAAACCGATGCTAATTAACCAGCAAGGAACTCTTATCATATTGACTTGCAGTTGAAAACAAGACGCAAAGATAGCTAGATAATCAAAATAAGTTAAATAAGCGAATGCGATGGATGCACGAGCTACACCAACTAACACAATGACAGGACTGTAGTGTTCCGGGTTTGGCTTCTAAACCGAGAATCTGATGCCGATGGTCTCTCAAGCCTCTCACTCAAGGTGGGTGAAGGAGACTGTCATCTATGAGACCATCATGTATGGGTTTTAGATGATGGGGAGATTGAGGGTTTCAGAAGAAAATGAACCAGACTTGGCACTCGGTCCAACCTACGTCATGCGCGCTTGAGTTGGCAGTACCACCAGAGAGGTTCACTTCAGCTCCGTTCGGTCATAATCTCATCATATAATCCAGGACGGAGTTTGGCCGCGTTTCTGATTCTTTACAGTCGGTTTGGTTTAGAATCATCACAGTTTTAAATATAACTAATTAAGTAAATAATTAGAACAAATTGAATGATATAATCAGAAAAATACGATCGTCATATTTGTCTGTTGCCAAAGGAACAGGCAGGAATGGATGTCGGCACGAAGCCATTCTGCGACACCTATCTCAAAGCTATAATTAGCATGACTCGTGAGGAACCGCAAAAAAGTGGCCGTCGGCACGGATTTTAAAGATTAGCTTTTTTCCATATTACCCCTTGGAACTTATTGTATTATCGTCAAGCAATCCCATCTTCTCAGCGGGGAGCATTTAGTGTATTATCACCCCCCTCCCTCGTTCAGGATAAGTCGAATAAGTCCTCAGAAATTTGATAATTACAGAACGTTATCTACTACAATCTATTCCTAACATCGGAAACGGGAAAGCCCTTCAAACTTCAAATTTCAAAATTCAAATACTCTCTGGGATAATT
Organism: Trichopus zeylanicus subsp. travancoricus; assembly: GCA_005019695.1. Lineage (NCBI taxonomy): Eukaryota > Viridiplantae > Streptophyta > Magnoliopsida > Dioscoreales > Dioscoreaceae > Trichopus > Trichopus zeylanicus. The sequence continues at coordinate 280,854 of RXID01015096.1, forward strand.
TCGTAAATACCCACACTCCCGCCCACCTGACGACTCGCACTCTCTCTCTCCTTTTCACCGCCTCCTCCCATTTTCCCCCATCCTTCGAGTCAAACCCTAACCCTGAAATAGAAAATGCCTGCCAAGACGTCGACCGCGGTGCCAGCCATCCTTCGCCCGATCCAGACACCAACCCTCCTCCGCCTGAATCCCCAACAGAGACCATCTCCGCCGCCGGCGAGGCACCGGAGCCTGCACCGTCGCCGAAGAGGTACCGCCAGAGGTCACCCCGGCTGTGGTAGAGGCGTAGCCGGAGATCACCCCCACCTCCCCTTACTTCTTTCTTCCCGGAGCAGTACCGCGGCCACTGCCGCCTCTCCTCCTCTTCCTCCATCCGGCGTCCCTTCTCCGATTCTATTCGAGGTCTTGCCTTCCCACTCCCTTTTGTTGTTGCTTGATCCGAGGGTTTCTCGAATTGCCTGGGGACGAAGAGGGTTTTCTATCTAGAGAGAGCTTAATCGACGAATCTTGTTAGGGTTTGGTGCGCGATGATGGGAGGGATTCTGAGGAGTGCCGTCTCGGCTTCTTTGACACCACGAGGAGCCTCCAGGACATGTTCCGTGCTGTCGCTGAGGAGTTATGTGAAGTCTACGACGACGATTTCTGATCAAAGGAATGCTTTTTCTCGCATCTCGGTAGTGATGATCTGTCTTGTTCTTCGATTAGGGTTTTGGTGGTTTTTGGCTTCACTTTGGATTCGTCTTCCTCTAGTCTCATTGGTATGACTAGGATTATCATCAATTCCTCAATATGATCATGCTTAAGAGTTCTTTTTCGTATGAGTTTATACTGAGATGATTCAGAACATACTGAGCGTTCTGATGTTGCAATCGATCGAATAAGCAGGCCTGCAACCTGTCTGTGCAAACAATTGTTATCTGTTATTGACATTGCCTTTCAAACTAGTTGAAATTTTACTGCAACAAGCATATTACATGCCGGCATGGTCATGAGGTTGCATATCATTGTGACAGATTTTGAATCTGCGATATGTATTTGTTGCTTTTCATTGCTTACTCACTATTTAATTTTTAACTCTAAAAAATATTTTGGCATGAAACAGCTAAAAAAGGCAACTATTCCAGTAGTTCTGGTCTTGAAATTTTTGGATACTTCAATATAAAGTTAGTCTCCGCCCATTGGAGTTCTTCTGTAACTATTTTTATGCGCAAAAATGTGTCCCTGCTTTTAAACCTGCAGCTATTAATATATTAGGATTGTGATGCTTGGGTCACCTTACAATTTGATCATGTTAACCATGTAACATTTTGTCTGATGACGTAGCTTTGTAAATTGGAACAGATGCCAATGCATGGTGGGATGATGGCTCGTGGGAAGGAGTACACAACCCTGTAGATGATAATTTACAAGTCTATTTTTCAGGTGCTTCACTTGTATTCTTTAAAGCCGATGGTGCAATTCATTTTTTTCCATCTGCTTTTGTTTAAGCAGAATGACGTGTTCTATTTCATGATATCTTGCACATGACACCAGGTTTTCAGAAGGAAAAGAGTGGTTAAAAATAGAAGAAAACTTGATGTTATGAGTTGTGCATTACACTTTGTTGATTATGATAAATTCTTAAATAAATTGGAATTGTTACCATTATTCTTTAGGATCTTCTGTTAGTTGATTGTCACATTGGGATGATGTTGTTTTAAATTTCATTATTGGCCTTACCGAAAAATGGTGACAACAGCTGTCATTATAGCATCATGTAGCTTCTTTGGGGAGAACTTATGAAGTAAATGAAATCTACCAAATAAGTAAACTGAAACGAAATCTCATAAAATCTTCATTTCACTTGAATTAGTAGTTGATAATCTAAAAATAAGACTATATTTTATTTATTTCTACGCATAATTACCACCTTTTAGCGAGATAGGTCTCCAAGCCTCTGCATTTTACCTGGATAGGCAAAGTTTCACCAGCAATTTCTACTTGATAAGCACTAACTGGTAGATGATCTAATAGCAAATTTCGGGAAATCTAGAAGTCAATAACAAGAAAATTTTGCCGATGTGCTATCTTGTTGTTCTAGAAAAGGTACGTGACATATTGACATGTTGCCCATCAAATTGTCTTTAGTTTATCTGTTCAAATTTTCTTGATAAAACTTTCTATTGTTTAGGTGCTTTTATGATTTCAATGCTGCCAAATGACTGTTTTTGTGGTGTTTGAACGCTGAATTCATTGTTCATAAATGGATCAAAGTCCAAAAGCACCACTTGTGGAGTGACTAAAGTCTACAAGTATTTATGTAATTTTTCACAGTTGTAGTTAATTTTAATCTTACAAGTTAACTGAAACAGCTGTGTGAAGCCCAAGCCAAGCGGTTACTTATTAATAAAGTTAAATCACTAGGGGGTTATATAAAAAATGTGTTAAAATTTATGGGATTGTGAAGGTCCCTTATGCTGCTATATAAATTTATTCCAGATTTATGTTGGACGTGCACATTGTCATTCTGTGACATCATTGCTCATATTTATGTTTCCGTAGGAGAGAGCATCAGTTGATTGTTGGGTGCTTTCCACAACATTTTTGAAGAGTTGAGTATTTAAGTAGGCATATAATCCACTTTGTTTTTCTTTAGATCATTACTGTTATTTCCCTGTAAAAAAAAGAAATTATTGCAAAATTCATGGTTTTTATTGCTTTTTTTTCACTCTTGGGTGCAGTAAATAAAATAAAGATCCTGTGGACTCCAAACAGTCAACCATCAGTGCATGATCCGCAACAGTCCGCTTGTTTATTCTTTGACCTTTTAATTTCAGGTTTGACTGAAGACTTCTTCTGTATATTGTGGCAACTAACTTGAACGTGGTGCCCTTTTCATGTGGTGTGTCTGTATATGCCTGCTAACCATCATTGTTGTCCGCACACAGGCTATTTGTATATGGCCTCACTACTGGTTGGTTTGACCTTCTTGATGATGATGGTGGTGGTGGTGGTCTGTTTTCTGATGGTATGTATTGAAGTTCTTTTTTTTTTGTTTTTTTTGGTGTGCGTCTATGTTTGTGTGTTGTCTTTGTTGTTGGTTGCGGTTGTAGGGTGTACGTGTTTTCCTGTTTTGTCTAGCATGTCCCATGCGTATATGGTGTATGGGGATAGGCTGTGAACAGAAAATTGATGCAGGTGTGGATGCGTGCGGAGGCGACAACTTGTTATGCGTTTGTAGGCTTCTGGGCTATCCTATGTGTTGTGTATCTCATGTTTTGTTATGTGAACATTGATTTATTTGTTGCTAGGGCGGTAAGGTCCATCCCTGGGCTGGGCTGGGTTGGTTTGAGGAGCGCACTTGGATATTACCACATGGAAAGGTAGGGTGGGTCTAGGTTGTTCTCTACCTGCAGAGCCCATTTATGCATTACTGCTCGTCTACCTATTTTGGTCCTTTTGTAGCCAAATTATGGCTTGCTAAATCCCCCATTTATGGCCAGGAAAGTGCCCGTATTCAGCTCTGCTATGACCATTTAGCCTGCGAATTGCCTGTCCGGTCCCTACTTGCTTACTGCTCTTTGTGCTACAGCCCTATTAGAAGCTATTGATATCCTATTTTGAGGGCCATTTAAAGTCCAATAATGACTTGCTTGCAGCCCATTTCACGTGTCTACAACCAATTTGCCGTGCATTTGTTAGCCCGCCAACCCAAACTACAGAATAGCAGAACAGTTGGGGGCCATTATTGGCCCAGTAACCGCACGACTGCCCTTTTGACGGCCTAAACGGCCCATAGGCCGCCACAATACAATCCAACGGACAGCCCATTGGCCCGCGAGACGGCCAATTAGTCGGCACAATAGCGGCCCACTAACTGAGGGTTTGTTGGTTCGTTAACGAGCCGATTCTGCAGCCTAATAGCTGTTTACCGCGCGCCGACTGCTTATTATGGTACCATACTGAGGCCCCTTTCAAACGTCGCGTACGTGATACCAATTTTGACATTTGCAATACAGATTTCGAGGCCAACTTTCTTATCTACATTTCGATTAGTGTGAGTAGACATACTTTATTCACGGATATGCATGCATTTCTTGCGTACTAAGAGTGTAGCCTACAGAAAATATTTAGTCTTGTGGATTATCTGTAAAACAAATATCTAATCCTATGGAGATTTGATGGATAACCTCAAATTAGTTAGCAGTCAAACTCATTATTTTCTAAGTTTATGTGGGGGTTTTGAGAAAGTATAAATTAATAAGTGATAATTCTACGGTTTATTTGAAAATATAAAAAATAAAAATATTAAAGAACATAACAGAATGGAGTTCAACCGGTGCTCTGCAACATCACAAAGCCTTCAGACTATACCCAGAGCCTTGCATGACACGCCCAGCCTCTTACAACACGGCCACACACATCCACACATGCAACACCCCTGAGCATGGCAATAAACAAGCACACCACACTACAGAACGCCCACCATGCACACGTCGGCACAACATCCATGCAGAACTCAAAAGCATTGAACACACCCAATGTAAACCAACAATATACACAATCTTGTTCAATCAACCCCACATGCCCATCCACATGAGCAAACCAAATACCCACCCAAACTGCACACCACACTACTTGCCAAAAGCACCACAACCATCTACAGGCACAACAACCCATATAAGCAACCCATATAACACAAACAAAGTACACCCAATTAAAACATCTCTGTCTACAATGTCATACAGTGATATGAAAAAGACTAATCTGAAAAGAACTAAAACCTACACCTGACTGTCACACGAAATCCTCGTTGCCACCATCATCCCTCTAAAGCCCAACCAGATATCATTAAAAATCATTTTTCAAGTCAAAATTACACCTTCACCTGATATCACAGGAAAATGAACCACTAGAAAACTTGAAAATAGCTTTGAAGCATGGAAATCAAATGTTATCAAGAATACCTGAACAGACAAAATGAAGGGCCATATGTCAATATGTTGCATGCCATTTCTAGAAGAAAAATGGTATTACATTTGCTTAAAAAATTTATATTTTATTTTTGCAAGAAAAAAATTAAAATCTTGTCCTTGACTTCTAAATTTCCTAGAATTTGCCAATGTGGGAGGCTTGGAAACTGCTACTGCTTATTAATTAGAAATTGATAGTGAAAGTTACATATCCCAGAGAATAAGTGGAGACTTTGAGACTTGATTATCCGAAAGTGGTGGCAATTTTATGCAGAAGTCAATAAAAAATTGGCCTCCTATTTTTAGATTACCAACTAATAAACACAATAAAATGAAAATTCTATGAGATTCCATTAACTTGTTGGGTAGGTATGATTTATTTCAACAGTACTCTTCAAAGAACCTACATGATGCTTCAACCATAGCTGCTTTTCACCTTTTTGGCAAGGCTAGCAATGATTTTCAAAGAGCATGGTTTTCAACATCCCAAGTGTCAGTCAATTAAAGAGAAGATCCCATAAATATTGGCAAATGGCATCCATTTCAATTTATTTAACACTTTATCATGATAAACAAAGTGTAATGCACCTTGATGAAAAAGTACTCTTTAAGGTGTTGTATAGGTATCATTTATTTCAACAGTACTCTTCAAAGAACCTACATGATGCTTCAACCACAATTGTTTTCCCCCCCTTTTTGGCAAGGCTAGTTATGGTTTTCAAAGAGCATGGTTTTCAACATCCCCCCAAAGTGTTAGTCAGTTAAAGAGAAGATCCCACAAATATTGGCAAATGACAACCATTCCAATTTATTTAACACTTTATCATGATAAACAAAGTGTAATACACTTCCATAAAAAAGTACTCTTCAAGGTGTTGTATAGGTATCATTTATTTCAAAAGTACTCTTCAAAGAACCTACATGATGCCTCAACCACAACTGTCTTCCCCCTTTTGGCAAGGCTAGCAATGATTTTCAAAGAACATGGTTTTCAACATCCTCTCTAAGTGTCAGTCAATTAAAGAGAAGATCCCATAAATATCTGAGCAGCCTCCTCATGCCGTGTCATTTATTTAACAATTTATCATGATAAAGAAAGTGTAATGCACCTTGACGAAAGAAACCGAAGCATAATGTACAATTAAAAAAAAAATGAAGAATTCGTAAAACGGAAAAAAAGACAAAATTCAACATGTTGCAATTCCTTTTCTAGAACAAAAAAAATACCACATTGACTAAATAGGTCTACATTATTTTTGCAAGCAAAAATTGAATTCTTGATATTGATTAAATCTCCCAAACTTTGCTATTAGATCATCTACCAGCCAGTGCTCATAAAATAGACATTACTAGTGAAATTTGCCTATTTGAGTAATAAGTAGAGGCTTGGAAATTCCATTTCAGTTTACTTATTTTGTAGATATCATTTATTATTGCGACCCCTCTTTGTGAGAAGACACCCCCTCGCCCGAAATTACAAGACTATTATTTTGCCAAGTTTCTTACAGAGAGTTGTCTCGTGCTCCTAAGTATTCTCTACCTATCCACCTATGTCGGTTTCGGATATAGATACCTTTTTGTTCTCTGCTTTTGATTTTTATTCTATGGGCCACTGTACCAACGGAATAGGAACATAGAGTATTAACACATTTTGCTGGAATGAGCATTATGAAGATATTTCAATTAAATAAAAGGAGTTAGCAAGTTAATATTGGATCAAGAACAAGGTCAGAGGGATCAAAAACAGCTAATTCGTATAAAGCCATCGAACAGGTCCAACCAGAAACTAAAGCGTCAACAGGAGCCCTTCAATAGTTCTTAGTTAAGATTACCATCTGGGGATGTTCGTTTGATATCTAAAAATGCTTAATAACAATTGGACAAGATGGTAATGTTGGGGTGAACTAAAAAAGTTTGGATAGAGCTGAATCTAAGTGTTGGTTAGCCTACATAAAGTAGGAATTGCTAGTAATCGTTGATCAGCTATACGGCGATGAATTCATTCTCGAGTCTTGTACACACTACCGGCAAAAATTGATTTCTTATTGTTGATTAAATCTCCCAAGATTTGCTATTAGATCATTTACCGGCTAGTGCTCATAAAATAGACATTGTTGGTGAAATTTGTCTATCCGGATGATAAGTGAAGGCTTGAAAATTTCATTTCAATTTACTTATTTTGTAGATATCATTTATTACATAATTTCTCTCCAAAGGAACTACATAATGCTTCGACAACAGTTGTTTTCCCCCTTATCGTTAAGATTAGTAATGATATTCAAAAAGCAAAGCCTTCAAATCAACTCAATGTGTCATTCAACTAACGAAAGAATCCAAAAAATAAAGCCAGCATTCCAATATATTTAACACATGACTCATAACACAAAAATTTCTTCTATTTTTATTTTTTAACCACTTTTTTTCTTCTGAAAACTTTGTGTGATGTGCAAGATATTTAGTTATCAGGACAAAATATCACAGAACAAACATTCCGTGTTGCCTAAACAAAACTAGAGGGGAAAAAATGGATTGGAAACAAAAAGAATTGCACAATTAGCTTAAAAGGATACAAGTACCTAAGAAATAAACTTGCAAATTATTATCTACGAGTCATCTACACCAATTACCACTCCTTCCCACGAGACACCATTCAACAATGCATTGACATCTATTCTAATTTGAAAAGCAACATCATCAAACAAAGTATTACATAGGCAGCATGATCAAATTGTAATGTAACCCAAGCATCTCATTCCTAAATTATCAAGAGCTGCAAGTTTGGAAGTAGGAAACTGTTCTTTTGCATAAAAATAATTATACAAGAACTTAATTGGGAGGATAGTTGGTTTACGTTAAAGCATCCAAACATTTCCAACTAAGAACAACTTCAAACAGACAATAGTTACCTTTTTTAGCTGTTTCATGCTAAAATGTTTTCTAGAGTTTAAAATATATATCGTGTTGTTTCTTATTTAGGATCTAAACATGAAAACTATCTTCTCTTTATAACAATAATTTCGTAAATCAAATAGTGCGTAAGCAATGAAAAAGCAACAAATACATATCACAAATACAAAATCTATCACAGATAAATAACCTCACAAGATGAGGTCAAAAAAATTGAATTCCTTGCATGCTTGGTGGTAAGGTAAATTATTAAAATTTTAAATAGTTTGAGAAGTAATGTTAATATCAAAATTTTAAGTTTCAATCTTGACATTGGATTCAACACCCACAAAAATTAATACATTTCGGCCGTTTCGATTAAAATCAATTCATTTCAATTTCTATGAAATAATTTTTTAATTTTTGAACTAAATGTTTACCTCACATTTAAAATTATTTTAAAAAATTAGAATAAGAAAAAAATTTATATACATATTTTTAAAAAATTAAATAAAAAACTTTGGTAAAAACTAGGATTCAAATCCGAGTCAAATATAATCCAAATTAAATCTTTAACCACCAGGTTAAGTTGTGTTTGCGATATAAAATTATTATAAATAATAAATTTTTAAAATTTGAAATCACATTGGTAACACCCCAAAACTTGAAAATATGCATTAATAAAATAAGATAAATAATACAAATTTCTAAATTCAAATATTATAATAAATCTAAAATTAACACAACTACAACCGCACTAACATCTCAACTCAAAACAACTCTACCTAATTCTTCATTTAAAAATCCATTGTTACACAATACCAGCTATATTTTTGGAAGAAAAAAATAAGCTAAAATCACATTTAGTAGAGAGGATTTTCTCCTAATAAATAATCAAATGAGATATAAATATTAACAATAACAATAATAATAGATATTAATATATCAACACAAATACGAAAATATAACAATAGAATATAAAAAAAAAGACATCACCACCAATATAAGAGATAACCAAATCAATCAATGTAATCAAATAACTATGGCAGCTCGAGAAAACATGATAACGAACCATTATGAGAAAAACCTTCAACTTTGGTATAAGCGTACTCTCAAGATTCTCTGAAAGTTGTATCCACCTACACTACTCACAGTGCATCCACCTGGTATAATAAATACGTCTCCTACACCTCCAAAGACTGATAATTGTTACGTCTGACGATCTGCTAATCTTATAAGTGAATTCCCCCACCAGTAATAATCTATCTCTAGGAATAGAGTGGCCTTAAATTACATTCTCTCATTAACCACCACTAATTATGAGTATACAATAAAGAATAAGACAATTTAAAGATATCAACTGGATAACACAATAAGAACCAACAAGAGATAATCAATACATAAAATTTATCAACAAAGACATAATCAAATGACTTTTCAATCAATTAAAACAACGACTATTCAAGAGAATACATCCAGAGATATATACTTTTAACTTAATCTCTCTTTCAATGTATGATCATAAATCAAATTTTCAAATAACAAAGTTATTAAATCATAACTTCAAATTAGACCAACAAATCCCCCATCTCATTCAATTATGATTAATTCTTTAAAAATATCAACTAGATTAATCATCAAAGAATAATATATTTTTAATCACAAATCAATTCTAATCTTTACTCACAAATTAACTACTTAATTCTCAAAAAGCCTCAATTACAGAGTACATCATAAAAATCAAATCCAATTAACTCTAACATCAATATATTTGATAATCCCCTAAATTTATCAATTTATAATCAAATATTCCACTAATAAAAACTATTAAATCAATCAAAATAATGAATCAATGTACTTTACAACCTTCTTTGCATTTAAACCCTCAAAAAATTTTTAACATATAATTACTATAAAGTAAGATACCAAATTTGCATGCTAATTCTCAAACCAAACTAATTACCGATATAGATTATGACTATTTACTTATAAATTCATAACGAAGTCCTCAACCTTATAAATTAGAAATTAAACTCTTATATCACGAATCAAATATAACTCCAAATTAAATAAACCAACTTCACAATAATTTTATTCAATAGTATAATCATAATTCAATCATTGCACACTAACTTTATTCTAAATCCAATTAACTTTTATTCCTAAATTAAATTCAATTCAAGATTAATTTAACTAAATCCAACCCTCACCCTAAGCATAATTAATATAATTCAAATTAAATTTAACTCAACCAATACAAAAAAAAAATTTATCATAAATTGACCCAATCCAATATTTTTAATTCAAAATCCAAACCTCAATAATTCAAATTCAATCAGACCCAAGTTTAACCACATAATATCTTTTGAATTCAAAATCATCTCAATCAAATTGAATCTATTTAATATTAAACATTCACATTCAAGCTTAATTAACCATATCTCTAGAGAAATTATTCTAGTATCATAACTTTAATTTCTCAAGAATTAATTTTAAACTCATAAGATATTAAAAAATTATAATTATCAAACTGAATAATTCACTTCGTATAATGATCACAATAATTTAATATATGATAACACCAATTATGATATATTAACATCCAAACTAATCTCTACATTATTCTTCATCGATTAATATAATATGTATCAAATATCATCTCTGAATCATCATTATAATCATATAGAGATCAAAAAGGAGCAAATTTAATGACTACATATCATAGGTATCAAAATTATCTCACTCTCCGCACCGAAACACAGTTATAGTCGTCAATGTTATCATTGCTACGTTCTACTTATCTACAATCGCCGTCTCAAAAATCTAAACCCTAAAAATATAAGATTATCCTATTTAAATATTAGAGATATTAAGTTAGACCGTAAAATCTAACTTAACTAATTAAATCTCAACAAACCATTGAAAAATTAGATCATAACAATATTTTTCAGGTTAGTCCGAAACCGGTTGAAACTTAAACCTTGGTTAATATCATAAGAATTATTTGCGCAGATAGGTTGCAGGCCTCCTTATTCCATGGATGGGAATATCAGCACAAACAGCATGTTCTAAAGCATCTCAAAATAAACTCATTATGAAAGGAATAGACACATAGAAATTCTTAAATTTTGTCCAGATAGCAGCTATTCATGTCAAGAAAATGATGAGCAGCAAATAAGGGGCAGAAATTAATAAAAATCGTATAGATATGATCAATTCGTTACACACCCGAGTCATGCCTAAGAGATAAGACGAATGAAATTCCGAATTGAAGCACAGAACCACAGAAACCCTAACGAAGAACAAAATAGATCACCACTGCAAAGATCGAGAGAAAGAAATACCCGGATCAGCGCATAGAACTCTTCAGAGAGGGCATTGAACATTGGCTGGAGTGCTGATCAACGCCGAGATGGCACTCTCTATTCCCTCCTGCCATTGGGTACCAACCCTGGCAATCTTCGTCTACTGAGCTTTTTCCCAAAAAAAACACCCTAGGCAAGAGCTTGAAGAGAATGAGAGAAGAGAACGCCGGATAGAAGAGGAGCGGCAATAATAGAGCCGGTCCGGGAAGAGAGAAATGAAAGGAGGTAAGGATGGTCTCCGGCGGTACCTCTTCGGCGACGGTGGAGGATCCGGTGTCTCGCCGGCGAGGGAGGTGTTCACCGGTGGGGATTGTGGCACAGGAGAGTTGCGCTGGGACGTCGAGTTGTATCTCTCGGTCGCCGCCGGCCAACGACTTGGCAGTCAGTTAGGGTTTGGATTCGAAAATAATAGAGACGGCAGGACGGGGGGGAACACGAGATGATAGTGCGAAATTGCGTTTTCGTTATCTTGAGGCAGAAATAGACGGTGAAGATTCATGGTTTCCGGCTTACCGCAAAATGCTCGACCTATAGCGTTGGTCCCGTCGATCAAGAGGCAGAACTGGACGGTGAAAATCATGGTATTGGTTGATGCACTGCAAATCGTCGTTGATCTGAGCCGTTGGTTTTGCTAATCGTGAGGCAGAAACAGACGGTAAGAATTCATTTTTGGTGATTTACTGCAATACTCAAGGGCGCTTTCGGACAAGAACTCGGGAAACGAACTGACAGCAGCTAGGAGACTTAAATTTCCACGGCTGTTGCAGCGAATCGCAAATCAAAGGTTGTACTAACTCGGGAACACCTACACCAACCCTATCTTCTCCGATATGTTAAAGTCTCCGACAAATTTGCGATTGTCGTGTGATAGATGAAAGAGGTTGTACTAACCATCCCTCCATCTGACGCTATAGAACACATCTCCCGCGAAAAACCTAAAAACCACAATCCAGCTAAAAGGACATCAATGGCTGAAGCAAACAACCACGACGAGGACGAGCTGTTCGAGACCAATCTCGACCTGCTCAACAGCATCCCCGCAACTACCAACAGCGACCAGCTCACCACCACCGTAGAGGCTCTCCTCGCCAACTGCTTGATTCCTGTCAACTACCTCCGCAATGTAGTTCCAACCCAGGAGCCAGGCCAGAGAGATACAGTCTCCGGTACTTCCATGATAAGTTCCTGCAAAAGCATTACTTTTACACGAAGCTATTACAAAAGTTCATGCAAAAGCTTTAGCTTTAAACTACAACGCTCTACAAAATTTTCGGCAAGAGCATCAGCTTTAAACTACAAGTTTCTACAAAAGTTTCGGCAAAAGCATTAGCTTTAAACTACAAGTTTCTAGACAAGTCTCTGGGAAAACATTAGCTTTAAACTACAGGTTTCTACAAAAGTTTCTGCAAAAGCATTAGCTTTAAACTTGGAAGTTTCTGCAAAAGTTAGCTTGAAGGGGAATACGGTGAAGAAAAGATGGCCAAATGCATGCTTCTACTTGGCTGCATCCACCATCATCTGTTCTTCAAACCTCACCGCCACCAGGAATCTTATGCTAACCTACAAGACAGAGAAAAGCTTAGCATATTCAGTGTATAAACTTAGTATCTTCTGTAAGCACCGAAAATAGATTAATATCAAATACAATAACCTGTTTGGGATCACAGACAGCATACTCATTATTCTCAAGCGGGCTATTATCATGACCAGAAGGAACAAGCCGGCCACAGGGGACCTGTATATCATCCTTCCACACGAAGTGCTCCGACTCATCGGTTGTCTTCTGCCCCAAACCTTTAACACCTGTTTTCTTCTCCTCTAATGATTCTGGATCCTGCCCTCAATCAAAGAAAGGGGGTTCATGACTAACTGCAAAAGAACTACAAACATAAATTAAGATGTTACTGCCAAGGTTCAGTACTTCTGGCGCATTTACTATCTCAACAATCTGCTCTCCCAGTGAGGCAATAGCCAACGCCAAAGAACCCCTCTGGCGTCTCAGCAGCAGTGAAACCATACATTGCAGCCTCCGCCGCTGCATCAGAACACACAATGGACATAAAACAACCATTACAGAAAGTAGAGAGCTGTGTTTGCTTTCCATATAACCTTGCAGCATACATTCTAGCATTACCATGTAGCCTGGGACAGGAATTGAACAGATCGATGGCAAGAATCCCTTTTACAAATGTCTAAGAAGATTTGAACTTCCGGTTCCTACAAACAAGATGGCAATGTTCCTTAGGAAGAGATTTATGGAACAAAAACTACATAGGAGGAGACCAAAACATACCACACCATAGAAGAACCTAGTTTGGAAGCTTCTTTATATCATCATATGAAGGGACAGCACTTACATCTACCACAAAAACATTCTCCACGAAGACACCATAGATCTACAGGATGGCAAACTATCAACAATGGTATGCAACTTCACGTTTTTCTGGGAAATACAACTGCTACTTGACGTGTTGGTTGTTACCACATCCTCCAGCTTTACAGGTTCATACGTCTTCTCCAGATATTTGACAATCATGTTGTAATCATGAGTGTTCTTTTCGGGCTCATTGAGCACCCCAGCTTCTTGTAGCGATCAAAGAATGGATCATCCGTGGTGCCACCAGTCAAGTCCCCTATGAGATGTGATGCAACAGTGATGTCCCTAATGCTCTCCAATGGTGAAGCAATCTGCATTACCAGAAAAAAAATTGTCAGCAGTCAATAGACAATGAAAAAATTGTCAGCAGTCAATATACAATGAATGCAACATGCATGAGCATGAGAATTCATCACCTGCATGATCAGAAAGTTCTTGGAAATTTCTGATTGTGAAGGGACGAGTAGATGGCATCATTATAAACCACTTGCTACTCTGGTCGACCAATACAGCCTTGGACTTCTCCTCTAGTTCGGGATGTGATTTCAGCTTATCTCTGAATTCTAGGAGCCCTTTTTCACCTACAGTGAAGTTATTGAACTCCTTGTAGACGCTCAAAACAAAGCAAGCAAGAGACAAAAAAGGAACCCAAATTAGTATGCCGGTTGCTCACATCTCTTCAAACTAAACCCGAAATCATTCCGATTTGCAGATCTAGGCTATCATGTCCCATTTCCATCGGAGCATATGTCAGAAAGAACAAGCTTATTCTACTGTCCAATGAGTAATGAACTGCTACATTACTGTCTTCCGACAATTGAACAGACAAATCAAAATAGAAAACACACCTATAGATCTCTTGGCTGCATAAGATCTTCATAAAATTTGCAACAAATGGATCCAGCTTGCAGTGAATAACAGCAGTTCCTAGCTGATGAGGAGCAAGACCTCCATACCGCACATCAATCCCTTCATCCTGCTCATGATAAAGGAATGATTATGAAAGCAACTTGACCAAAATGTTTGGGACAATGAAATATTCCAATAATCCTTGAACAGGGGTATTCCAATTTTTAGTTCTTTGGTTGTCCTTCTATTCTAAGAGAGCGAAGTAAATTTTTTTTTTTTGAAAAAATATGAGTATTATACCATGTCGAAAGGAAAGAACTTGAATGGTTTCTTCTCAAATTTCTTTTCCCTCTCCCATGGCTCAAATTCATTGCCAGTTAGCTCCTCAAAGAGCTGCACAAATTCTTTCACGGCACCATCTGCTTTGTGCCATTCCTCACTGCGTTCTTCTGCTTTGGTGCCATCTTCACCTGAACCTCTCGTATCGCACAAATGAATGCCGTTCTCACCCACCATGATCAACTGCATAACACAGAACCTACCCAACGAAGAACAGAATTAAAGGAAACGAAACCTACAAGCTTACCTAACAATGTGGTGCAGGAAAAGCTACATACTCGTTCACTCCTCTTCCCACGTCACACATGGATAAGGCACAATTGTAAATTATCCATCCCGCTCGAAAATTCGCCCAACTTCCCCCAACCTTGAATCCTTGTGAACTCCTCTCTTGCCATAAAGCTTGATCTGTCTCAACTTTGTAATATAAGCAAAAACAAAATCGTTTCAAAAAGCATAGGATAATTTTCAAGCAAGATGTACCCCTCCCATCAAAGACTTGAGAGCTTCGTCTGTAGGATCTTTCTTATACAATGCGTGCTTACTCTCCGGAACAAGTTCAGAAGACGTATCATACTGATTTAAAGATAGCGCTGCCTTCCTCTCAATGCTGTCTATTAGCCACTCTCCACTCACCACCGGAATGTTTCTCTCGCTAAAAAGTGAACAGCCAATTGTGTGACCAAACAACAGGCAGAAAACACAATGCAAACTGAAATCGTGACGTGAGATAAGTAGCAGAATGCTTACATTGCCTCAACTAACCGAGATGAACCGCCTCTTTCTTTTGCTGCAGAAGAGGCCACCAAACAAGTTGCATCTAGACATACACAAACAATTAATCTGAGAACACAATTCAATCTTCAAACTCAAATCAAGCCAAGAAGTTTTTACCTTTGGCTGAGCTAGCAACCTTCCCTCCATGTTTCTCAATCTCCTCTCTCCAGGTTTTCTGATTACGGATAAATACAGAACTCAATGGGAAGCAGCTGTGAACACTGCCAAAAAAAAAAAAACAAAAAAAAATGCAAAGCGGAAGACCTCACATGTGTCCGAGAGAGCCTGCTGGTAAGTACAATTAACATGCCAGCAAAAGGCTTGCCTTCTGGAGCCAATGGCCTCACAGGATATGGCCTCGAGTGTTGCTTCTTGCCCCACTGAATATCACAAAAGAGAAGCATAACTCAATATTGATACAACCATGTGAAGGAGAAGCCAAACAGGTAGCAAGAGGCAAACTCACATCTGACACCGTTGCATCCCCAATACCGTCTGGCACCGCAAGGGGCTGATCCTTCTTCGGGCGATCTCTGGTCTTGTAAACACAAGCTGACCAAGACCTGTAAACACCTTCACACTCGTAATTTCTTGATGTGCAAGCTAGCTGCCCTTTGCATAGAGGGCATCTCTCTAGAGGCCCAAAGAACAACATATCTTGGCTGCCACAAGACATTTCAACAAACGTTTCAGTGGTTTCAATTTTTGTCAATTTGTTCCAGTAGGGATACCAACTAATACCATCTAGGCACAACAGAATCTTGAGAACCAGAAGGGTCCTGGCCATTAGCTTCAAGTATCTTCCGCATCTCATCGACAGGAAAGGTGATATCTGATGAGCTTGCAGAACTCGTTGAACTCTGCATTGATTTCATCTGCAGGCTTTCCATTAGCATCACCGTTCTGACTGTTAGTCACCTTCGCCTTCTTGTTCTTCGTTGATGGCTAATCACCTTCCTGTCCTTTGAGCTCTGCCTTTGCCTTCTTGGACCCGACCTTCCCTTCGTCCTCAAGGGAGGAGTAGGCATGGGACCTTGTCTCGTGAACCTTCAAGCATTCGACAAATAAGAAATCAATTCATTGACAGACGGAGTCACAGACCCTTTCTGTTGATTCTCTATAGAATAGCATTAGTGGTTTTTTAAAACAAGACATAATCTAAAATAACAATGCAACAAAGAAGCAACTTCATGCTAACCATAAACAAACAAAATCTGTTAACAGAACTCCCTATTAATGTGTTCAACAAAACGTTTTGTTCACTTAGAGATGATTTACCAAAGACTCTGCACAAATTTCCTTCATTTGTTATCTAAATTCTTCACAGTAAGACAATATTTACTTTAGATTCCCACGATTATATATGTCTCGAAACCACAACGAAAACAAGTTTTGCCGGGACGTACAATTTGCGTTGCTAATAAATTTGCATACGAAGGCAACTTGTGATCAATCAAAAGAAGGAAAAGAGTAACATACCATGCTGGAACTCCTTTGACTTGAAGGTCACTTTCCCCAGCACAACAAATCAAAACCAAAAAATCTCAAAACAGGGTGAAACCAACGAATCTGCGAGGATTTTCGGCTGACATAAGTGGGTACGCAGGAGCAGTGCCACCTGTTGGTGGCCGCTGTTGTCTGGCGTTGTCCGAAGCGCACAAGTATGTCTCTCTCGATGTGAGATAAAGCCACGTCGCGGCGATCGGCTTTATCCGAGCCCGAGGAGAGAACAGGTGTTCATCTCGCAAGGGGCCTCATGCAGAAGACCTCCCCTCTCGACCATTAAATTTGAAGAATGCTTTGCACACAGCGACCCAGCGGTAATAAAGTAAATTTTATGTTTAAAGCGTTTTTTTAATAGCAAATTATATATTTTAAATTAAACAATATATCTGTTTCGCCTTGATTTCTATCATAATTATAAAAATTTTCTATCCATCTAAGTGATTTAGAATGAATTAAATTTTACCTCAATACATAAGAAGATGATCTACTATTGACCTGAGAAACTATTTAGAGTATTAAAGTTCTATTGATGTTTGATTCGAATGATCGCCCATAGTCAAATATAATATTATGGAAAGGAAACATATTTTTAAAATAATAATTTTATTTATAGATGAAATATAGGTTAGAAAAAATTTTATTCAAAATAGCGACGTAATTGACGAACATCATTGATAATCATGTTTGCCGGATGATAAGCTTCATTAGAAAAACAGAAACTTGGTATGATGTTATGGTTACAAACTAAAAACAACAAAATTTTTCTTGTACGCATACATACACGAGATTATTTTAATTTTTAAAATAATAAAAATATCCTGTGATCTCATAAAGGAATATGAGCAAAATGTTTGTGATAAACTTTCAAGCCATATCACCAGACGAGCAACTCGGCTTGTGGAGTCTGAACACATGATGCTCATGTTTGTCAGACAACGATATTCATAAAAACATTAAGTATTTGTTTGATTCGAAATCAGTGTTAGAATAATCGTATTCTGATCGGTTTATTATTTAAATATCAAAAAAATAACCATATTTTTTTTATATTATTTTAAAAAATAAATTATTATACTACTCTTATATTTATTTATTTAAATTTTAATAAATAATATATTTAAGGGTATAAAAGTTTAAAAAAATTTAAAACATTTACCAGTTAGATTAGCATCAAAATATTAAAAATTTGATCAGATTATCTTTTTATACTTTAATCTTAATATTGAGTTTGAATTTAATCTTAATCCCGAATCAAACGGTACTTTAAAAATTTTGATATAATGATATGATTGCCAGTTAAAAATAATATAAAAAAATAATGTATACATTAAATTATTTTAAAATTATAAATAATAAAAAGATCCTCTGATTTATAAAAGGATAGGTGTCAAAACTTGGTTATAAATTAAAGGAATAATTACCTATAATCTCCTATAATTAGTCTTAATTATCTACAACCTTCGTAATTTTTAGAATTACTCACATCTCCTCTTTTTTCAAAATATTTACCTACACCCCCTAATTATTATTTAATCAAACTTTTTCTAAAATATTTCAATTTTACCCTCGATTTTTTTTTTACAATTAAACCCCTAAAAACTTATTTTTTTTTCTTATTTAACACACCAAAATTAAGTTTTTTTGCAAATACTATCCCAAAATTATTCTGATTTACAAAAAAGTCCCCAAAATTTGGATTTTTGCAAATAACACCCCGAAATTATTCGGGTTTACAGAAAAGTCCCCGAAATTATTGCGACGGCAGCGAGGGTGGCGGCGCACGGGCGGCAATGCCGGAGGCCAGCGGCAGGAGCAGAGGCCGAGACTAACGCGCCGGCATGCGGGCACGGACTTTTATATAAATCGGAATAATTTCGGACGTTATTTGCAAAAAATCAAATTTCGGAGTGTTAAATAAGAAAAAAAAAATTTTAGGTGTTTAATTATAAAAATAACCGATGATAAAATCGAATTTTTTTGAAAAAAATTTGATTAAATAACAATTAGAGGGGTGTAGGTAAATATTTTGAAAAAAAAAATGTGGATAATTCCGAAAATTACAGAAAATTATAAATAATTAAAACTAATTATAGATGACTATAGGTAATTATCTCTAAATTAATGAGGCAAGCAAATCAGCTTGTCGAGTCCATCATCTCAACATTCGCCAACGTTCTATGTTGTTCACCGAGCTAAATTTATCACCGATTTCGATTGATAATTTTTTTAAAAATATTATTCGGTTAAATTGATTATTTTATTCATTTATAAGAGAAAAAAAATTAAATCGTTAAAAGCTTTTTAACAATGAAAATTTTTTTTTATAATTTAGTATTTGTCCTTATGATTTTTCTATTTACAATGAATTCCATGTGTTTGACATATTTAATTTCTTAATCTCATTACGCGAATCTCATCACATTTTCAGATTCCTCGAGATTATTTGTAGGTCATAAAATATTTAATATTTTTTTAACTTACAAAATTTAACATTTATACACTAAGACTTTCAAGTTGGACAAATCACCTCAATGCAATTTATGGTATATTCGCTGAGCTTCAATTAGCTTGAGAGGTAAAATCAAATCAAGTCTTTGATCAAATCCGGTGACGATCCATATTGTATGAATAACCTTGATTAACCAATTCGATAAAACGGTCAATTTATTATCACATGTCAAGGGATTTCGAGTGAGAATTTTTAATTACATAACAAGTTTATTCATAAAAATTAACTATTCAATCAATATTGATTTGTGACTTCCATATAACTTCAATTTTAGTATATTTTTATGATTTTCATAATAAATGAGTCTTTTTATTTTATAATAATATTGCCACAAATGTTGGAGAAAAAATGTTGGGAATTTCTTTTTAAATATACAAAATATTGGACTTAGTTGAAATAGCTAAAAAATTGATGGTTATTATTCGGAAATTTCCACCAAAAGCTTTTGGGATCCGCCGCAAACCAGCGGCGAGCAAGGCTCTGGAAACTGGACCGTTCACAAATTTTGAAGACCACACCCGTTTAAACCGGTTCAAACTTCACTGTATCGGAACCAAACCCAACTGGTAGCTGAACTTGAACCAAAATCAGACCGAACCGGTTCTATTCTGTTTCTTACCACACCAAATCAGGAGGATAGGCAATACCTCTTCTCGTGTCACAAACTCCCGGAGTACTCTAAATAAAAAAAATCAAATTAATCACATAATTAGAATTCTAAATCAAAGAAAAAATAATTTAATAAAAACAAAAGTTACCAAATTTTAATCAGTAATTTAAAAATGTTACTTTGATCGTGTTCTTAAATACACAACAGGTACAAAATATGACGAAAAATGTACGCACAAAGATTGAAAAAAAATCAAAAGTGAAATTAGGGACTTTTATGCGTTGATTTTATAAGTTATTTATAAACCAACTTTAGTATGTATGGGATCTAGAGTCTGAATCATAATCTAAATCGAAACCCAAACCGAAACCGAACTTCTTCGAGTTCTTGTTAACTTCGAACTGGACCGGATCGTTTCCGTTAAAACCAGATTTAAATTCCGGTTCATTTGCTCATCCCCTTCTCGATCTCCTCTTCTGGTTCCGGTTCTTATCAGTCACAGACTCCGAGCTGAGCTTAGCTCTTCTTCTCTTCTCCCTTCCTCTCTCTCGTTTCCGCGATCATGGTCGCGGGAATGCTCCATGCTATTGGGCCTCGACTGCCGGTAATCTCTTCCAATTACGATCTCCGCCGGATTGCCCCTCTTCCGACGAACCCCACCTTTTTTCCTGGCGAGAATCTCCCTCGAATGGTTCCTCAATCGCTTCCTGGACGATCTCGCCCGGGTTTGCGGCCTCTCAGATCTGTAGAAGGATCTGATCAGGTGCTCTTGAAAATCTTCTGTTTCCCTTTGATTTAGTTCCAATTGTTTGAAAAATTAGGTTTCTTTAAAGCTTTTAGCTATTATTGCGGAATCTCTGGGTTACGACTCCGTTCAAAGACGATTGAACGATAGATTTTAAGTGTTTATGCTTCTGAATTTACCTCATTTTCCATTGACTGATAAGATCAATATCAGGATTTAATTGGTTCCATGCGTTTGTATCATCACTATTATTCATGAAAAGTTATTTCTTCTATTGTTCCATCAGGATGGGTGTTGAAGTGCGACTTCTGTTTTAGCATGGCTTTTCTGGAATTTGTGTGAAAACGTGAGTATAAATGCGTTTCAGGTAGATGGTGCAGGAGATCAACATGCCAGGGGTTCAAATTGTTTGGAAGTGTACAGTTTGGCCCAACCATTGCTGCAGTTTGCATCAAAGAATTTTCTTCCTTTAGGTAATACTTGTACACGGTTTCTTTGTTTTGGTTTTCGTTTATATAAAATACCACAGAGCCCTAGTTATACACTTTTGGAGTTTATTTAGTAAAAGTAGTCCCTTAGGACCATGCCACCCAAAAAATCTTGCAACCGGATAAAACTGGTGTGTGGTTTTTTCACCTTCAATATGCTATTTAGATGGTTGATTGCAGGAATGTGGCATTGATTTTCATTTTTTGCCTCCTATCTCATGCATGTTTTTTGTTATAGTCAATGAACTCTCACGAGTAGGTTTCTTTGTTGATTGGTCTAATAAGTAATTCATCATTGCAAAAGAATTCTCTTGTCATAACCGTGCTTCTTTTCTTTCCTTTTTACTCAGCTCTTGTCAGTGGGATAGCATTGGGGCTTGCAGATCCCACTCTCGGTTGTCTTGCCCACAAGTATTCATTATCTAGATTCAGTACCTTTGGGATTTTCTTTATCTCAGGTAAAGTTTTTGATACCTGTAGTTTTTGCATTTTTTTTTGCTCTGGTCATATGTTTTATACATAAAACTGATAATGTAGGGCTCACATTGCGAAGTAGGGAAATTGGTGCTGCTATAGAAGCCTGGCCTGCAGGGATGTTTGGGCTTGTATGATTTCAATCTATACATGTATCTTATGTATGTTGAAGATTCTTCTTTCTCATTTTCTTTATATGTATCTAGTTTTGCTCTATTTTTTTGGCACAACAATCTATAAGTGTTCAACCAACGCAACTTCTTTTTATCTTTTATCTTTGCTATTCTTTTATTACCCATTTGTCTTAAACCTTTTCTTCTGTCCTCTGATGTTGCTAATACTTATGGTTTCTATGATTGTTTGGCCATTCCCGTGTTGTTTTCCAATGTTGCAGTCCAGCTACTGTAGCTGATTTTACCAATCTTGTTGCAAGAGTGTTTGGTCAAACCTGAGCAAAACTAGAGTTCATAGAAGGGACAGTGTCCTTGACCATTTCTTGGTCTTTTAGAGTCTGTATTTCTCTCTTTCTTTTATTTCTTTTGCCTCTAGTTTTCTTGAACGGTTGTTCACACCTGTTCTTTAATTCTCATTACTTTCACCTTGGCAGGTCTCAATACTTCTAATTACTCCTTTTATCTCAACCCTTATTTTGCAAGTTCGGTTGGTCCCCCAAGAACTTGTGACTGGTATGTTTAAACTGTGTAGAAATTTTTCTTCCTCATTTGAAGTGTCTAGATCAACATGATTGTTTTTCTTTGAACTTACAGTCTTAACTGCATTTTCTTTCAAATTAATCACTGATGTACAAGATTGATATTAACAGGATTGGCTGTTTTTTGCTGTATGCCCACAACTTTGTCTAGCGGAGTTGCATTGACACAAGTATGTTTCATCTTTTTAAATTTGCACTAACTTTTTCATGTCACTTTCATCGATCTGTTTATGGTTCACATACTGCAGCTTGCTGGGGGAAATTCTACTCTTGCTCTTGCAATGACAGTGACATCTAATATCTTAGGCATTATGATTGTAAGTGTCTTCAGTGCAATTTTTTTGTGGTTATTCTCGTTAATTGACCTTGTCCATCATCACAGGTACCATTTTCACTCTCAATGTTTATAACAGCGGGAAAAGGGGCTTATGTACCCACCATGCAATTATTCAAAAGCCTTGTCAATACTCTTTTGGTCCCTCTTGTTCTGGGCAAGGTATTATATGTATGAAGGATTTTTTTTTGTGATAGCTTTCAATATTTCCATTGGAAACATTGTGCCATGAAATGATTTGGTTGGTGATAAAACTGTGATCTGCATCATGTGATAGAACAAATGTGCAGAAAATTTTCTCTGTTGGACTGTAGCAGATCTACTTAACTGCGTAAACCAGCCTTATCATTATGTGTATATGTGTAACATGTGACTACATATACAAAAATGCCAATTTAGTGGAGCATAATCATGTTAATTGATTAAACTTAATATGCGTAAGAACAGGTAATGAATTGGTGATTTTGTTAAGCATTTGTTTATGTCAGCCACTTCTAACCCAGCCTAGAGATGTCTATATTTTAGTTCTTCTTGGTGTTATTTGATATGGATATTTTTCTCTTTTTTATGATATTGAACTTTATGATTTGTTTCTTTTTTCATATAATTGCCATTGTTGATAATTTTCTATAAAAAAAATCACATGTTATTCCCTTTTTTCCTGTTTTGCAGGTATTGAGGGACACTTTAAGTGGTAAGCACTTTGGTGCTCAGTCGGTTAAACTCTATTTTGCTACATTCCATCAAACAAGGGCATTAAAAAGCTGAGCACAACCTGCTAAAGGATTGCATTGCTTGAGCAAGTAGTGCAGTCCCATGCATATGCCATCGCTTCTAATCATAATGTTGTCAAAACTCATATCCTTGTCCGTAAGGAGGATGCAACACGATATTGGGTTTCCAAATTCCCAATATCATTAGGAGAGACTTTATAGCAGTATCTCATTAGAAGAGAAGAATTAATCATAAGCTTAGCAGAAACTTGTTTTACATATGCTATTTGATTTGCACTGCAGGTGTTGCAGAATTTGTTGATAAAAATCGTCGATCTTTATCAGTTACTAGTGCAGTACTTCTTAGTCTGGTACAATTTGAATCCTTAATGTCAATTCTTTGCCAAGCGATCTACATCTCTCCTTTGCTCTCTTGTTCTCTCATTGTCTTACTCTCCTAACGGTTCTCTGCCCCCTTTTCCTCTAGAATTGCTAGATCTAGTTTCCTTTGTTTGTTTATATTGTTTGTGACTGGAATTTTCAATGTTTTTCATTCAGGTATTGAACTGAGATGGAGGTCTTTGTGGGTGTTTTTGTATACTTCTTGTGGTTAATATTTATATTTGACCATCATTATAATGTTGTTTTTCGCCAATAATATTTGGTGTTTCCAGAAGGAAAATAAACACTTGGAGTAGTGTATTCGTGTTTTTTACACAGTTTGATCATGGTCCTGAGATTGGTTGTTTGTTGTTCTATAAATTTTATTTAGGTTTTTTTAGCAACTAATTTTATTTTAGGTTTTATTATATTCATTTGATTGATTTTTTAGTTTAACCAAATATTTGATGTTTTTTTTTTCCAATTACACTAGACAATTTCCAAGTCATGGATTCTTCACCCTTGCCAATCTAGTCCCTAAATCTGAACTTGTGATGAAGGTTATGGATACTGGTCATTGCAGGTGCCATGGATGCAAGTGAGCAGATCAAGATCATTGCTCTTGACGGTTCCTTCTACTGTTTTTGCAGTTGCCATTAGTATGGGAACGTAGGATATGCTCAACCTTTTTTTCCTAGTAATATTTCATTTATGCATTTCTTGTACTTTGTATATTCTCTATGACAAGGTCAGTGCCAGGTCAGCTCCATTTACAATTTAAGTTGTGAAAACTCAGTGTTTATTGACATAAACCTTATTGCTATTTAGACACAGCTTTCTAGAATCTTCCATTCCAGAAGCTAATTAGTCTTGAGACCTTTAATTGACATGGAATTTTCGGACATAGCTGTGATTAAAGTTGCTGGATTGATCATGGTATCTTATTGACCACACAAGATCTTTTTCTCTTCACTTGCAGATTATTGCATCTTGTGCTATTGGCAATTAATACTTCAGCCGTGTGGAGCCTATCAGCTATTGCTGGTGGTAGCAGATCAGCCTTTTCAAAGAAAGAGAATGCATGCGCTGTCATTCTTGTCGCCAGTCAGGTCACTATGCTCATACTTGAAACATGTTAATATTGAAAATGGGAATATACGTTAAAGATAATGAGGGGCTGAAACCGTAAACTGATGTGCTAAATACACTTCCTGTTCTGTGAGAATGAACTGTATCCTTTTCTATATGCATCTTACTATGCTGACAATTGCCTCCCATGGATTCTATGATCTTCCCCAGATTTCTTTCCTAAACAAAGACATCTCTCCCCAACTATGTATTTGCAGCATGAGGAGATCATGGTCAAATTTTATTGGGGGAACTTGAGAGAAATTATTCTCTTCCATCAAGAATACCTGAAACCTTTGATAGCCCAAAATCCATATGCTTAGAGGAAACACTAAATTCAAGTGCCCTGAAATAATCAGTTTTTGGGAGCATCGTCTAATTTCTCATTTATTGAGGCAGAAAACGTTGCCCGTGATGGTAGCAGTAGTAGAGCAGCTCGGTGGAGCACTTGGCGAATCTGGATTGCTGGTCCTTCCATGTGTTGCTGCACATATCATCCAGGTACATTGACATGCGTATTTTCTTTTATTCATCTTTATCTGTGAATCATTATCCTTCTTTTTTCCTACAACAGCTGCATTATTTTATGCCTCAGATAATCATCGACTCATTTCTTGTGAACATGTGGATTCAGAAAGATCAACATCCTTCTCAACCCAAAATTGCTTAGATCCTGATTTTGATTCGAAATCAAACGGGATCTAGTGGATCAGCAACTTCCCGGACAACTCGTCCTTTGTTGCTATTTTTTTCTCCTTGGACAGCCCAAGTGAATCTCTTACGAATTTTTAATGACTTCTCAACTTTTTTTTTAATACAAATATTTTTACATTATGTTATTTTATTTTTCTGAAATTTATGTTTATGACTCGGAGAAAACCTGATTGACAATGCAGGATTTAGCTGTTCAAAATTATGTGAATGTTTGCTGATTTGAAGGTTGGGCACTACCGGAGTTAAGAGCGATTGTTGAGTTTTCTCGCCAAATATCTAACGCGCAGATCTCTCAATGAACTTGCTATATACTTGGGGTTTAGGATCGATATTAAGATCCACCAATCACTAATTTTAAATCAGAGAAAAAATGAACTCCATTTTCTGTAGATAAGTTGGGCTTAACCTGATGCAGCCCCCGAAAAGGCTGATCCAAGCGTGGAATGACGGTTCTGTTGCACCGACGGATCTGGAAAAATGGCAAAAGCATGTGGGAGGAGACGGCTACATGGGAAACACAGTACATTTCCGTTGTATACGAAAAAGAGCACAGCTTACTTCACTTCCAATGGGTAATGAAAGCATTAGCAGAAGGGATTGCTATGCGCCTATGCATCAAGTGCGATCAGGCGGGACAGCAACGCCCATGTCACCCCCAACGGGCATGTTCCCTTCTATGTTCCACCCCAACCGACACGTCAACCGCACGGGCATCGTTCTTGCCTCCTTTTTGAAACACTTTCGCAACAAGATTCAACTCGACTACGGGGAAGAGAATATTTGGAAAGACATCATCTGATGATATGAACTACCATTAGGAAAGAAACGCCACTGGATCTTGTTTTTATTTAGCCTTAGTAGATGAGAGGTACTTCCTCGTTGCATTGCACCAGCAGGAGTGTGAGCTACCGCCTCCTGGCAGCAGTCTCCCGCTGAGCATTGAAGTAGAAACAGCGGCAACCGGGAGACCCAGATCATTCTCCTCGGCGAACTGGCGGGTGCTGAACCGATACCTTGACGCCGGTGCCACCACAGTCTACCTCCGCTTCTGCTTGAACAGCTCGAACACAAGCCTGTGGATGCCTATGTTTGGTCTTGGGCTCTCATAGTTTGTTTTAGGATTCACAACACGATCATTTTCGATAAGACATACAAGAAAGTAAGTGTATGCGTACAAGCCAAAGAATGACCTACCGAAAGAAGCATCAATGGTGCCCGGAATGTCGGTCAAAGAATGATAGGCCTCGTGAGAATTGGGCGGAAACAGATTCATCTGGGCCGAGTTCTGTTAAGCCCATAGTTTGTACAACCGTGTTTCGTTCGGGTGTACTTAGAAATAAAAATCACGGGTGGGATTTGTTTCGATTTGCAGACCAAGTACAAGACGAACAAGCAGTCGAGCCACCCACCGCGAAGTTGTTCTCGCGCGAATTGTTCCTCCACGTAACCCTTGCACTTTTCTGATATGCATCATTTAAATCATCGGGCACCGATTTGCTCCATCTGCGTTTACGAGTCACAAATGGACGGAGTCGAACGAAGGCGGTGGACGGAGAAAAGCGGAGCACTTCTCCAGATGATGATGTCGATGCTGGAGTTTTCAGATTCCATTTCGACCATCGAAAAAGAACACAACAAACAAATTTTACATTAATTTTTTCCAGCGCAGAGTAAAGCCCTTCATTACGTAAAAATTTTCAGTAATTAATCTACATCGTTGCCTCGTAATTCCTTAATTTTCTTTTTATCGGGCAAAAAAATTGCCACCACAGCGTCTTGTTGGACTCATTAATTTAATTTTGGGAATCAAGCGTGCACCAATTGCGTTCCATATACAAGTTGTTGGAGCGTCGGAATTCCATCCACGCGTGGACTGCCGAAACAGCTCCTAATTTACCATTATACCCTTTACTTTTCGTAGGGGCTATATGCGTTGTCGATTGGAATGTCAACCGCGCGGTCGGGGTATGATTTCTTCCGATGGCATTCTGGTAATTTGAAACACGATTGACAGTTCGATACGACGATTGTGACAATAATTCATCTCTCGAGCTTCGACGCGACTCTCGAAAGATAGAAGGAAATGTTTCTTTGAATAGGAAAACTTTTTCTTTGTATAAAATAGAGGGGAAGCTAGACTGGCAACCATGGCGCCAGTGGGGAAAAAGGTCTCCGCCGCCGCCGCGAGGGCGCACACTCGCCGCCAAAAGCAGGGCTCCGCCGCCGGTTTCCTGTCTTCAGGTGCTACTCTTCCATCGCTATTAGAACCCGATTGTTGTGATCTCCTTTTCTTCTCTCTCTCTCTCTCTCTCTCTCTCTCTCTCTCTGTGTTTTCTTGCCTATTGTGATTGAAAAGCGACGTCTAGATGAAGATTTTGGTTTGATGGTTTCGGATGAGGTTTCAAATGGGAACCTCTTGTTTCTTCTTCTGAGTATCTTGTCAATTATTTTAATTCATTGTTTTTGCTTGCATTAATTGGTGCGAAAAAAGTGATATTTTTCCGTGTAAATCACTTGAGAACTGTTTAGTTTGGGATTGGGGTTATTAAATTAAATTATTATAAAAAATTAAATAATTTTTCAAACTTAAAATTATTATAGAATTAATTTTAATAAAAAAATAATTTATAAAAATAATTACTTGATTTTAATTTCGAACCAAACAGTGCCTTGCTATCTTAAATAATCGTGAATTAGTATCCGTTTGTTTATGGTAAGTGTTTCCCACTTTAAACATCTCAGGTAAACGTGAGAAATTTTCATGACCATCATCAGATTATTTATGCATTGAACTGAAATTGAAACCTTGCAGGCTATTCTCTAGGACTAATGGGATCCCTTCGATACTAGAGTAAAATTTAGCTCTTTAATTTCGTAATAAGTCAGAATTGTTTTACAAATAAAGAATCAATTATGTCTCTGTTCATGATTTCATTTGAAAGCGTCCTAATTTCTGGACTCGGATCATTTTAATTTATCTGCTACCTATTGGAAGTTTAGAAACACATTAAGCTGATTTGCGGCTTCTCAACTTATGTCTTTGTTCAGGATTAATGTGATTCTCTCCCTACTAGAGTAAAATTTAGCTCTTTAATGTTGTAAAAAGTCAACTGTTTTACAAATAAGAAATCAATTATGTCTTTGTTCGTGATTTCACTTGAAAGCATCCTGACGTTTTGACTCAGATCATTTTAAGTTATCTGCTATCTATGGGAAGATTAGAATCACATTAAGCTGTTTTGTGGCTTCTCAACTTGTTTTGTGGATCCAGTTATCTATAGAGAGATTTTTAACAAGCAGAATATTTATTTATTTTGGAAATGATTCCAATGTGAATCTTACTTGACAGGGTTGTTTAAGAAAATTTCTCTGGTTGTCCTCGTGGGTTTAGTAGCATTGGTGTATCAGGCAATTCGACCGCCACCTCCTAACATATGTGGAACTCCAAATGGCCCTCCTGTTACATCATCTAGAATTGAGCTCAAGGATGGAAGGCATCTGGCTTACATGGAGGGCGGTGTCCCAAAAGAGAATGCCAAATATAAGATAATTTTTGTTCACGGTTTTGCCTCTTGCAAATATGATCTGCTACCTGTTTCTCCGGTATCATCATTTTTAATTTTCTTCCTTTCAGTTTGATTCCCTTGAATTTGTTTTTCTCAATACGTAGTTTCTAAGTGATTGTTGTTTATTTTCAGGAAGTAACTGAGGAGTTAGGAATCTACTTACTAGTGTTTGACAGAGCTGGTTATGGAGAGAGTGATCCAGATCCAAAGAAGACAGAAAAAAGTACTGCTCTTGATATTGAACAACTTGCAGATCAACTGGGGCTAGGACCTAAATTTTATGTCATTGGGTTCTCTATGGGCGGAGAGATTGTTTGGACTTGTCTTAAATATATTCCTCACAGGTATGGATACATATTTTGTGTTTTTCATCATCCTCCAAATGAGTAGAAACTACTTTTTGGCAGTGTTCAAGGGATAATGCTGAATTGCTGAGAGTGTGGACTGTTTTCCTCATTCTGCTTGAGTGGCATTTCTTGGAGAAAGTGAAAGATACAAAACTCGCAATGAACAAATTATTGATGGTCCATTGACTCTGTTCATATATCAATACTCTGATATTGAGAGATAATATAGAAAACATTTAGAAATCTTCAGTGGTGCAGTGGCTTTTTGTGGGGCAAGATGAAACAACAACAACCACAACCACTGGATGACTTATTGTTTTTACTGTAATCAAGAGGAGATCTCTGTCTACACTTCCAAATCATTGTTTAGGAGACAACTAAGGATATGATATGGCTCTTTACTTCAAACTTAGTTTTCAGAAGAAATATGACACAAGCTTTCTAATGCTTTGGGCATACGGATTCCTTCTCTTCTTTTTTCTCTTTGAAATCATAGGTGTTCACATATTGCAACAACTCATTTTCCTCCATTCTTTAGAACAAGGTTACCTGATTTGGTTGTTTTCTCTTACTGTGCTGTTTTCAAGACTAATTTAAGGACTATATATAGTTGACTTATAATGCCGTGGATGTTGACGATTGATGCCTTTAAGCCAAATAAGTATTTTTTCTTTACTGTGCCCACTCTATACCATCTGTTAAATCGGGTAAATCAGAAAATGTTACTGTTTGTAGCAGCTATCCCCGAGCAGCCTCTTTTTGGTTTGACAGTGAGAAGCTCTATCTCTTCATATTTTTGACCACTGGATTTTCATTTTGAGTTCTTCAAATTGGATGCGTTTCATACAGTGTTCAAGTTGTTTCCCTCTGCTTTTTTTTTGTCGTTTTGTTTTGCCTTAAAGGTATTTTTCAATGATAGCAGACTTGCTGGTGCTGCGTTGCTTGGTCCAGTTGGCAACTACTGGTGGCCTGGTTTTCCTGCCAATGTATCCAAAGAAGCTTATAGCCAGCAACTTCTTCCAGACCAATGGGCAGTTAGAGTTGCTCATTATGCCCCTTGGTTGGTATACTGGTGGAACACCCAACAGTGGTTTCCAGCTTCAAGCGTGATTGCTAACCGCATGGAGATATTCTCAAAACAAGACAAAGAACTCTTGCCCAAATTTTTAGCTAGAGAATTGTACAAGGTGTGCTACTTTTGCCTGTCAAAGTTTATCCTGGTTTCTCGGACTTTCATTTTCTTCTATTTATTATAATTCTTTCTTTAAATTGTGGCAGGGTTTTTCATTTCTCAATAATTTGATTTATATGATTTGACGCTTTAGCATGGAGAAACACAATGGCATAGGCAATGATATTCATTTTTCGGTAAACCTTAGGCAATGATATTTACTGCTAAAGGATTGTTGCTGTCTGTTGCTGCATTAGCATGATAAGTGCCATTTTATGTAAAGAAAATTATTTTTAATGGTAAGGCTTCAAAAATTTAGAAATAATTTTGGTATTTTATTTCTGGATAATTATCCTTTATTTAGTCATCCGTGACTTGACCATCACACACTGCCGTTACTTTCTATAGGAAAAGTATGTTTTGTTAATGACTTTGCTTTTAAGTGAAATTTTTTGTTATTGCAGCCACAAATAACACAACAAGGGGTGCATGAAACTCTACATCGCGACATGATAGTTGGCTTTGGAAGCTGGAAGTTTGACCCCATGGATCTTGTTAACCCGTTTCCAAACAATGAAGGTTCAGTTCATCTCTGGCATGGTACTGAGGATCTTATCGTGCCGGTCATCCTTTCACGTTACATTAGCCAGAAGCTCCCTTGGGTTCGATATCATGAGCTTCTGGATGCTGGGCATCTTTTCCCCTCAGCGGACGGCATGGCAGACACCATTGTGAGGACTCTCGTGCAGGGAGAGTAGTAGATCTTTTGTAGAGTTGACTGTCGCCCTATGGGTCTATTTTCTCTCTATTGCCTTTCCTGCCTAGTTTCAGCATTATGTATTATGAATTTTCAACTTTTTATGCCACTTATAGCTAATATTCTTGGGATAATTAGGTGCTGAGTGTTAGCTTGGAAGACCTGTTTTAGGGAGCTATTTTCAATTAATAAGAAGTTTGCAATAGATTAGACTGTTCAAAATGCTCGAGAAGAAATTCAGGATTGAAACCTAGTCCAACTGATCGCTGTTTCTGACAGATGGCAACAACAAGAAACAAAGGACTCCATAATAGATAAAATTTCTGAATAACTTAATAGTAAATGGTTTACCACAAAGAGCAGAAATGAATGTTACAAAACCACAAGCCAAAACTTGAGAAGAGGATACAACAGTTGATAAAAATTTTATTCCATCAGTGAATCATTTGACTGAGCCTGTTACTGTAGAGGCAGATTCAATTGAATGAAGTACAAAGCTGTAGGCCAAATTATTCAGCACAATTGCAATGGCAAAATGAGAAACCTGACATCATTTCCTTAATAAGTCAGCACGGAATGGAAGTCTGGTTTTATTCTTCCCAATAGTTTCAGTTTGGAAGACCAGTCTCAGAATTTAGGAGGGCATCACCTTCATCAGTGAGCAGCATGGGACCACTCCCAGACCTTGTGCAGATGAAATAGCTAATATCACCTGCGTTTCTTGGTAAAGGAACCTTATCCTTGCATTCAACAGGAGGCTGCAGAGCTTCGACATCTTTCATGGACTGCAGACCTGCTTCTTGTAATATTGACTTGTCCCCCAATAAATAGCTAAAAGAAAAAAAGACAAAATTAGACCACATTTTCCAGATTACACAGCAGATAACAGGCTCACAGATAAAAGATGCAGACCTAGACAACTCCGTTTCTTGGGGTGGAGGGAAGTAAAAGAGGAGCCTTTGAAGCATGAGACTTGCAGTTTTTCGATTTGGTGCGATCAGCACAGCATTTGGACCCGCATCAAACGTATAGGCTACCTGTTATAAATCTCAAGTAAGCCATTGTTTGGAGACGAAAGATACTCAAAACATGCTTTATTTCCTATGCTAGTTTGAAAAAGTCTGATTATCATTTGTGGGGTGCAGAGAACCATATATCAGTACTATACCTGGCATAGTTAAATGAACAAAAACATATTTCTGCTAGACTAGTTTGAATGATATTTTTAATTCTGTCTATCCAAAATTACAGGACAATGAAATTATATCAAGTCCAGATTAATGGCAGACAACCAACCTGGGGTGTTCCTTCATATCTGTTCCACTTCTCAACAAGGTTGACTATCCTGAGATGCAATCAACATTTTAAATACCACATGCAACATATGCATCAAAATTCAAAAGAACAAATTAAAACGCATGTAACAAAAGCCTTAAACAGAAATGCATTTCTGGTTAAATAACTGCCCCTACCTATGGGAAGTGTCGTTCATGTAGAATATAGGGGGACTAGTATCCAAGCAAACTGCATGAAACTGGTTACTATCTGCACAAGTCAACTTGGCAAAAGATGCAAAATCACGACATCTGATAGCTTCCTCCATTTCCAAAATTCGACTTGGTACTACCTCCTAACCTCAGCAGCAAAACAGAATGATGAAATAGATTAGTTTGCTTTCTGATTTAGACTGGCAGAATTGCCTCAAATTAGACAGAAAATGGATTCTCTGGAAGCAGATATGGTTCAACAAGGAGATTTCAAGTTATACGATGTTGACCTGATTGGTAGACTGAAATATGAATAAGCTACATAAATGTTCAGAGTGAAGATGGGACAATACCTTGGCCCTATAGTGCAAAAGAGGACTTGTCTCAACACTCTCTCGCATACCTGTTGTGCTACTTGTTTCCTTCTGCCTTGAGCTTACCTGGAATTTACAAAGTGTAGCAGAATATGTTACGAGAAATCATCCTTTTAACCATTGGATATGTATTTTCAAAAGCATAAGCACAAATACAATCCCACATACAACAGCGACGATGACAACAAGGTCATCCCAATGTGTGCTGCTAGCAAGTTGAACTGCAATGCTGTCGCTTCCATTGACCATCTGCATTATACTGCTCCATTAGAAACAAAAAATCCATATATTTTCTGGACTTGATTATTGAAGATATTCTAGTTATGATCTTACATTTCCCATATTCCATTTGACAAAACCACCATACAAACTGCGACACGCGCTGCCTGACCCTTGCCTGCAATTTAGTCTCTTCACTATAACAACTATACTTTTTTTTTTCAGTTGACAATATAACAACTATACTTGAAGAGAAAGATTCAGCTTTATTAAAATTAAATGTTACAAAAAAGATGATTCTGGAGATTTGAATGAATCACATGGACAGATTTTCTCCTAGAAACATACCTAGCAATGGAAGAAAGTTCACCAAGGTTTTCCTTCACATTCATGAGCTTTGCAAGAGCAAACACTGAGGGAGAAAAATAGCATAAACTGATGATAAATCCATCAATGGAAACCAAACAAAATAAAGTGGAATGATCAATTAGGCAATAAAATGATTGCAACAACAAGAACAGCATGTTCCTTGGATATCTTCAGCAAAATCTCAAAGAACAAACTCGAATATGATTCATCTCAAACACAAAAATAATAGTAGCAAAATGTATTCCCATATTACCAAGGCAAGCAAAACCCGCAGCCGAAGAAGCCAAACCCGCAGCAGTCGGGAAGTTATTATAAGAAGCTATGTGCACGTGCAATCTCTCCCAATCTTCCTTCTTTATCCGAATCTCCTTCCCCTCATCCTCGACATCTTCCGAGCGTCTTCGGATTTCCCTGAGACAGCTCTGGAATCTCCCTCCCGCGAGTGAAATTTCCTACATTTAATGGAGAAACATAACTAAATATGATATTGGGCAAAATTCTTCAAATAGCAACAAGGAGTAAGATGAAGACCTTGTCGTTGAGCCACATCCGGTCCTGATCGAAGCTGGGGCTGACGGCGACGGTGGTGGTGGCGGAGAGGTGGTCGGGATCGAGTGTGATGCTGATGCTGTCGTTGATGGGGAGAATCAGGGCCTCGTCGCGCTTCCCCCAGTACTTGATCACAGCGATGTTGGTCGGCGACCTCGCCGTGGCCATCAGCACCCATTGCCCCTTCTCCGCTGCCATTTCCACGGCGTTCTCGGCGGATTTGGCGCCGCAGAGGATCGTCTTGAGCGAGAGCTTCGACAATTTCGCGCTTCGCGAAACGGGGGCGGATGGTAAATATAAAAGGGCCTTTGGTTGAAGACGAAATTATCTTAATACCCCGGCCGCCAATAGCGAACCATCATTGGTCGGGACATGAACCGAACGGTTCTTGATCTGGCTGAAATGAATTGAGTTGCGAATCTTGAGGGAATGAATCTGGATGCAGGACAGTGACACAGGATCCGATAATTATGTCTATACCATATCATGTTTTATGGATTTTTTTTGTTCGATTGAGTAATTCCTCTCCGAAATTAATACCAAAGATCCAATGTAAATTAATTCTTGCAAAATATACCACCGCACGCATTTCTCTTTTTTTAATATTTAAATCACAGTTTTTTTTTTTTTCTGTTCGATTAGGAATTTATTTAAGATTCTAACAACTTAGAATATCACGTGCATTTTGGCGATTGGTTGCCATTCGCTATTCAATCGAGATTCTGGGAAGCTGGCCTGCAGACTCACGTGCCCTGGTTTCTAGCTTTGCTCACCTAACACGTTGTCCCGGCCACCAACCTGTCAATTGGTACTTGCTCCGGTCAGACAACTGGTCGCCAGAGCCGATCCTGTTTCAATTTAAGGCTCGTCTCCATTTGACCGGCTCAGAGAACAGACCGTAAAACAACCAAAAATTTTAATTCCGAAAAAGTAGGAAATTAGCACCTGAATCTCTAATTAAAGCGAAGAATTTACACCGAAAAAAGTTAGAAATGAAGCAGAATCAAGCATTGGCATGCTCAGCCCTAGCGCCTTTTAGAAATTTAGGAGTTGCTCGTGGCCAACATACTCGACAATCTGAGCAGACAGACATCACAATGAAGTAGGCACGGAGAAAAAGCTACGTCTTTCCTCCGCGATTCATGGCACTTGATTGGCTTGCCGTCCAGATTTAAAGGAAGCCATGGATTCTCAAGCAGAACACATGACCAAATGGCTACAATCTTCCTAGTCTTTCTAATTCTTCTCTCAGGCTTCCGTCACAAACACTGCGCAGCCAACCTGAACTCGGAGCCAGAGCATTGGGTTGACGAGAAAGAAGACGAGGTAGATTTGGTTCAGAGCCATCAGCCATCCCCCAAAGGCTGTGACCTTTCCATTGGTCAGTGGGTGTACGATAGATCATACCCGCTTTACGATGCTAACTGCCCTTATCTTAGCACCCAAGTGAGCTGCCGGAAAAATGGCAGGCCGGATTTGGACTACGAGAAGTGGCGATGGAGGCCACAACGCTGCTGGACTCCTAGGTAAATGAGATGTATTTTGTTCATGGAAACTGCATGTGAAACATGCTACAAGTTACGAAGAAGTTGACTCTAGTGTTTGGTGGTGGTGGTGCAGGTTCAATGCCTTGGATTTTCTTGAAAGGATTAGATGGAAAAGGGTGATGCTTGTTGGGGATTCCATAACGAGGAACCAGTGGGAGTCGCTCATTTGCTTGGTGGAAGCTGTCATCCCAAGTGACAGAAAGTTGGTCTCTAGCAATGGTCCAACGGCGTCTTTCCATGCTCTGGTAATTCAGAGCCAACTTCATGAGAATGTTGTACTATTCATTGCTTTCTGAGAATGAAGACATACTAAACCATTAGGATGCAGGATTTCGAAGCATCCATTGAGTTCTCGTGGGCTCCATTGCTGGTGGAGCTGAAGGAAGGAGTGGGAAACAAGAGAATTCTGCACCTGGATTCCATTGAAGAAAACGCAAAACAATGGCAAGGAGTTGATATACTTGAGTTCGATTCTGCTCATTGGTGGACTCACTCTGGCAAATGGAGAACGTGCGCTAATCTCATATCACGTTGCCGTTTTTTGCAGATCTTTACACTTCACTGACTGATAACCCTGAACTTAATTTCACTGGCAGGTGGGACTTCTACATGGAAGGAGAGAAGCTGTTCAAGGATTTAAACCCAATGGTTGCCTACGAGAAGGGTCTCACAACATGGGCGAGATGGGTGGACCTAAACCTGGACCCTCGAAAAACCCGAGTCATCTTCCGAAGCGCCTCTCCTCGACACAATAGGTAGTTGAAAATATGTCCTCGTTTGATCGTTAACAAAATCTTGACATCATCATTTGGATGTTTTACAGGGACAACGGATGGCAATGCTACAAGCAAAAGGAGCCATTGGCGCACTCGCACTACACGGCACACATTCCCGGGCAGCTAGTTGTGTTAAGAGAAGTGTTGAAGAAGATGAGTTTTCCTGTGTATCTTCAGGACGTCACGGGCATGTCGGCGCTCCGGAGAGACGGGCACCCGTCTGTGTATACGATGGCTCCAGAGGTGCGGGAAAGGCAAGAGGTGAAGTCGCAGACATCGGACTGCAGCCATTGGTGCTTACCTGGCGTTCCTGATGCTTGGAATGAGATGTTATATGCTCTTGTTTTCTAGCTATTTTATTTATGCTGCTTTAGATATAGATAGGATCAGGTTCATCCTTATCCCGTGCTTTGCCCATTCTGAAGCTACTTGTCGGTCGTTGAGTTGGTGTGTAACGTTAGGAACAACATATCTTCACGGTCTGAACTGAAGATGGTTAAATTTAGCTAGCGTTTACGTTACCAAATCCAAAATGGATTTTCGGCAACTTGGAAGATTACGTTCAGCCAACAGAGCATGGAGAAGGCTGTCGCGTGGAACGAGCTGGTTCATGAGTGCAACGCGTCATTGCCAGTTCGGATTTACACGTGGCGAAGGGAGCCCCGCTTCTTTTTCCGTCAGCTTCCTTCTCTCGAAACCCGCTCCCCCGCTACAGAACAGCCGGATAGAGTTTGAAGTGACCCAAATGGCCTTGGAATATATCCAAATTTCTCGTTGCTGTCGCCCGGCATTTATGCTAGACGAGAGGCCAACATAGTCAATCAAGCGCCTCCTCCGGATAAGATTCCTCGCAGTACCGCACGTACCATTGATGCAAATTCCTTAAACCGGCAAGCGCTAAGAATACTCTTTTGCCCTTTTGGATATGGAACGTGCGTACGCCCAAGCTACCGATGAACCAAACCGGTCTAAACCCTGCATAGAATTCAGCCACGCGAACCAAAGCCATAACCTAGCTCAAACGTGAACCGATGAACCAAACCTAATCACACCAAACCAGTTTTCTGCTCTAGTTTTCAACCGTTTTCGAATCAATATAAGACCCAATATACGCTGATTCTTATTCCATGAATTGACGGTCAGTGTATCCTACACATCGAGCTAAGAAAAAAAACGAGAGAATCAAATTACTTAAATAATATCTTGCTTTAATTATAATGAAATAGCAAAAGCATACTTTTTTATAAAGACATTATTTTAATTGAGTTTTTAAGTATGTTTTAATAGCTGATTGAGATAAAGGAGAGAAAACAATTTTAAAATATAATGAATTTAAAATTTTAGCATTTTATGTGATGGAATCTGAAACTGAGTTAGATCCTAAACCGGAAGTCGAACCAGGACCTGAACTTGAACACAAACCAGACCTTAACCTAATCAGAATTGCAAAAGTCGGACCGGGCCATACCGGTTCATTTGCCCATTCCTTCGACTGCGAGTTGGGTGCGAGCGAGGGGCACGAAGGTCATAAGATATCAAAAAGGTTGTCCGAGCACGGCCAGGGCCGTAGGGGTCTGGTCGCGGCACGCGTCCCACACGTCGTTGAAATTGCGCCGTTTTCTCTGAGATCCGCAATATTCTCAGCAAGAAGTTCGGACCAGGTATATTATCATTTTTTTTTTGAGTTTTTCATTGGATTGCTGACGATCTTGTTGACAGTTAGATTTAGAAATATTTGCGGAAATAAAATGAAATTTTAGATCTGCGCTCGTATTCATCACATCAATGTTGCATGTATACTTTTTCAGTTTTAACTGCAAAGGAAAGGACCAATGCTTCCGGACAATGTAGTTTTACGTTCTGTTCGTCCGCATTTGTATTTCCTCTGTGGTTTTCGCTGATTAATGGATTGTTTTGATCGAGTTGCAGGGGTGGGTGTTTTCTTACTTGTTAGACAGAAGAGGAACTGCGCCTTCACTGTTTTTCCTTCGTTATATTTTTTCATTTTTTGAAAGTCTAGTACGACCCGCATTGCAGTAGTGTTGTCTCTGTCCTCTGGCCATCTAAATCAGTACACCAAGAGGAGAACTATTATTATTTGCTTATCTTCGTCCCTGCGCAACATGTTTCCTTGCTGGAGGGGTCCATTATAATTGTGCATGAGGTTCCACGAACTTCATAAATAATTTCTCTTTCTCGAGTTTTTTTGGCTCTGACGCACGCTGTTGATCTTTGGCTTTTGACGTGCTTTGATTCACACGTTTAACGGGGCTAGGATTCTTTGACAGACCGCCTTAGATTCGCAACTGACCCATCAGGTCCCCTCCGCTTTACGTCTTGTATGTAAACTAACCATTTCTTTCTTCCTCTGTTTACAGCCGTGTTGCCAACGGCTGAGAAAGGAGTAACCTCTTCCGATGACATCCATGCCAGAGGCCAGGGTCGCGGGATGAGACCGCCAAAGGCGAGACTGCTGCAGTAGTATTGATGAAAGGGAGCAGAATGTGGACTCCGTGCAACCTCTGATGAGGCTCTTGTCAATCTATTCCCTCACGCTTGACGAGATCCAGATCACTGTGTGCGAGCCCGGAAAGTCCTTCGGTTTCATAAACATGGATGAGTTCCTCACAAACATCTGGAGCGTGGAGGAATACCACGCTCCATCCCTAACCCCGGCCGTCCCTTCTGCCGCACCATCACGTGGTGGCGGCCTCCAGCGACAAGGCTCCTTCACCATCCCCGCCCCGCTTTTCCGAAAGACCGTCGATGAGGTCTGGTCCGAAATCCGCCGGGGACAACAGCAACGACAACGAGGACGACAACAAACAATCAATGACCTCAACCAGCCAAGCACCGCAGAACCTCCTCGGCACCCGATGTTTCGCGAGATGACCTTCGAGGTCTTCCTGATAAAAGCAGGCGTTGTACCGGAAGGACAAAACACACCGTCTCACGAGATTCCGACAACTGGACAGCAGTATGGGATGCATAATTTTCAGGTGGGAGCATCGGAAGGGCCAGGATTCACTGGTGGTATGGGGATGGGTCTCGGGGCTGCTACAACGAATGGGATGCATGGGTCTGGTTATTCAGGAGTTAATGGTGGCGGTGGCGGTTGCCGGGAGATGTACTGTGGAGGAGGAGGTGGAGGAATTTTGAGGGGTGTTGGTGTTGCTGGGAATGACAATGGGTATGGGTCACAGTTGAGCCCGATGTCATCTGACGGGATGGGAGCAGGGCAGGTTGACAGAACGGCGGGGATGGAGGTTGATGTGCAGGGAGGAAGGAAAAGGCTGGTAGATGGATCGGTAGAGAAGGTGGTGGAGAGACGACAAATGACCGATGATCAAGAATAGGGAGTCTGCCGCATGGTCCCGTGGCAGAAAGCAGGGAACAGCCGCCTTCTTTTTTCTTCTACTTTTGGTATTAGACAGGCCCATGTACCAGACCTTTCTTCGGATGTTGAAAGACCCAGTCACCACTGCCGGAGCCGGACAACCAAAATGCACGTTCCGTTTCCTTTGCGAGGGGCGTTTCCTCGGGGGTTATTCCGAGGCCAGCCTAATTAATCTACCCAACGGGGTTGATTAAGCCACGGTTGCTAAAGCTATATATCCCACTTCTTCTATTATCGATCTGAGAAAGGGACACTCGTTAACTATGTTTTTCTAGGTTAATTTATCCGGTGGAACCGTGGAGCATCAAACACGTTAACTTATGCAGGCTTACTCTCTGTTGTGCTATGCAGGCATACACCGTGGAACTGGAGGCGGAGCTC
This sequence comes from Trichopus zeylanicus subsp. travancoricus, assembly GCA_005019695.1. Lineage (NCBI taxonomy): Eukaryota > Viridiplantae > Streptophyta > Magnoliopsida > Dioscoreales > Dioscoreaceae > Trichopus > Trichopus zeylanicus. Next base: position 321,653 of record RXID01015096.1, read on the forward strand.
AACCAGCTAAAAAAGGAGAACGCGCGGCTAAAAGAAGAGGAGGTAAATTGCAAACATTTTATTCTCCAAAGAAGAGCCATCCTAGGCAAGTTTTGCTTTTTGGTTAGAAACGAAAATCAGTTTGGGGCGGTGCCAAGCCAAACCAGGACTTGGTTTCTAGTTCCTGTGGGTGCTGTCTTCAGCCACCAGCTCCGCCATCCGTTGGCCAACGGACCAGCTACTTGCTGGTGTTTAAAAGACATCAAAATGTGCGGCTTTGTATCTGTCCGAAGCCAAACTTTGGGATTTTAATACTTGATTCTAGCAACCCGAGTTTTGATACAAGTAAACAAAGAAGTTAAAAAAAAACTATTTAATAATATCTATATGGCTGTGCTGCTATCTGAAATGCATTTGTACACAGCACCTGCTCAGGCGCTGGTGAGTGTGGAAAAAAGAAACAGATTACCGCTGCTTGATTCTTTTAAGGAGTCACTGACGCGTTGTGCCTTCTTAAAGCGCAGCGAAGATCGCTAGCATTGCGGAAGCAATTGGTATTGTTCCGAGTCCCCTGCCAAAATTTTGTTTTGCTTGCTGCCAAATTAAACCAGCATGACAGTGGTGGCCGATGGCGTTCTTCTCAGATTCTCGAGTCCATGGTGAAGCAATCGCAAAGCAACAGGCAGAACGCCGCTCAGACTATTCGTCACTGCAGGAGCTGCTGCGGGTGATGTGTCCAATAACTGAGTTGTTCTCCTACTCTTGCCGTCTGTTCTGATCAATCTTCAAGCTTTTTGTACCCACTCTGTTCAGAAATTCCGCGAGTCGTACAGCTGTACTGTTGTAGTAATCATTTTGGACCTCGCCCCGGAACTCCGAGATTCAGGTTATAGCTTCTCTCTCTCCCGTTGCTGTTGGCCTGCGTGTGTGGTGTCACGTTGGTTCGCGTAGTTTTTGACATTTGAATATATTCTAGGCGGAATGATCAAAGCTTAGGACTGTCGTTGAACGCCAGCCTTGCAACGATATTTTCTGGTTGAATTTATCGAAGATATTTTCAAATATTTATTCAGTGATTATATATTTTTTATACGAGGGATCATACATTTGAACTTAGCATAATATTAAATTTCAGCTGTTCGAAGACTTTGGAAACTGGATAATAATTGCCAAATATAAATTATTATGATTTTTCTCCAAAAGTCAGCTTATCTTAGATTTTGGATGATAGCTTCAGGGCCAGTCCTTCTACAACGGGAGATGAGACGAGGGAGAGGGACGGTGAGGCTCAAAATTGCTACTGTGATATCATGATTGAGTGGGTCGGGGCACGGAAATATTGAAGCGGGCCGGACAGGGCCGAAACAGAGAGAGACTCTCGGCGGACAGAAATAATGGAGTGGGCCCGGAATGGGCCGAAACAATGAGAGGCTCCCGGCGCGAGGAAATGACGTAGTATAATAAAATGGGCCGAAACAGAAGAGATGTATAGGAAAGAAGAGCAGGTCCTGATTATTGCATATTTTTATATATTGCTTTAGTTATATGTTTTGCGTGTCTGACTTGTATAACTTCTGTTTTTTTTTTTTTAATTAGAATTTTTAACAAACTTCTATATTTCTTATATGAATTTGTAAGAAACTATCTATTTTATTATTAGTAATAAAAAATTACTTTATCTTATACTATAAATAAATAGATAAATATATCGATCGAAATATTTTTAAAAATATATTAATTTAATTCGATTTTATCAATTAAAATTAAATACAATTTTTTAAATTATTTCTATTTAATTTAAATTAGGACAATCGTTCATAATTATCGGATAATTGATTTGGTAAAATTAGATTTTCCATTTTTAGCTTTATAACATCAAACAACCGATTCTTAATAGGCATTGAGATAAAACAAGTATTTTTTTTAATATTTAATTTAATAATTATTTAAATCAAAATTAAATGAAAAAAATTATTTTTATATTAATTTAATCAATAAAATAAAAGTTTGAATATTTTAATTAAAAGTATTTTTAAAGTTATAATATAAGATGAATGATCTTTTATTAATAATAAAAATATATATTTTTATATATTTGTTATACAAATTAGTGATTGTTTGCTAAAAACAAATTTTGTTAAATCAGAAAGTTGAATGTAAGTTGGCATTATACACAAAATTGTCTCTTAAATTTCACTTGAGATTAGAGGTAGTGTAAGGTTTAGGGCATGTTTAGTTGAATTTTTTTTTTCTATTTTTCATTTCTACTTTTTATTATTTTTTTATATTTTTATTTCTACTGAAAACTTTGAAGAAACAAAAAATATGTTTATTTCAGTAAAATATGAAACTAATTTTTAAATTTAAAAATAAAAAATATACAAAATCAGGTTATTTTCTATTTGAGAAAATTTATTATTTGATTATATTTTATTAATTTTATGTCTATTTTTTAAGACTATTTATTCTATTTTTATTAAGTGAATAATAATTCTCAAATTAAAAAAAATTATAAAAATCTACTAA